>JAQSVV010000313.1:0-448583 GCA_036375495.1 Agrotis segetum | reverse complement strand
CTGCTCAGGATGACATACCTTGTTAAGGTATGATGTTGCAGTTTTACTGGAAGCACCTGAATGTATTTTATATGGAGCGACTGCCTATCTGGCTTCCACAGCCTATTTCATATTCATCTTAAAATATTCTGCTGAAACATAGGGTCTTCTCTATGATAAATAATGGGCTGTACTTCGTCCGCCTATTAGTTCTCTTTGGCAACATGTCTCCGAAGTTTTGGCTCTTAGAGGACATGCCGATTTCGTCACGAAGTTTTCTGTCACTATTTTTGTGAGAAATGGTGATGAAATACGTTTGGCAGGGAACGCAAACAAACTGCGAGCCTAAATGAGTTACAACACGTAAGTCGGGGCCATTACCACTGGGTTACCAATACTTTTAATAAATTAATTTGGTTAGCAGCAAAGTCTTATTTTAGAGCACTTGAACGACTGGTATTAATTGTCTCTCAATCTTCTGAGTAAGGAAATATGTAACTTTCAAATCTATTAAGCATTGGTATTAGTAGTGAGGACTTTGTTCGAGATAGAAAGTAAAAAGTAATCTTCGTAATTTTGTGACATTTTACTTGTTTTTTGTTTTTTCTTCCATGCTGCCCTATAATGACTTCACACGATTATTAATTACTTCTTTACATTTATAAGATTCCTCATACAAGCTCGATCTTTTCTTTATCCCTTCTCTTCTTCTTCATCCATAGATAATAAAACATCACAGATTTATTATGAAACACACTGTCATGTCTTAAAACCTAAATTTATGGCGTAAAGAGCTTTAAAATTGCACTAAGTTGGTATTACACGCACATCGTTGTGTATGTATGTAATTGTTTTTATTTTGTTGTAAACAACACATTTATAAAATTAAACAGTGCATGTACAATTCGGATTAATGCTGCGTCAATTACACAAGAGCCCGAGGCGATACAAAATGTGAAAAATTATTGGTTAATGGGGCGCAGTCGCGAAGTATGAATTTGTTTCACTCCGCGGTGGTAATACACGAACACATTACTGTGGAATTGCCATTCAAGTACTTGCAGCGGCTACTGCGAGCACTTTTGTTTTTATTATAATAAAAATAAATGCTTTCCATGGTACCACAAAAACTTTTAAACGTCTGTTGAACACTTGTCTAAAAAAAGGTAAAGGAAGATCGGTCTGTGCGGCTGTTATTAGACACGGGTCTCCTCTTTGTGAGAGGGAGTGGGCTATAATCCACCACGCGGGCTCAGTGCGGGTTGGTAGATGTCAAATTATGTCTTCGAATTTTTTTAGTTATAGGACAAGCCGGTTTCCTCAAGATCATTTCCGTCTTTGAGAGTGAATGGTGGTGACATAAATTACACAAAGTAATACACCTAGCTGAGTTCGAACTCACAACCTACAACTACGTAAGTTGGGGTCGATACTCACTAGGTCACAAGGCCTTTACTGCTCTATGTATACGTGTAGTAAAATAATTAGAATTTTTTTTTTTTTCTATGTTAATTTTGAGTCACGCCACTGCTTTATATTTATGTATGTTGCATGTTCATGTTGATATCAGATGGGTATGCATAGAATGTCATAACAAACAGGCATATCGCTGTAACGCTGTCGGATACACACTCTAATTGGTGGCTGCTGCGATGTTTCTGTTTGTGCTCTCATGTAGTTAGAGCTTCACAACATGTGTATACATCAGGTGAGTCTATTAACTTCTAAAATTTAATGAATTTCATTGGAATGTTTAGAATGGGAGGTAGGACTGCGTAAACAGGTGTCAGTAAGGAAGACAATCGAGCAACAAGGGCTTCACACACAGCAGCTATAATGTAAAGATGTGCATTATAGCACGATACATCTCATTATATCTTTCCATTGAAATTCGAAGATGTAAATATACATTATAGCTGTCGTGCGGTCTCCTGACGATTTCTATGGAAAGATGTAATGAGATGTTATGTCAGTGCTAGGAGGAGAACGGAGCATTATAATTTATTTAGCTACTGTGTGTGAAGCCTTTCACAATGCGCACCTTGTAATGATACAAAACGATTTTATATGAGTGGAGGAGAAGAACTGAGCATTATAATGCGCACCTTGTATCAAATCTATAATAAATGTACGCGAATGCTCGTCAGTCAGGGAGGTAGTATTGTAATGTAATGCTCAAAGTCGAATCTATAATGTTACATTACACGCTAATGCTCCCGGTGAGGGAGCGCCTTTAGACGTAAAGTACAATCGAGTCTGACAGTCCCTTTAGTTTTATCCAAGGCTCCCAGGAGTCATTTGTTACCACCACAAAAAATGTCTAGAAATCATAGACTCAGCCCCAATGTTTCAAAATTGAAAGTTACTCTCTACCTATCATTAGGTCGAGTTATTTCAGACTTGAATGACTTTTTAACTTTACCTGCCGCTTCTACCTCTTTATTAATAAACGTGGACTAAAGTTACAACCAGGATAATCCTCGGATTAACCATACATTTTTTAAGGATTAACCTTGGCGTAACTTTAGTCCACGTTTATTAATAAGGGGGTAGTATTTATAGATCCAATAAAAATAATTCTCCAATTTATATGGTTTGGGGTCACCAGTGCGATTACTGATTGAATACTTACCTACATTCGTTGATTTACTATCCGATGATTGATCAGGGGTGAATGAATGAATAAATTAATGAATTACATCAATTTTATACGACGCTATAATAATAAAATTGAAATCTAATTACATTTATCTGGATAAGGAGTGTTTGTTTTCCTTACCTTCAGAAAATTTAGTGTCTCCCATAAACTAGAGTAGTTAATGAATGAATAAGATATAGTTTTATTATTCTAGGGCAGACCGTAACTCCTTAGCGATAACGAGACCTCTGTCTCATCGCTTTGTTATTTACGCACTTGATTGATAGTGATGAATATTCAGACGAGCGGCGCGTCGACAAATCCTACTGGTTTGTCTATACTGCCCTGTTTTACTCACACCTTCTGGGATTGCAACATAAATCTTTGTCGAAAATGGATACTTTGCTTCGCATCATTGCCCTTGTAGTCATAAATAATACCCTGTAACAGAATTACGCTGGCTGGATTAATCATTAATCTCCCGCCTTAGTGATCCCGATCCGGACAGATGGCGTTGCTGTTTAATTGTATTTTGCAATTGCCAATATACGAAGTTAACCACTTTTTACTTCGATTTATTAGCGTCGTTTACTATACTGATTTGTTATTTAGATGGTAAACTGGGAATTGAGGAAAAACAAATGGGCAATGGGCAATATGACTGCTTTCCATATCACACGTCAGTTGCCTGAAGTTTGGAGTTCCGGACACAGACCGAGGTGTCGTGAATGTGACGTGTAAAGCTGTCTGTACACAATGACACAACTTGTACAATGTCTATTGATGAGCTACATTGATGGGACTCTTGTTTCAGTCGTGCAATGGACGTAATTCGAGCTCCATTGCGCACCATCGTGCACCATTGCGCGCCATTATGTAGACGTAGAGTAACGTAATTCAGCGTATAATGTAATGCAAATTGTTCGCTTGCACAGCGATAAGGGCGGTACATTTAATGTTTGCGCCAAACTTACGCTGACCATCAGCTGGTTTTTGTGGATTCATAATGGTGAACGTAACTTCAGTAACGTCCATTTTGTTGAGCCTTATAGATGTGGGCAGGCGATATATAGGCTTATCTTTATAGTGGTCTTATTTAATATTTGAATCCGTTGGGATTTTTTATTTCATTTTCCTTTAGTTCAATCTTTTTTCAAAATGGGCATCGTTTTTACATAACATTAATACACTGAACAGTCATGCAAGATATATACAAATATGAATTCAATATCGTGAAAAATATGATTATAATTTCATTTATTAATTTATAATTTTTAAATGATGTCCAAACAAGCGTGTTAGAGTCAAATTAGGTTAAATTCGGTTGTCCATTGATGCAGGTCCTGTGGATATGATTCTGAAATTAAACCCGCACTCGATTATTTTACCTAAGTACATTCACAAGTCACCGTCACCTCGCACTATATCCTCGGCATACAGTTCACTGTCAGGCCGAGCCCATAAATCCACCCCAGAGAGACTAGAGAACGTTGGCAAGGACTACGCTTGGAATCCTACCAAATTTAAATATCCTTTTCGAAATCATAAAGATCACATTACGTATGACAAAGCGTACTGCATCGTCTACTTTACTAAAACTAACAAATCACTGCACAAATAAACATTGCAAAAGAAAATTATAAATTACTTGTTTGAAAACAATATTTGCGTAACTGAATCGAGGAAACCACCTCACTCTAGAAAATGTCGTTGCATGCATATTTTATGTGTCCACAGTAAGTTACCGCTCCGAGTTTAGAAAATATTTTGAGTAAGTAAGTTGAATGGTCATTCAGTGCAGACAATACCGTGTCTTGGGACCCCAAAACTCGGTTTAGAAGTACACTCCAGATGCAAAATACGGCAACAAGAGATTGGAGGCAGCCTTTGCGGTTTAAGGCGTTTTCTCATAACGTTTTATGTCGACAATTTACCGAGGTTTAGCCGGAGGGATCTGCACAACAATTTGTTTGAACTCCCGCTTTCTGGGCATCGTAAATAAGACCCAACATAGAACAACGCAAAACTATCTAACACGTACATTCGGTGCAGCATTGTTGTAATAAAATATTTTATTAGAATTTTATATTCAGTTGGTATTACAGTGCCCAGCAAAGCAACTTTCTCATTAGGTAGCATTTTTGTGTTCCACGACATGGCGGGTATACAAAAAGGAATGCCTAGTTTTATATCTATCATAAAATATCTCATCGGGAGCGTAGGTGTATTTTATTTTACATGGCAAAACCTGATTCGTTGCAATGTCGTCCACCACCTCTAGAGTGAACGGATATTTATTTGCTGTTAGTACCTACTTGTATGTGTAACTCTACGTGTAATAATGTAAAGGCGTTAATGAGTTTCCTTGGAAGAAGAAGTGTATAACATGTGTTCCGTGTTGTCGCCGCCTCAAATGCACCGTGGGGAGCGGCGCGGGTAGAGAGCTTCGGG
The DNA here is from genome assembly GCA_036375495.1 of Agrotis segetum. NCBI lineage: Eukaryota > Metazoa > Arthropoda > Insecta > Lepidoptera > Noctuidae > Agrotis > Agrotis segetum. The sequence goes on along the minus strand of JAQSVV010000313.1, from coordinate 443,515 downwards.
CGTATATTTCTATCTTGCGAAGTCAATCCAATTTGCGGTGACAGCTGAGTGGCCGCCACACCGCCGGCTTGATTTGTTCAACGTGTTTCTCCCCCAACGAGCCAAGAGAGCCAATATTGCCAACTTTCCACCCTATTATATCTAAAGCAATTTAACGCTACAAGTTATTACGTTACTGTGATATGTTGCTGTATGTTACCACAGACGAATAAATGTCCTAAATTGTTCCCCAACTTGGAAACAAATTACGATAACTCTCGACTTGAAAACCATAAAATTAGAATTCGTGCTTGTAACTCCAATGAATGATAGGCACCTAGCGGGTTTCATTACAATCCCTTGTATTTTCATTAACTTTATGAAGAAACGCTGTTGGTGTTTGTCTTTGTGAATTTTGTTTTGTCTTTATAAAGTTTTGGTCTTTCTCCAAATATTTCAAAAGACAAATTATAATCAAATATGAGTTTGATTTCTCTTTGTTCAAATTATATGAAGGCGTTCGCGTTCTCTTGCCGATTGATAAAGTAAGATTAGACTTACTTATGTAGTTCCCACCAGCTATTTACGTGATAGGTGACACGAAATCTATTTATCATTTTTTAATTAAGATTCTTTACAACAACAAGAGCTGTTTTAGTCTGGGTTAAAACCAACTACAATTTTATGTAGGCGCAATCTAACATTAATATGAAAAATAATTTAGATTTTCTTACTAATTATACTTTATAATGATTACCTTTGCGAACAGACCATTACAACAAAATAAGAAAATGTTTTTTCCTTGTAAAAGAAAATAGTAAATAAGGATAATAAACTCATATTTTAAAATTAAATCTCGATCTTGGCGAAGTGAAGGTAGTTAAAAAGTTTTATCTTGAGAAGAGTCCAGGGTCGTCTGGGCGGTGGCTGGCGGGTCTCAGGGGTCCGCTTGCAGACCGGCACCACTTCTAAAAGCTATCCGAACAGAATTGCACTTTCTTGTGAATTGTGTAGTTGATACATTTAAACTATACTTTTACGTAGCTTTTGTTCATAATGTACAAAATGGTCCCGCAGTGTCGCATTGGTTCATAGATCGATAGAACGGAGCGCGGGCCTCCATGCCCCCGAGCTAATGATCTGACAAAATGTACCGTGTAAGTTGTCTTAGAAAATTGTCGGCCCGTGCGGTTATACGTTGTTACAACTTATTAACTTTCTTTTCATGTTCGGATACATTTCTGCGGTCCACATCTGGGTCTAACCTTTCTTATATAAAAGCCTGTCCCGGCCTATGAATATACTCTATCTTCCATTGAATGAAAAATCGATTTCTATCAACATTACAGATTCTCATTCTATTTGTATAAAAGAAGTCAAGTCGGTATATTACGTCGAAATATTTTCAATATAGCCTTAAGATGTACCTATCAGATAGGTCAAAAGGTCAGTACTATAGAGCTATGAACAGATAGAGACCCTTTTAAATGCTTATAAATTATTCTTACATGGACGTAGGCATAACATATTTGTATATACTATGAGTAGACAATGTAATAAGTACGTGCCTTCGCTACCAATTTCATCCAGGTACTTACAAGTTTACACAAAACATTTAATTAAAAATTTTACGGTGAAATCGTAGATTCATAATTATCGTTTTCATTAATTTGTATTCTGAAAGCGAATAATCAGGAGCAGTCCCGCTGTTCCAATTATAACAATAATCACGTACAGAATAATACAGGCACGAAGGTTCTGTGACGAACCGTTATCAAAATTTCAGTCGACAACGCCATTGACATTGCCTTCTCTACACTAATTGTGTATTCATGTTCTAATGACATGCTATGAGCGGCTCAATGTTTATTACTCTTCAATAAATGCACAAACTATATTATATTAACTAGCATATCATTAGTTTGATAGACTTCAAATTATGATAATTTTTATGTGATACTAAACAGGGTAATTCATAAAAAAAAAAAACCGGCCAAGTGCGTGTCGGGCCACGCACAGTGTAGGGTTCCGTAGTTGCCCATCAAAATACTTATGCGTACTAACTAAACTGATTCGCTGATCATGTAATTTTTGAAAACGAAGAATTTTAAAATAACAAACGATCGGTCCAGGAGTCTTTGAGAAATCAGGGAAAATACATATATTTGAAAAATCATCCGTTGATTACGACGAATTTAGAACCTCCTCTTTTTTTTATTTGTCGACTGTAATACGGTCAGAAGTCAATGGTTATACGTAAAATAGACGTATAATAAATGTAATAATGTACTAATTTCGTGAGTATTTCGTATTAGTATTTTTATAACATTATGATAAGAGTATCAATTTTCATTTTCATACTTTATCGCAGTGTCAACCAAAGTTACCAAATTGTTGACCAAATCTACTCATAGACAAAGCATTTCAGCTGTATTCAATGTGATTGTGTTGTGGCCACAATGTAAATTCAGTTAACACATCTTCATTACAGTTTAGCTTGTATGTATTACATATAATTATACATACATAATCAATAATGCAGGCTTCATTCGCATAATCCTTACTAATAATATTATTAACGCGAAATTATTCATTCTGCCCTATTGTCACGATTTCAGAGACTATCTTGTAATAGTCCGGTCAATTTAGACATTCGAGGTTACATAAAGTCCCAGCAAGCTGAATTTCTGTGAAGTTGTTCAAAACATAATTATAAACAATGTCTAAAAGTTCCCCATCATTCCCCTGTAAGGAAAAAAAACTTCAAGGTCAAAGGTAAAAAAAATTAGTTTTTCGCGATTTTCAGCAAAACGGTAAGTTTTATCATACAAGTACCTCAGACAAAAATTGTAGATCATAAAATTATCTATAAAAATGTGTTAATACTTTTTTTCTTACGAGCCACCGTTTCAGAGATATAACGATTCAAAAAGTTATAAAAGTTGTTATCGTCATATGCATCTAATGAGGTAGTGTACTTAGCGCGTTTTTTTCAAAGTGGTTTCCCCAGTAGGCCTACTCCACGGGTCAGTTGTGATCCTGTTTATTGTAAAACTATTGCAAAATAACGGAAATTTTCAAAGATTGGGAAAGATAAAAGCGTGCCTGTCCCTGTGTTCAATTTACTTGCATCCAAAATGAAGATGAAGAAGAAGCAGGAGAAGAAGATCAAGAAGAAGAACAAGAATTTGAAACTTACGAATGAGACGAATAAACTTCAACACTTTTTTTTCATTTACATCGCTTTTATCTTTCCCAATCTTTGAAATTTCCGTTATTTTGCAATAGTTTTACAATAAACAGGATCACAACTGACCCGTGGAGTAGGCCTACTGGGGAAACCACGTTAAAAAAAACGCGCTAAGTACACTACCTCATTAGATGCATATGACGATAACAACTTTTATAACTTTTTGAATCGTTATATCTCTGAAACGGTGGCTCGTAAGAAAAAAGTATTAACACATTTTTATAGATAATTTTATGATCTACAATTTTTGTCTGAGGTACTTGTATGATAAAACTTACCACTTTGCTGAAAATCGCGAAAAACTCATTTTTTTTACCTTTGACCTTGAATATTTTTTTTCCTTACAAATGATGGGGAACTTCTAGACATTGTTTATAATTATGTTTTGAACAACTTCACAAAAAATCAGCTTGCTGGGACTTTATGTAATTTCACTCACATTTTTTTGTCTAAATTGACCGGACTATAAAGATTGTTGTTTTACTGATAATTTTGTATATGTTTAAACGATGTTTTGTATTTCTAAAACAGTACTTTATATCAAACTTATGTCGATCTCGTACAGTCAGAAGTCAATGGTTATACGTAATATAAACGTATATTGTACTAATTTTGTGAGTATTTCGTATTAGTATTTTTATAACATTATATTTGTATTAATTTTCAGTTTCAAACTTTATCGCAGTGACAACCAAAGCTACCAAATTGTTGACCAAATCTATTCATAGACAAATCATTTCAGCTGTATCCAATGTGATTGTGTTGTGGCCACAATGTAAATTCAGTTCATTCGCATAATCCTTACTAATAATATTATTAACGCGAAATTATTCATTCTGCCCTATTGTCACGATTTCAGAGCTTATCTTGTAAATTATTGTGGGATTTTGATAGATAAGCCGCGAGATGTAATGTTATAGAATTTTTTAAATGATTTATTTTGGGATAACTAGATCCTAAAGTTAGTGAACAACAAAAATTAGAAAAAAATCATAGTATTTTAGAATAATAATAAAAAACAGCATTCAAGAATAAACAAAGACAAAACAAATGTAAACATAAAATTCCAAAGCAAATGTTTTTGCATAACATTGTTATTCTTCAAAACTGAACGTGTGAATATTAGATTACATACTACTCGTATTATTATGTAGATGCCTAGTTGCCTACTAAGAATATTTCGTTAGATAATTTTAGCAACAGAAGATAGCCCGGATTTTAGGATAGGTTTGATAAATGGCGAGGGTCTCCTATTAAACGAGCCTAAATACCATCTTTAGCGAACGGCAGACCTACAACAATACACCTTGGTCGAACACTTCTCTGAAAATGGGGCAAACGCGTACTTATAATTTGCATATCTATCATATAAAACCAGTATAAAACTGATGGTATGGAAGGCAAAACAGTTTATTCATTGAACAGGGTCAGGATATAAAGAAAATCGTTTTCACCGCATAAAAGGCCGTTAAGGTGCTTTAAAAATACTGACGTAAGGAAGGTGGAGGGTTTGGGGCCATATGGCATACCGCATAAGGGCTATAATGTCAATATTACACAAGAGCATTATTACTTGGGATTTTGAAGTACTGCTCATGTTACGTCGTTATGCTGAGACAGCGATTGTTATTACAAAAAAGGATTGGTCCGAAAGGTTTATTTAAAAAAAGGTTTGAGAGAGCAAAGATTTTACGGTCAGTTACTCTCAACTTTTAAATAAATTTAAATCATTGTCTTTTCTGAAAAAACGTTGCCCCACAATAGGAATTTATTTTGTGTCGTTGGTGCGTTTACAAACATAGAAACTCACATACACAAACACCCAGACCAGAAACAACTATTTGTAGGTCATACAAAAATTTGTTCCGTGTGGGAATCGAACTCACGACACGCTGCGCACCAGTCCAACCGCTCAGCCACTACGCTAACCGTGCCGTCAATTTAAATATGTTGGAATTGACTTGTAACTGCTGCTGGTTGCATCCCCCATTGGGACAGGTATTTAGTGCCCATCAGAGGATATTTTTGGGATGATATCTCGATAAAAACGTAGCTTATTTCACTTAGAATCTGCTTTAAAGATTGTTTACAAATTCTCTAGAGGAATTAAACCGAGCTACACGTTTTACGTCACCCAACAATAACGGCAGTCTTTTGTTTCCCATTTTTACGATTTCCACTTCAATTCTACGAGCTTGTCATCGATAGAGTCCCTTCGTGGATGAATTGGAGGGACATTTGTGCCAATATTGATTTCGTGAGATAAGGTCACGACAAAATATCAAAGCAACGTGGTACGGATTTAGATATCAATCAAATTACTAGACCAACTCGGATGAAGTATGGAAGCTATATTATTTGCCGAAACTATTAATGGTATCCTTATCCGTCTTACAATCGAATTTACCTGAGTGTTGGCAGTTTGAGATATTGTGTAACAGCCAGCACATGTACACAAACAAACGCTGGAATTATTACGGTCCGGGCCCCGATTTCCATAAAGTTACCTTAATACATTGTATACGATGGGCACCTGAATAATTTCATATTTGCATGGGGTTCTAATTCCTATTCCGATCGAATTTTGTTCGGAATAAACAACTGTTGTTTTTAAAAATCACGCTCCGGTTCGTTGTTTGTCTCCGATAAATACAATTATCTCGTACTTCTCCGGATAACAAAATAGTAGAGTTCTCGCAATTCAAGTCAAATAGTACTCTTAACTTTGAAATAACCGTTTCGTATCCACCCAAATATGGGTAAACCCTGTTAGCCAAAACTACATGAACAAGAGGTATTCATAATTTGAAGTTTGGGTTCAAACTTTTGTTGAAGTGTTGAATAGGAATGTTTTATGAACTTTACTTTGTTTTGTCTTCAACATATTTTGCCACTTAGGCAGTCGTTTGTTTGCGTTTATAGACAGAAAATGGAATCGAAATTCTTGCCTGCCTAGTGTAGGTCTGTAAAGATCTTAGTAGTCTTCATTCTTTTACTTTACATCGTCTTTCCAGTATTTACAGTTTTAGAGAGAGAGTTTCTTGTATGAAAAAATGGAACAGCGCATCTAGTGTGCAAAGAAGGAACAAATTTTTTCCTTGAAATTGTCAAAGTCCCAGTTTACATTACGTCTCAAACAAAAAAAAAAAAAAAAAAACGAAACAAATGACCAAGGCGGTTTAGGACATAAACATCTTCATACATATAATTAGAGTGTCCGTGCTCGAAGTTAAGTCCACAAATTTTCCGTACTAGCTTTACCGATCCTTAATAGGTGTATGTAAATATGACATTATACTCAAGACGTAGCCCCTTACGTATATTTGAAGGCGATAACGACATAGTATACCCACCATGGGCCGAGGGTCGTAATGGTGCGGAATGGTCACTTTTATGAGCGTATATAAAATAAAGAAAATCTCTCCATACTTCACACCGATCCCTCACGACACAAATAAGAAATTATAAGGATAGTGTGATCCGTCGTAGCATACACACGGAAACTGTTAGCGGTTATGTAAAGCTGTATAATTTTATGTAACATCATCATAATCAGCCTATTAATGTTCCCTCTGCTGGGACACAGGCCTATCTGTGATAGGGAGTGAGCTATAATCCACCACGCGGGCCCAGTGCGGGTGGGTGGATATCACATGTCTTCGAATTTTTTGGTTCTAGAACATGCCCGTTTCCTTCACCGTTTTGAGAGCAGTGGTGACGAAATAAATTTTACACAAAGTAATGCTCCTTGCTAGATTCGAACCTACGACCTTGTAAGTCGGAGCCTATACCACTAGGCCACCACTGCTCTCATACAAAGTAGTATTTATCACTAAGTGGTTTTATTTATCATCTCATACAACTTTTGATGTCACCAAAGAAACATTAACTTATTAATTACTTAAACCTTCAAAAGATAATTTGAATAACTTTTCTTCTCCATAATTTCCCAGTTTTTAATCCACGTACTTAAGAAACGGATCTTAAATTCAGCTAAAGAGATTGCTAATTTACAACACAAGGGAAGAATAATCTTCCCTTGCCTGAAGCAAATAAATTATTTTTATTAACAAAGCCTCCGTAATTGTATTTAATTATAGAAGGGGTGTAGTTGGCAGGGTAAATCTAGTCTACCGCAGACGGGCTCGCCTTAATATACGTATATTTATGCTCAAACATGTTTATTTACGTTAAGTTAATAAAATATATGCATGAAGGCTGGTCCTAGGTTTCATCCCGAGGGCAGGCAGTATTGGGTTTCCATATTTTTTTGGAAATTCTCAGTAGAAACTCAAAGCCTAAAGTCTTACATATTTATACTCCGCCACCGCGAGCATTCGCCTGTAATGCAACGTTACAGATTCGAACATTTCATCAGTGAAGGAAGACAATCAAGCATCACAATGCGCATCTTGTATCAAATCTATAATAAATGTTCGCGAATGCTCCCGGTGTCCCTTTACGCGTTTTCTTATAGATTTTAGGAAAGAAAATCTCGAGCCCGCTTCTTCTGGATAAGTACGCGGGTTCGAGTGCCACTCGCAGCTGAAGTTTTCTTTCCTCAAAAATCTTTAGCTCAAAGCCTGTTTACTTGTTTAGTGGTGATAGGATAGCAAAATTCCGAAATGTGTGTTTACAGAGCCCATAAATGGTAGCCATACACCATACTGCCTATTTGTCAATTCGGCATAAAACTGCCAATTTGCTCAAATAGAATTGAACGTGTATGGGGGTGGAATGCCAATTTGATGGCATGACATGCCAATTTTGATAGGTCATCAAATCGTTTTTGACACAACGTCAAATCGGCAGCAGTGATGCCATCTTAGCAACTTCATAGATAGTTAGCCAATTTTATAAAGGTGCTAGAAAAAAAGCTAAAAAGTGTAACTTGTGGCTAAACTTTTTAGCTACTTTTCTACAGGGACGGTTAGGCCACGTTCACACGGGGATTATTTTCCCGTATACCGTACACGAGATTTTATCGAATAGAGTTGACCAGTTTTAGGACAACTTTGCACGGTACACGGTAAAATATTATATTTCGCGCCGTTTAAACTATTTTTAAGTTTTCATTTGTGAACTGTTATTACTGCTCTATTCGATAAAATCTTGTATACAGTATACGGGAAAATAATCGCCATGTGAACGTGGCCATACCAGGAAAACTGAGGCTTTTCGCACACACATGGATCGCATGTACACTCGTAAAAAAAAGAGTTATTCATTTTATTTTAAACCAAAATACGATTGAAAACTTGAGAGGTGTCAAGGGACCACGAAAGCAAGTTAAAAAAAAGTTCATGCTATTTTCGACCTTATTGACATTTATGCAAACACCTGATTTTAATGAAGGAGCAATGTTAACGAATGAGAATGTGAGAAAAACAAACTAAATTTTAAATGTCGATAAGGTCGAAAATCGCTTGCACCACTTTTTTTAACTTGCAATCCTTAAGCAAATGTTTTCCGACCTTCAAGCGATTTTCGACCTTATTGACAACGATGCAAACACCGGATTTTAATGAAGAAGCAATGTTAACGAATGAGAATGTGAGAAAAACAAACTAAATTTTAAATGTCGATAAGGTCGAAAATCGCTTGCACCACTTTTTTTAATCTAATTCGATAGTCTCATGATGAAATGAAAAGGTGCTAGAAATTGTAGCTGTCGTCACCGAATAATAGCCAGATCTAGTTGCTGAGTTGGCATCACTGGTGCAGATTTGAAGTTGTGACAAATCTATCGTATCGATAGGCAGGATGGTGTATGGTGTATATGGACGAACTGCCGATTTGAAACAATTGCAAGCGTCAAATAAAAAACAATTGCAAATATCGATAGGCAGGATGGTGTATGCCTACTATAACATGAGTTTTCAGTTAATCTGACGTAAACTGGAACTTTGACATTTTCAAATTGACACAAGGAAAAAAATTGTCCCTTCTCACACCAGAGGCGCTGTTCCATTTTCCATACAATAGAATAGAAAACATTTAGAAACGCTGTAAATACTGGAAAGACGCTATAAAGTAAAGTAGTGAAAACTCGTGATAAGGGAACTGCTAAACCATTTGGTTTATTTCAAGGTATAGGTAAATAGAGAGATATGGCTAGTGGAAACTAATCCTGGATTGGATTTGTTTGCTGACGAAAGGCCGACGATAATAATTTTAGGATTGTTGCGGTTCTGTGAGAAGACAGTGTTGAAGGTTTAATTTAACTCAATTAAGATCAATGGCTTGTGCTGTACTAAATGAATTGCTAAGTTAAACTTTAATATAAAGTCGTGCTTCTTTGGGTTGGTCTGAGGATGGGAGATCATACCATTTTTGACTTATACTGTCATTTATAGATCTTTGACAGTCGTTATGAGTGATTTGAACGTGACGCTTTGAAATTCTGACAACCTGTCTTACCAAATCAAATCAAAAGTCATTTATTCAAATTAGGCTGATTTATCAGCACTTTTTGAAGGTCGAATTTTACATGAGACAGTCCCCCAAAGCGCCCCCCCTTCAAAGAGTATCGGATTATCCAGATACTGGGTTGTCAGATGGGAGGTCAGATAGGCAATCGTTTCATGCAAAACTTTAATATTCAGCTGCATTAGGTTCGACTGGAAGCCAACCCTTTTAAGATAGTTGACAAAAGGCTAGGCAAATGATGATGGATAATAATAATAATATTCCACAACGATCACACAACGCCATCTAGTCCCAAGCTAAGCAGAGCTTGTGTTATGGGTACTAGACAACTGACAAACATACTTACATATATATATTTCTAAAAACGTACATATTAAAGACAAATTACACCCAGACACAGAATAAATAATCGTGCTCATCAGACAAACATGAGCACGATCATTGTACTGGGTGGGAATCGAGCCCACGACTCCCGTCATAGCAGTCAGGTCACTAACCACTAGACCAACAGGCCTGTCAAATGGATGGCCCAGTTATAGAAAAAGCAGTTCACCAGAAATGTTTATATTTCATCAAGCACCAAAAATGTGGGCCACATGAGTTTTGCATAAGCCCAAATTGTCCGCGGTTTACTCAAGAGGAAGTTTTCAAAATTGGGAAAGTTATCTCATTTGTACGAATAGTAGGTAGGTACCTCAGTCCTGTATTAATCAAAGGTTTTTTCTTGAAACTTTCAGTTGTTCTTCAGCTGAATTGTGTAACGTAAAAGTGTTTCTGACATGAAATTATCAGGAGCAGCATAGCAATGAGCTGATTGCTCATCGCGTCGCGGTTGCGGTCCTGGCATGGAAGATCTGTTCTGATCTGATCTGGATCTGGATATAATCTGGATCTGTCTTATTATATAAGTAAGTTTAATTGTTTATAAACATACCTACGACACGGCGTATGGACAACACTTTAAAAAAAAAAAATAAGCATGCCCAAACGCGTTGTGTGGGACACCTACCCGTTGATGGACCGGCAACAACCTTCTGAAGGTGGCTGAGATAGACTGAATGGGGTAGGCGGAGGACAGGGCAATCTGGTGAAGCCTGTGAGAGGCTATAGACCTCCAGCAGTGGACTGCATTAGGTTGGCTTGATTAATATTGCTCAACTATTTTTTTCTATTCTATCGTGGTAAAATCATCGAATGATTTCTACCACTCAGGGCAAAAGCGTAGCGTACTGACTCCATGGTGGCATTCAATAGCCCTTTATGTTCCGGGGTCACGGTAATTATAAGTCCCGCGACACCGGTATTATGCCCAACTTCCAAAACTTTTCATGATCAGGTTTGACATTACACAATTTAAAATCCAAGTTACAGTGGTTGGCGGAGTAACTGCCAAGCTTAAGGAAATAGGTTCGATTCTTAATTATTTCTGGGCAACGTTCACTGTGGGAGGTTAAACCTTTTGTATACAAACTAACGCCCTCAACCTAAACATTTACAGTTCAAGAGAGTTCATGGGCAATGGGATCAAACACCCGACCTCTTGCTTGAAAGTTCTCGCCTTAACCTTAGGGTTACGGCCACTATTTGTGTTCCTAAGTAATATCTTATACGTCATAAGAACTTATAAACAAGAGGATAATCTATGTTCTCTCGCAAGAATAACGAGAAGTTGTATTTCTGCCTTAATAGGTCTTCAAATAACAAATTCGTGGTTTCAATTACATCTACCCCTACATTGAACATCCTCAAGAATAAAATATATTTAAATGCAATAAATAATACCCGATAAAATAACCACTTAACTTTTTTGAATTCAAATGTTTTTGTTAATATTTAAAAATGTAAATGAATTTATGTTCAAAACATTTATAAAGTGAATATCGGAATACTGCTGGGCAAAGGCCTCTTTACATAATATTATAGAGAAGGCAAGAGCATTGACCATCACGTTTGCTCAAGAGGAGTACAACGGAACATTTGTTTTAAAATAAATCTACATATTTATTATTTAATGTAAAACCCGTCAGCATAACCTTCGGCCTACAGACAATGGCGAATACGTAGGCGTGGCTTTGGTATTGTGATAAATATTTGCGAAGCACTGCCTTCCTCAAAATCAATTTATCTTTCGGTTATTAAGCTGCCAATCTTTTCACTTGACAAACACATTATTAGCCGCTTTTTCTCATGCGTGATTTAAGCGATTTTCCTTCCTTTCAATTTTGTGACGTATTAAAATTTTGAAAAGATACGAGATTCATGTAGGTACGGAGTCAGTCTTTTTCAGCTGAATTGAAAATACCTAAATACATAATAGGGAAGAGACTGGAATTCCTTCCGGACATCGTCCTATCTTAGTTATCAAATGAATCTCAGTGTAAAATTGTTATAATGGTTACATTCAAACACCTAAAATGACAGGATTCAATAACTTTAAGTTAATCTTATAAAATAATTTATATTTTTCGGTTACTTAGCAATTTTGGGGTTAATCTAGTCGTAATCTCTTATCTATAATATAAAAATCAATTGCTGTTCGATAGTCTCTCTAAAACTCGAAAGTGGCTGGACCGATTTGGCTATTTTTTGTTTAGAATAATTTTTGGAAGTCCAGGTCCAGGTAACGTCTTAAAACCAGGTTTGTTCCAGTGAGTGAACGAGATGGCGCAAGACGACTTGAATAGCTTTGTCACTTTCACTTGCCGGAACAAGCCTGGCTTTAAGACGTTGTAATACCACCCCAGGGAAGGTTTAAAGGTGAGTTTAAGGCGGTTCGAAGTTTGCCGGGTCAGCTAGCAAGAAATAATATTTAGGTCTCAAGCTTGAACCCTTAATAATCCCTTTGTTTAGCTAATTAATATGTATTCAAAAAAGAAAACCGCTATTGTTTAAGTACGAACACTAACACAGTTAATTTCGTGGTGTCAAAATAAAGGCATTGAAAGAAAGCTGGCATCGCGCATCGGTTAGTCGTGCGAATGTGACCCGGTTAGCACTGTCCCAATTGACGAGGATTCCGGGAAAGAAACCGGTTTACTGACCGTACTTGGCAAGCTGCTCTAGTCCGTACTTATTGCACCCGGCCGAATTAACGACACCGCCCATTCTACCGGGAAATAGGTTTTAAACATTGTGTTGTATTTGAAATGAAAAGAAAATGTATTACGAGTATAGTGGGTAGCGGGACTGAAAAAAACAGGTTAACGTGACCCTGGAACGTAGAGACACGTTGGATTTTAGTCAGCACGAGACTAACAATCTATTTCGCTCCTACAAAGGCAAGAAGACTCATTTGATATTTTACTACGTAAAAAAAAAAGTGGTCGACACTCACCTACCTACTACTTACATACTTATGTCCATACCTTCATAATGTTTTTCCTATAAACAAAAATAAACAGACAGAGATCCTGTTCAAACATTGGCCTATCCTCTATCCCTACCAAAGTAATGTAAAACTTTGAGGTAAAACCAGACCTCTGACTAACAGTACGGCAAGGTCCCTCCCGCGGAAGTGTCGCAAAGTTATTAAAGCCTTTAAATCATTTCATGCAAATGCGTAATTTTGTTTTTCCTAATTATAAGCCGAAGGTGAATCTCATTACGGTACTTAGATTAATAATGACGGTCGGCCTGTCCCAACTTTGTCTGTTAGTTAACTCTCACTGGGTAAAATTAATTGAGAAAATTTTCACTAAATTCGTGTAGGCGAAACGTGATAAATTTGTGAAAGTTTCAAGCACCTGTTTTGGACAAATATTCAACTACCTGTCGGTAAGCGAAGATATATGTGCCCGATTTATCTAAAGATCACGTTACGATCGCTGTAATGGATAAAAATCTATCGAGTGTAATATAAGAGCGTTTGTTGGCAATCGGGTAACTCAAGGACCCGATTGTATTTGGTAACATTGCTCAATACTTTCGTTGTTTTTCTCATTGACGAGACTTTAACGTCGGTACATGCCAACGATACCAATTCTAACCTCAAAGTAACAATATTTTATTCTTATCATTAAGTTTGGCGTACAATTCGTTTGGAAGTCTGCCTCTTTTCTCGTTCTTAATTAGTTTATAAAGTCAATCAAAAAAATTTCGTGGGGTCTGCAGCAGTTTTCGACAGTGTAATTACTGAACTGATTAAAATAAAAAGGCAGTGTTTATTAATTATATCGGCTAAAATTGTTTTTATTGATTTTCTTTCATCCTTGTCATTCACCATCTTTTTTAATGCTCGCTCGTTGGTAAATATTCTGTGAATTGTGAGGCTTAAATTTCAAGTATCTGCTTATTTCACAATTACTCCAAATAACTTCAACGCATACGGTTAAATTCAACTTAGTACCCCTGTATTAGTTACCAATGATAGATACAATCACGTTACCAAAACAGAAATAACCTATATTGAATATTTAAGTCAATTTCAATCTGTTCGAAGAGCATTCGATTGATCGGATTTAGCGTTTAGGAATAGATCCGAAGCGATTTCCACGTGAGTTCTCTGCGAGGTCAGTGATACGACGCCTTGGGCCCTTGCAGGTGCTATCTTGTGTAACTAGGGCTGCCCCCATCCAAGTATGACCTCTGTGAGGCTCGGTGTTTTGTTGTCACATTCAAGGTATCAAGGGCTTCACACACAGCAGCTATAATGTAAAGATTTACATTATAGCACGATACATTCATTACATCTTTCCATAAAAAATCGAAGATGTAAAAATATACATTATAGCTGCAGTGTGTGGTACTCCTGACGATTTCTATGGAAAGATGTAATGAGATGTATCGTGCTATAATGTACATCTTTACATTAAAGCTGCTGTGTGTGAAGCCCTTCATTTGGAAATATGCTACCAAAATCCGTGGACCCATCGTGAGCTTTACTTTGGATTCCATGGTGCTGGTTTTACTGCCTATCTGTAAAGGTACTCATATGTGTAAAGCGTACCACATAGGTAGGAGTCAAATAAAGCTTTTTTTTGAGGATAACATTGATTTAATGGTAACTGCAAATAGATAAAAGTTCATTAAATACTTTTACGGACTATTCCTTCTAAATAATGTAATTATTTAGCTTGCATTGTGGAGTTTCTTTCATATGACACGCATAAATAGACTAGTTGAATACTCTTAATAAATACACACACTGCTTATTCTTATGCTTAGGTACCTACCCTACCTTTGTTTGAAAATGCTTTTAGATTTTTTTTGCAAAATTATTTTACTGCTAGCGGTACTAATTTCATATTCACAAATGCGATTTTATAGAAAAAGGTTTAGACATGCTCGTACCTTGTCAAAAATCGGAGTTATATTATGGAGCATTTTTAGTGAACCCTCACATCACAGGACCGATGGTACCCATCACTGAACTAACTAGATTTTATAGGATTTGTATCCCTCTGGTGTGAGCAAAATGTGGAAACATATATTATGTGACGCTCTCTATATAAACTGTTATTCTTATTTTTCACTCCAGCTTTAATCACGAAATTTATTTACATAAAACATCATTGAAATAAAAATCCAAAAACTCGTCAAAGTAATTTCTACGTTAATCTTGAAAGCGTGACAAAAATGGCCCGCAACATTTTCTCACCTTAAAATAAAAATACAATAAGTAAGTAACTTTGAAAGCAATTACTCACGAGCATTCAAATAAATACAAATGTCGCCTCTGTAGATACCTATACATAAAAAGCTTAACGTCCCAGCAAATATGTAATTCCAGCGGAAAAATGTTATCCGTCGGGAAAATGCTCATAGCCGCTAAAACTTCTTATATTAAAAGGTTTTTTTAATCTATTCAGAGAGAATTTAGAGGGCCGTTAGTGTCAGAGCTTGCCTTCACTCCTTTCAAGTCTTTTCTTGTGATACCAGGAATGTTATCGAGATTTTTGGGGTATCACCACATTTCATGCGTGATAACAATCACTTTATACAAGCACTTTGTACTAGCGATATTAAATTTTCATAGGTTATATAGTGAACGTAAATCATCTTTATAGCGGCTGAATAGCGGAGACAATAGAAAAAATATTGAGTTCATGAATGTTTTTCACAATCATTGAAGAAATAAACGGTATATTTGAATAGGAATTGTAGTAGGTACTTGTATGTAAACGTTACACGTGTTCAGATTGTTTGAATGAATATTTTGTAAAGAAAGTAAAAGGAAATGAACATTTCCATACGAGTGCGGTCAACGAGCTAAAAGGCATTTATAAGTAGCACCACAAGAGCAATCCATTAGGAGTTTATTATTCATGTTTGGTCTATTTCAGTAGGTATTTATTGCTTGAAAGTATAAAAAGTCGTCATAAGGCTCTACTAAAACGACATAAATGTACATATATAATTTGTATTTTTTACATATACATAATTATATATTTTTTTACTGGTCTCTTGAACCTTCGGAAATTCTCTAAGAAGTAATGCTAATCTTATGAAAGCTAAAATTGTTGTCTACATACTATACTTTAGAAAGTAGGTGAGTAGGTACGTAAGGAATGAGACGAGTGTGGTTTTAATTAAACTAATAAATGACCACAGTCCGTGTGGGAGCACTTATCTGTCTGCAGCGCACAAGTCCGCAAAGTGAATCCTCTTAATTGCACCCTGAAGTAATTGAAAATCTTCGCCACATAATATCGAACTGCCCTCTCAAAGAAACTAACCATGATCCGTTCATTAAGATTTCAACTTCTGATTAAATTGAAAGTTTTTAAAGTACTTCGCTACTTATTTTGTATTAATTCTTGTTCAAGAAGTGTCTTTACTTCTCGTGAAAAAAATTCAATCTATCAATACTTTTTCATGAAAAGCTCGGTCAAGCCGCAAATCAAAAAACGGCTTGTATTTAAGTAATATTGCAAATTTTATGTTTTTCTTATATTTTTGTGTGCTTTCTTTACAAAAATAAAACACACTTTTCAAACAGCAAAGCCCATTAGAAAGGAAATCTGTTTCACCGTCAAAAGAAGGTCGGTCAATGTTATCCATTCTGAGCTCAACGGTTTAAAATAGGATATCATTTATTTCGATGGCCAACAGTTCCTAGAGATGGTGTAGCCGGATATCGGCTTATAAATCAGGCGGTGTGCATCCGGGCGCGCGTCGGCACGGTAACGGTACACGGCGCGGCGCGGGCGGCCTGCTGCGCGGCAGGCGCGGTGCGGCGCGGGCGAGCCGCCAGCCGCGTGTCCGACATGCTACCTGCAAGCTCACCAACTGTTTGGAGCTGCGCCGGAACTGCCGCTACAATATTTTGAATGCGTTTACAAAATACACGCAGTGCAAACTTATCATGAAGTTGGCGTTCCTTTTATTATCTCACATGAAACAGAGCAAAATATCAAAACATTTTCTATTTTCAGATACGGTTTTAATAAAATTGTTTTGTGTTCATCGTGATAATGTTATTTAAATCTCTGTTGTTATTGAAAATAAAATGGACAATGACCGACCAAAATGGTCGGATTCAAATTATAATTGTGTAAAGTTAACAGAATTGTTCATTTCGAACTGATGGCTTCTATTTCAATAGACCTTTAAAATTCACATTGTGTTCAGTTAAATACTAATTAAACCTTGTTTACAATTCGCATGTTCAATTAAGATTCCATGCACGAGAGTTTATTGAAAGGCAAAAAAATAATTAAAAGAGATACATAACAATACAAAATAATTGACTTTTCGGTTTGTTTGATAAAACAGAACTGGAAGAATGGATACGACGTCATATGTTGACTGATGATAAGTGAGGAATGCAAAATAAGTTCACAAAGAAAAGCGAGCACCATGAAATATGCAGACGTGCGCAACACAAATTGCGCTAACTTGAGAATGAAATGCAAAACTTGAACGTTGCGGAGGCCAAGCGCGAGTCAAGTGTGCGCGCCTCTGTAAATAGGACGGACAGACTTGGGCGAGTGCGCCGCTAACTCGCCTACAATATTATTGTGTGCTAACTAATTTGTTTGTCATTTCAGACACAGGCATGACTAGTGTGCCACGGTCCGCACGGAATGCCTCGAGGAGCTATTCGCTCGGTTTACTCGTGGCCGCTATCCTTGCGGAATACAATGTAAATCACTTTGATTTATGTGCTCTAAACGATAGTGCGGCGGCAAGAGTCGCGTTTTCTTCTTTGTTGGCGTTTGTCTTGCATTTACTTCATTTATGTAAAACGTATCACTGCGCGGAGAGGATAGCACTCGCGGGACGTTCAGCTGTCAATTGATTTATTTATCTTCTCACAAAAAAAAAAACAATTTTAAGCCAAATGTAGGTTATACGTCTCACTCGGTTATTTATTTCATCTAACATTACTTTTACATATAAGATACTAAAACAAAGATCATAATATAAAGTTCAAATAATAAAATCCACCTCTCAAGCGCTTCAGCCTCAACGGATGCGGACGAATACAGACACATAATTGCAAAGTTCAACCATTTCAAATCTCAAACCCGTCGTCGGTCATATTTCAGCAATCTTGTTGTTCATTGCAGCGCAAGTAAATCTTTTCAGACGCGGGCGTGTTCCACTTTTTTAACGCTGTAGTAATGGCGTCGACTTGAGAGACTTTTATTGGAGTCCATTCGGTTAGGATTTAGGGGCTGTTAGCGTCATATAACAGCAATTTTGCCGTTCCGAGTGCCTTCACCGCAATGTTTTCAAATAATGTTAAAATTACCACATTTCATGTGTTGCCTCGTCTTCTTCGCGACCTTATTATGAGAGTTTTAGTGAATTCTCTAAGATCTCGACTCTAATTCTTTTGTTTTATATTTCTAAAGGCATCCAGTGACTGCTTAGCTGGCTCAACAAAACTTTATTTAAGCTCACTTGAAAATCAGCATATACATAAACAGACTTTTGGCTCTAACACTGCAAATACAAAGGTGAGTCTATAAAGAATAGCCTGAGAAAACCGATGGAGGTAATCCTGGGGTGAATGAACGTCAAAAATATGTGCATGTCAAATTCAGTGCTTCGGAGTTTTCTGTTTCGCCGCCTACCGAAAAATGTACTTGGCTTATTGCGCTGTTCTTAAAAATTAAAAGTACAATGGTAATAATGATACTGCATGTAAAATAGTATTAATTTTATTTAAGCCTAGCATAATTAGACCAGTTATAATAATATGTCCCTTTATAATAAAAAAATCCCTTTTTTTAACTATAGAAATCATACGAAGGCTACTCCGCGCCGCGCCGCGCCGGAGCGAATGTAAGTTAATGCTCAGATATAAATCAGAATCCCAATGACAATACTTTTGTTGCATAATCTTGTTGTAGCTGTCTTTTCAAGTCCTCTTTTAATTAAAAATCCTGCAACCCTGACATGGGATCGGAGACCTCTCGCGCCCAGCATTGGTCGCGGCCATGCTGCGGGGCGAGACGCAGTGGGAAGCGGTCTGCTCCTTCTGCGAGGCAGTAATGCTCGTGAAGGAGGAGGCGGGCCGCGAGCGAGAGAGGACAGCGTCCTCCCTCCGCCCCACCCACAGTGGTAGACGCCTACGGCGACGGACGTCGCTTGATGATCTCCGGTCACCGTAGGCGCGGGCATGCGGGCAGCGAGTAAAGGGCAACTCGCTGCCCGACTAATGACGGGGCCCCTCTCTCAGAGGGCCAAAGCCTGCCGGGGACGCGGGATTATTCCCTTACAGTGACTTACTTATAACAGGCTATTGAAGGACACCGTGGATTTTAGTCAGTAGAAGTCTGACAGTCCCTCCCGCCCTGCCCGGGGTTGGAGGACTCATTTGATGATTTTACCACGCTAAAAAAAAAAAACCCTGACATGGGATTGGGTGCAAAAATATCTTTTAAGTATAACTGCGTCAGACTACACCTATCTTTATCTAAACAATTCTAGTAATACGTAGCAGTTCATCAACACTGGCTTGAAGATGTAACCTCATGCAGAAGCTCTCCGCGACATTATCCAAGCATCATATTCGCATTGTGACGTCAGCCGCCCCCCGTGAAATCTCGCCGCCGTCGTGCCGCTCATTGTACCCGGCCCACTTTTTAATCTGGAGACGTCGAATAAAAGCACAATACTAAGATACATCTTGCTCGGTATTTGTTCCTCTTTTAATCAGCGAGTACTCAAATGTTTATTCCATAAAAATATTGAAACACATTTTGCGTCATCTATCCGCCTATCCATTCGAAAGTCATTGCCGATACGTATCTAGTGGGGAGCACATAATAAATGACGTCACTGGGAAGAAAAACTACACGTCCAATATTAGCGACGCAATATTAATCTAAGGACGGAGGCAGCGTCGTGACGACAACACGTCTTCTGGTGTAGGATTGTCTGAGACGTAGGGATAAATCATAGCTATATTACCAAGTCAGTATGTGGCGGCTCGTAATATATCAAGAGGCATAAAGGAGCAGGCTCGCGCCGAGTGCTGGAGCTCCCACCTCGGCGAACAGTCGCGTGGGGGAATGCTGCAGTCGCGAGCCGCCGAAGACAATTGAGATGAATGTTCCTGCGGCCCGGCCGGCACTGAGCGCTACCCATCCACTTCTTCCTTACATTTCTTATTCTCACATTGTTGGTATAGTCGTTGGTACAGTTTCTACAAACGTCGATCGCAACAATCCGCAGTGACACACAGCTGAGTTATTAACATGTAAGAGGAACTGCGATGAGACAAAGTTTTTGCAAAACCATCTGTATGTGAGCGAGCGCTTTGTATTAGTAACAAAGCCACACCGGGACTTGCATCGCTGGAGCTTTTAGGCGGGCAGTTATCGTGCCAGCCACAAATGCGAATTTACGCTTTGCATTTTGAAAAATTAAAAGCGACATTTTCAATGCAATTGCGAGCGTTCTTTCCGCAGTCGGCGCGGGTAATGGCCACTCCAATCCGAAATTGCGCGGTCTTTTTTGTTGCCGACGCTTTCGTAAACACTCATTTGTACCTACTATTTACTGAACTCTTCACTTTTACTTAATCACAAGTAAATCACTCCATTTTCAAACGATTTTCAATCAATCAATAACGCCCGAATCGGCTGAGGTTGTTTGTCATTTTAAATAAGGCTTTAAATTGAATTGGATCTGTCAATTTGAGAAGCATGCAGTTAAATTCTTTATTTGATATTTGAAATATTTACTGCTTTCCTCGTAAAAGTTACAACAAGTATTTAATGATTAAACAAAATAACACAAATCTTAGTTGTTATAGCGGAGAAGCACAAATGTAAAAGCAACGAACCGTTGCTGTTACTCAAAGAGTGATTCAAAACATTTGCAGAGTTAAATTAGTAATCAGCGTAATGTTAACAGAACTTACTTCGATTTTTAACCGTTATTTTCATCATAAAATTAAAGTACAATCCATTTTGAGGCACCCTTTCAATAGCAACAGTGTAATGATGGCAATCAGCTTAAATACTCAATTTAAATAGCCAGATGTTGGATGGGGTTGTTGGTGCGTCGGCGGGCGGCAGCTGGGTCGTTCCTCCTGCCGCTGCTCTGCCGCGCCACTCCACGTGCCACTGCCGCGCGCCGAGAGCTACTGCCTCCTTAATAGCCACTAATAATAAAAGCAAACGAGCGAACGACTTGTAACAAATTGCATTATCTGCCGAAATGGCCCTTGGAAAGCATTCATGTCGCTGCTCCGTAACGTTAACTCTTTTCCGTTTTGATCTTTGCAAAATTGAGTTTGGAAAAGCGGATCAACCCGCTGTGTTTCTAAGAAAATTAAGTAGATTTATCTTGTTACTTATTGGATTAACATTTCTGTAGGACTTTCCGCCTCGCACATACTACTAACATAAGCGCAAGTAAGTGAGATAGTGTAGCGTTTAAAGTTCCGTCTATTTTCCGCTTGTGGCAATTAAAAACTTCTCAGCTCTTTTTATAGTGGGACATTAAATTTATCTTCTTAATTTTTTGCAAAGTGGAAACCTTCAGTGGGGCAAGAGATTAAATTAAAAATGGTATAAAAAGGTTGACTTTCCGGGCGAGGCTGCATTGCAACGACATTAATTCAAAAGTCGCCGCCTAGAGCAAATTGTCAAGCTGAGTGCAGACACGCTGCGCCTTATCCCCAGCCAAGTTTAGAAAGCTAGATAATGTAGGTGGCAGTCTGAACCTTATTTCAAAGTTAGTATTAATGTGAAGTAATAAACTAACATAATGTCTGGTGCCGAGTTGAGCACTCAAATAATAGTGCGCTATGTGGCTTCTATGTGCACTGTTATGTAGTTGTAAATTCGGTAATTTAGTTCTAGTGGTCCAAATAAGAAGTAATAGAGCAATAAATGAAACTAACAAGGTGCGAATGTATCGACATTCAGTTCATTACTATCGGCGGTGCACGTTCCAACCCAGCAAATACTTGCTTCATGTTGTCGTGCAGCGAACGGCACAATAAATGTTTTTATACGAATTCTTCTTTCTTGTTCTCGTAAGCGGATTGTAGTTCGCAGACAACCTGAAGAAAATGGTTTGATAAAAGTAGGTTGCGGCAGCTAAGTGTACCAAATGATTCAGTTCATTAAATTAAATATCTTTTGAAATATTTCAGTGGTTCATAATATTCTCAATATTGACTCGTTCTTAAATGTAAGCAACACAGTACTTCATAAGTACAAATACTTATCATTTAGTCAACGTAACATTCAAAAACTTGTCACAAATCACTAGGGATTTCTGTCATTTTTCATGGGTTCAATTCAGAAACATAATAAGGTTTTTTTTACAAATTTTACATTAATCCGTCCAAGCGGAAAGTGAACATTCGCGGAAAACTCAGATCCTTCGGAAAAACCCCTTGAAATATCTTTTGTCTTTTGATCCTTTATTTATATTCGAAATAAATATGTTTTCAATCATTTCACAACTGAGATAACCCTCTTTGATCCGATGCTCACCCTTCCGACTATAATTTTTAACATCCAAAGACCTATATTAGCAGCCGATTCGATCACAGAGTGGGGGAGATGTGACACTACTGTCTTTGACTGATGCAATACCACAGTTCAACAGCTTCAATCACAAATATTTTAAGTTTTTTGATGACCAAGAATAATTTCAACGTAAAAATTATCTTCTTGTATTCTATCTATCTATCTTCTAAAATATAAAAATGGATCGCAAAAAGTGTTGGTAAGCTCATAAATCGAAAACGGCTGGGCCGATTTGGCTACTTCTTTTTTGTTGTGTTTGTAACCATCTATACCAGGTTTTAAAAGACGAGAATCATCATGTCCACCCGGTAACTAATTAAAAAAAGGTAACAAATTTTTTCCTCAAAAATTGTCAATTTGAAATTGTCAAAGTTCCAGTTTACGTCTCAAATACTGAAAATTCGTGCTAAGGGTACTGTAGATATTCCTAGTGTGTGAACATTTTAAAACAAAAACTAAAACAAGTGGTTTTCTCAGTTTAACTAAATTGTGGAACTTTCACGATCTTGGTACAATCAAAATTCTTAAAAGACTTTATTGCCCAGTGTCTGGTGGACCCTCGTTTCTTTTTACGATACTATGAGTGACCTTTTTAGCAACAACGAGAATTCCCATTGATTCTCTCTGACCTTAGAAAAAGGGCGCAGAAAAGAACAAATCATGAGTAAGGCGAATCTTTAATGTTCACGAATGAATGGAAGACAATCATATTGGATTTTTAGTCACGTAAAGAGTCTGACAGTCCCTCCCGCCCTGCCAATCGGGGTGGGATTATGACCATCATTAGATGATTTTACCACGTTAAAAAGTCTTCAACGTAAGCATACATATCTGTGGTAACGACATTGATCTTTGTTATTTTGATTCAAACAATTGATTGTCAAAATGGGTTATGATTCAACTTTGTGGATTCTACTATCTATCTATCTATCTGTAACTGTTGGAAACCCGTTTTATAATCATTATCATCATCAGCCTGTATTCGTCCACTGCTGGACATATACAGGCCTCTCGAAATGTACGCTACTGAGCCGTAAGTAAAATGAAAAATACTTAAATAAATCAAGGTGCGTACGAATATAATTAAACGGAGAAGTATTTCTATTTCGAACTATTCACGTTTCGCCGTATACCTACCTAAAGTCCGAAGAAACTAACAACCAGATTTATGTAGGCTACAGAAAGTCGTGGAATTTCCTCAGGTTAGATAACTCGGTTTATTCCTACATTCCAAAGAAAAGTGAAAGCAGGAACATCGCCGGTGCTTATCAGGAAATCTAGTTATTGTCGCGCTCCAACGCCATCTTGGATAACTATATTTTATGTTTTTTTTACTGTAGAGAACCATTAAGCTGTAAATTGTAGATTTGTGCCAAATATGCTTTGTAGGACATGATTGTGCATGCAAATTTTAATCACCTATAGAATATCCCACGACTTTTTATTACTTGCACTCTAATTTGCATAGCAATATGCTCTTTGCAACCTAGTGTTTCTTTTAAACTGCGGCGTACGGTTCAAATAGAAAAAATAAAAACATGAAAGAATGTGTTCCCGATACAATACGGGGTAACAAACTCTAAAAACAAAAACAAAATATCGGTAAAAGCTTGTGACATTCTGGTTAGTTTCATTTGGGGTAGCTTTCGTAGCGCGTAGCAACCGTAGCTACGGCGTAGCCCGTAGCACCTGTAGCAATGTAGCGTAGAGATTATGTTTACTATCGCGGATTTTTGTAAATTTTTCTTCATTATGAGTTTATTTTATTTCATTTTTTTAGTAGCGATAAAAAACTCATTGAAATGTTAGAAAACTCATTTTTCAAAGTTAAGGTTTTTTATTACTTTCGATACTGAGAAAATGTGGGCTTACTTTTTTTTTCATAAACTTTTTTAAATGACTTATCTCATTCATTGAATCTTCAATTTGTTGTTGTTAGACCTTCAGACGTACTTTAGATACCCCATAATATTAAACCTCATATCCATATTTGGAACTTTCTATAATATCAACAATCTAGACGAGTGGTTGCCGCATTATCGTCGGTGAATCCAGCTAATGCCTTCTTACGCTGTACGCTGCACAGATCAGCTCTGCACCACAAGACCGCCTCAAGAAGTGGTTCCGTACTTAGCAACGTCTTATATACCCACCCACTTACTGTGTAAGCCGTTGTAAACTTTACGGTTTAACGTTCTGCGGATTAAAACACGTGTTAGTGAGGAGTGACTCGTAAACAAAGCTAGCAATTAAACGAATATCTTATATTTATTTGTTACAAAATAAAAAAAGGTAAAAAAATATAGAAATACCACCAGTATCGGGGACAGGTTCTAAGCTACCGGTGGGTAAGGCTCCAAAGGAGAACCTTCACTGGGAATGTAGCACCATAATTATTAATTTACTAGTGTTTGCCCGCGGCTTCGCTTGCGTTATTTTAGAATTTGAGAAACAATACGGATCGTGTGGCGCTATCTGGAATATGAACGTAATTGTTTTCTCGGCAACAGCTCTCTTCTGTTATTCGGGATGTAAGATACCTTATATCCGTGTCTATACTCCTGACAACGTATATGCTAAATTTTGGGACGATCGATTCAGTAGGTGAAAAGGTAAAAAACAAACATACTTGCATTTTTATTATTAGTTTAGATCAATAATGTTATATATAGGTACAGTAGGCGTTCAAAAGTGGATAGGCACGCTTTAAAGTCAATAGCTTGACGTTTAGTTTGACTTATGACCTTCTATTTTTAAGAGACACATTCATCATCAACTACTGATTGTATAGGATTCATAATTTCAACGTGTATAGTATGTGTCCACTTGGCCCAGTGGTAAAGCGTACCGCCTGACGTATGCGGTGAACGGCAAGGCGTGAGTTCGAACCTCTCGCAGTGATATTCTTTTTGTAAGTTTTACTCAATAGTTAAATATTGTAATGGGACAGAAATATGATTATAATCGTTTGTTCACAATTTCTGTGAGGTAGACGAAGTTTTAGGAATATTTAACTTGACCGAAATCAAGTTGTCGTTAGATTGTGGTTGTTGGTTTGTGACATGTGATTATATGTATAGATAGCGATATATTTAAGTATTCTCAAAATGCCGGCGAATATCAATATTGAGGCAAGAACGAAATTTATTGAAATGTCACGTTGAAGTTCATCAAATGAGTTGACTGTTGTCAGATTCGTATGAATCTGATATCACAAATGTAACATGAGTTTGTTAATCATAAATAAATAAAACAAAATTAACATTTAATTCAGCATGACTTTGTTTATTTCCACCAAGACCAAAAAAAAAACATAAACAAATAAAACTAATATTTGACTTTTTTTTTAAATAAATAATAAGCATGAATAAATTGTAAAATAACATGAATAAGTAACAAGTTATTGATTAATATAATTATCATGATTTCAAAAAAAAAACCTAAAAATTAGCTAAACACATTATAAGACTCAGATCTCATTGATCATAACTCCGCTTAGCCCAACAGCTATCAGTAATAAAATAAGTAAATTAAAAAATTCGAAGTGACGATAAAACAATAATTATTATCCAATTTCATTAGCTGATTATAACGACTAAATTACGTTTAATTATATTTAAGAACCTAAAGGGTTTTTTTTATAAAGTGCGGCCTAATTAGTATGTTATCCCATAAAAAAAATTATGTGTAATTTTGTCTTTATGTTAACAAAAGAAATATTAAAGATAATATGACTATTTATTAAAGCCATTTGAAATAGTAATAGTTCAGCAGGCTAATTTCTCTATGCGTTCCAAGGCCGCGGTGCCTTGTTACTATTTCCAACAATCGTCGCATGGCACTGCGGTCCTGGAACGCAAAACGCTATTTGCCCTTTGCGTTCCAGGGCCATGGTGCAGAAACAGGTTGTTTTTAGCAAATAAATTTCTTCCGCTCCACCAAATGCGAATTACTAAAAAAAAAAATATGGAAATATATGTTCTATTACTGAAATAGAACCACAAAAAAAAATAACCGCTCTGTATAAAAATACCCTTTTGAGGACATCAGTTTAATTTTCGTTTTCTTTATGAAAAGAATGATTGAAACTTAGCCTCAAATCTAAGCCCTAAATTAATAAGAACTGTGAATAAAATTATGTTTTCGCTTACAGTCTATTAACAATGAATACAACAAAAGCTATATAAAAATATGGTCGTGCTTTTAAACGTTTCTTTTATTTCTATAATACAAACGGTTTTTGGCTGATATTTGGTGTAATTTTTGTCTTGAGTGCACGGTTATTCATTTCGTGTTGAATTAGTTACTCATTGGGGAAGCTATTTCCTTCGTATTCATTCACCATCATGTTATTATGATATCTGACAACCGTCGGCGTCGGTGTTGGACTTTGCTATCGACAAGCTTAGTATTAGCGCTTGTCGTTCCTCGTATCTCATATCCACAGGACTGCCAGTATTTCACTAGAACAAAACATGAAATACTATTATTATCTTTATGCAAAATGCAACTGTTATTTTTTTTACCTACTTAAAGAAAAATCTATAAATAACACTTATTACTTTCAAACAAACCTATTGTAGGGAATCTTATCTAATAAATAAGATATTAACATGTGAAATAACTATATAAATTAAATGTTAATACTCACACTTAGTCCGGTTTAATTTGATATTTGTATTGTTTCATCCATATTTATGCACGGCTATAATATTCACCCTCAGTGATTATAATTATTATTCCCACTGTTAATATTTCACAGCAAAACAATAACATTAAAACAGCGTAATAGATGTAAACAATCGTCACACAAAATAACCAGGAATCAACAACGTTCTATTATGAGACTTAAAACGAACTAACATAGTTATGTCTACCTCACAAATCGAAATAATTTACTTTTGTAACTTTTGTTTTGTTTCCTCTGATCTACCTACAAAACTTTATTATACTTATTATGATGATAACGGTCGACACACAACACTAATGACTAGTATTAGTAATTATTAAAAAAAAACAATTTTATTTATCAAATTTCTACAAAAAAATGCATGAAAAATAATAAAAAGAATATAGCAATTATTTAAAAACATTAAATAAAATAAAAGTAATTAGAAAAAAGCGAGGATCGATCCTTCGACAGCAGTGATGGAAACATCCGAGCACGTTAACCACTGCGCCAGCATTACTTGTAGGAAAAGGTTGAAATTATGAAGTATACCGTAAGTTCCTTTGATTTGTATATGTAACAACTTATAATAAAAGGTCGTAAGTCACAGCGAAGCATCAGGCCATTGCTTTCAGAAATCGACCCAGGAATTTGGAATTCGACTGTACATAGTTCGCACAGGAAACGTCCTTATTTGAGCGACATTAATTTCAAAGAACCGTGTTTATTTTAAACATTAGACTATCATTTTTGGGTTGATTTACAGTATCGCTGCAAATTGAACGTACGATAGCATTGCTCTTCTCCCTTGCATTCCGCGTGATACCTAAAAAATAACTAATTATCTGACTCGATGAGTACAACTTGTCGTCGTTTAAAACAGAATCTATGCACTGGTTTCAACACCAATTCAAAACATAAATAAACACAATTTTTTCTAATCTTTAAAATTCCACACCTCGAAACAATTACAATTTAAAAAAATATCCAACTTACTACCTACAATTTAAATCAGTGTATATTTATATCCTAGAAAAGTATTGAAAAAAAAATAGTAATAATTTAAAATCGCGAATAATATTGAAATAAAAGTATACACATTTTTTTTAATTATTTGGAAAACTCAAAAAGTGAAAAAAAGAAACGGCGAGATTTGATCCAGAGACCCCTTGCACGAAAGTCAAGCAGGATACCAACCAGACTGGCTAGTACGCTGACAGTGTTTTCAAATAGCGGTTCTTATACAAATGTCAACAATGACTGAAAATCAACATATTATAAAATTGCTAATCCCCCAAAGGGAATAGCGTAATTATACATATCCTATTAATAGAAGAGCAGTTTAAGGAATATTTGGGGAAAAATTGACTAAATAATATCCAGTGGTTTAGCTTCCAACTAAAAACAAACAGATAAAAACAACAAAATTTAAAATTGCTTATCTCCCAGGAAAAATAGCGTAATGATACATAGCCTATCAAAAGAAGCATATTATTAGGAATATTTGAGGAAAATTTGATCGACAACTTTACAGTAGTTTAAGAGATAGATCAAATCAAAAAAACATAAAAAATTTCGAAAGAAAAAAAAAGTTGATTTGGCATCAGAATCGATCCCTTATCTCGAAAAAAATACAAAAAGAAAAAAATATTCAATGTACAGGAATGACAGCTCTACGATTTTATTATATGTAAAGATAAAGATAAAGATTGTCTTTTGACAATTCAAAATACCCTGTTACTGGCCTATTTATTTATTTTTCGATTATATAACCTCAAGCTACGACCAAAAAAAGCTGAATGGCAGGGAACAGTTAGATTGAAATAATGTTACATGAAGTCCCCTACAAGCTCAATATAACACCACATTTCACACACCATCACCACTTAACTACGACTGGTGGTATAACGTAATATAATTGTAAATCAGTCAGCGTGTGAGCTGAAATGATCGGACGTGTCATCGCGCAGTCACTCACCAGCTCTGCGGATAAAGCAATGAACGCGTTGATGTAATTGCTTAATTAATTATCACTTACCGTAATATACGGCTTGTTTATTGTGTACTGTAATATATTACTGTGGATTATAATTATGATAATTCGTCCTTTTCTTATTGGAATGTCCAATCTGAGTATTTCGTCATCGTTTTCGGTTACTAGGAATTTTTATCACATTTCTCGGAATAACTGATGAAACGGATTTTGTACAACTACGTAGTTGTTGGTAATTATAATTATCGCTCGTGCAAATATATATATCTTTGTTAAATACAAGTACAACTAAAGAATACATCGCTGCGTGTTGGTAGCAGCGTGGAAAGGGTTGCATTTACACCCAATAATGCATGCATTATTGAAACTGGTACTGAGAAAATGCATTTAAATAATAAGGATTTTTATTAGCTAAGTAGTTGTTTTAATAAAATATTAAGTGAACTATTGGTGCCGTTTATTCATAATTTTTTTCCATTTTAGCTGTAGCGGCTTGGCCCACTAAAAGTCGAATATTTTTATTTAGGGTCACGATTACAAATAATATGAGTACTAAACATCATTCAAATCCGTTCAGTAGTTTTTGCGTGAAAGTCTATCAAAAATCGATTCATCCTCATAAACTTTCACGTTTATCATATTAGTAGGATAGGATAGGATTAGTTAGATATAATTATTTGCATGATTTATATTATAATTATCAGATTATTTTTTTGTGTGGGTGTAAACGTAACTCCCTGAAAATAATCCTAACGGGGAGTCCATGGATACTTCTGACACATCCAGAACTCATTTGAAACAAAGAAATAAAATGGCTTCCGCCTCGCAGTTTTAAAACTGCTAAACGATGTTATGATAAAGTATGTTACTCTGCGTAGCTATAAATTAATTTGGCACAGTTCCAACTGGGTTTAACTGAATCTCCTATAATAGCAGTTTCCATTTTGATTTTAATCTGACTTCAAATATTGAGGGGAAATTGAATAAAATATTCACTTAGTATTTGAACGCACGTCAAAATAAACCTCAAAACGTGTTGTTTCCTCTGTCTTATAATAATAATCTTGTGGACCAGGTGCATTTTTATGTATTAATAAGTCCCTCCAAGAGTTCCGGGTATTGTGTTTTCCTTTTTCAGTTTATTATTGTGTGCGACATTTTTTTATATTTCCGTTCCATTTTTTTTCCTGATCCTACTGTTTCTCTGCTGAACAAAGGCGGTAAGGCCCTAATTCCTTCCATGAAATCTTCTCCTGGCCGTTTTAAATCAGCCCTTGTGGTGAATGATTCGTCCAACCACCTTTCTCTATTTTAAAATGTATTCAACAAAAGAAATTTAATAAAAGCTCAAGCAAGGGGGGCACAAAAAGGAGCAGCCATAAATTCAGCAATGAGTTAAACAGGTTTGCCAATGATGATGATGATGATGAAATGAATTTGTACATTATACTTTTAAATCGCATTGAATGCACACAAGTTTTAGCTATGTTTTTTCACCTTTGTTAACAGCATCAACATTTTGTTATAAGGTACCTATCAATGTTATACTTCATTGCAACTGTTTAAAATGAAAGAAGAATATCCATACTGTCTGGGAACAGGGGCCGTATCATGACGTCTTAAAACCAGGCTTGTTTTAGTGAGTGAACGAGGGTGGCGCTTGACGACTTGTATAACTCTGTTTCATTCACTCACTGGAACAAGTCTGGTTTTAAGACGTCACAATATGGCCCCTGTTCCCAGTACTGCCATTCTTCTTTCGTTTTCATTGGACAGACTAGAAAATCACAAAATCCACCGATTCATTTTATACATTATTTGTATGCTTAAACATTTTTTTTTATATTAATTTTGTTTAAGTATATAAAATGAATGGGTGGTGCTCAGTAATTGAAGCCGCATCTGGGATGAAATCTTATATCCATCCCCTGCTATATCACTTGTGGTAATTCTCGAACAGTAAGCAAATAGAAGAGCTCTCACGACAAAATTAAATTCCATACTTGTCGCCAGCATTCAGCTGCACCATCTGAACCGCTTTCGGCGCGCATAAATCTCATAAATCTCTTCTAATAAAAACATTCTCATTCCACTTCGCATTGCAAGAGAAATATTAAAGTATTAGCAATATGAGGATTACGACGTGGGTCTGTCGGCCTCAACTTTCAATATCTCAATGCCAAAATTGTAATGTATTGAACGTCAGAAAAGTTTTTACTAAGTAGTTAAAAAACTCATAAAGGTCTTGGTCTAAAAATGATCACATTTTCAGAGAAAACTTTGAAATGTTTCATATGCAATTTTCTAAGAATGTCTTTTTATAGTCAAAATAAACTTTCGTCGATATTTCGAGTTTTTAGATTATTTATAGAAATTAATTTACCAGCGAATGTAATGCGATTTATGACGCGTTCGGATATCCATTTGTCACAGTTGTGCACACTGACAAACAGCGATAAAACTCAATTAGATATAAATTTTAATGCGGAATCAAACGAGAATATTTGGCAGCTCATTGCATTATTTGGTAAGTTAAATTTAAAATGGCGAGCCATTTGTCCCAAACCCTCGTTAGTAGTAAATTAGACTAATTAACCCCAGTGAGAGTAATAACTGTTTACCAACTCCAATTACAGCATTCGGTTCAAATTATTGAATTGGTTACATATTAAACGTAACACGATTGTTTTGATCGTTTACTTTAATCGCAGATTCGCGTCCCTTACATGTTAAACGAGTAGCTATCTACATGAATTACCTAAATAACTTTTTTAATGGAAACAGACCCAATGTTTTACAACGAAAAACGGTAATGTTTCACTAAAAGCACTTAGATCATCTGAAGCTAGCAAGATTTAGAATGTTGGCTCAACTAATAGAACCCGGCTGGAATGTTACCTGAGTTTGTAAGAATAATATCATTTATTTTTGTTAGGCCCTGATTTCACTGTTGGTATAACATTATCTAAGTCTTCGTAAGAGGGCGTCGGCGTCACTTATCGAGGAGGTGGATGCTACCTGAAAGTACCTACTGTTTTAAAAAAAAAAGGTTGCACTCCAGGAGTGCCGGTAGAAGTGAAAACTTTTTTGTTACTATGTTTTATTTTTAATTTGAATGACGTCTTACTCATTTTCGATCAGGGTCACGTGACCCTGACGCGAGTTTTGGTCACGTGACCCTGACGCGAGTTTTAAATTTTTTACCCATTACAGAAAAAGTGTACAACGCCGCTAAAGAAGTTTTCACTTCAATAATATATTTCAACTTTCATTACGCAGGTTGTTTGTTTTCTCTGAACACTTTTATCATCATATCTGATTATAATCAGGCTTTGACATACATTTTAATACGTTAAAAAAGAATAACATACATACACAAGTTAGATGTTGAAAGATAAAAGGAACATGATAATTTCGTTTTTATAAAGTCTTAAGGGCTTCACACACAGCATCAATAATGTAAAGATGGACATTATAGCACGATACATCTCATTACATCTTTCCACAGAGATTCGAAGATGAAAATATACATTATAGCTGTCGTGTGTGGTCCCCTGACGATTTCTATGCAAAGATGTAATGAGATCGTGCTATAATGTACATCTTTACAATAATTTAAAGAGCTTCACAAACAGCAGCTATAAAGCTGCTGTTTGTGAAGCTCTTTAAAGTGAGATCCGCTAGGTATTATATTCAAAAACCTGGTACAACATATTCAGGTAAGAATATTACGTAACAATACTTTTTTGAAGTGAAAACTTCTTTAGCGGCGTTGTACACTTTTTCTGTAATGGGTAAAAAATTTAAAACTCGCGTCAGGGTCACGTGACCAAAACTCGCGTCAGGGTCACGTGACCCTGATCGAAAATGAGTAAGACGTCATTCAAATTAAAAATAAAACATAGTAACAAAAAAGTTTTCACTTCTACCGGCACTCCTGGAGTGCAACCTTTTTTTTTTTTAGGTGGTAAAATTATCAAATGAGTCCTCCCGCCCTGGGTGGGGCGGAAGGGACTGTCAGACTCTTACTGACTAAAATCCACCCGTGTTCCTTCCTATGCCCTTTACGTTCCGGGGCCACGGTAACCTGGGTTAAGAAAAAACCCGCGACCCCAGCAAGCATTTGGCGCGAAACGAGACGCGCCACCGACCCGGGCTTGGTCCTTGGTCGGACGGCGAGGTACCCTCACCGTCCGCAAGCCCGCTCCGCAAGCCCGCTCCGCCGCTGTGCCCTCTGCTAATCAGAGGGACACGCGTTGGAGCGTCCACACGACAGGCTATTCGCATACCGGCAAAGAGACCCCTTGGGCACACAGTGCCTAAGAAAGAGTTTTTGCCCGCATCCCAGGGTGCACCGGCCCGAAAAACTGGTCTTCCCCCTGGACGTATCCGAGGGGGAACTCCAGTCCACGGGCGCACGTGGAGGTTTCCTGTCATAGCACCCCACGTAACAATACTAACGAATGAATGTAATATGTAATGTCCCAAGAAACATAGGTAGGTATATAGATCAGACACAGTTTCTAAAGGTTAGACCACATTTTCTTTACATCAATATTTTGTATTTTACGAAAAATTATTTTAGCCATCATACTTCAAAAAACATTTTGAGATAAAGTGCTAGCTCCAATCACAATGCTGTCATAAAATCGATAATACGATGCACACTAAGACAAGATTCTTCTTGCTACCTTTGCTTCGTCTTAAAGTAGGGTTTGAACTTTGAACAAAATATATGTCTTTAAGTTAATAAGTAAGTGTAATTTATTTAGCCGGGTCATGGGTCTGCCTAAACAGGGAACCGTGACCTTAGAACGTAAAATACAATTGATGAAACACGGTGGATTTCAGTCAGTTCGCTCCACCCAGGGCAGGATCATTCCTGGCCAGACAAAGGTTTCCAAGTTGCTAAGGTTACTAAAGAAATTAGATATTTTTGTTATGATGATCAGCCCAGTTGCAAACGTGACTGCTGAGTTTTTGACCTAGGGTCCTGGTAGCCTGGTCGCGGGATGATTTCCTTACCGTGACCCCGGTACGTAACAAGCTACTAAAGTGCACCGTGGATTTTAGTCAGTACAAGTCTGATAGTCCCTCCCGCCCTGCCCGGGGTTGGAGGACTCATTTGATGACTTTACCACGTTAAAAAAAAGGGTCCTGGTAGCCTACCATGAACTCTTAACGCGATCCAGTTTAGGCTGTTGGAAAGAGATGGCGCTAGACGATTTGTGTAGCTCTGTCTCTTTCCCACAGCCTAAACTAGATCGCGTTAAGAGCTCGAGGTAAGGCATCTGGACGCGATTCTGAGTTGGAGAAATTGTTGGATTTTTTCTGTAGGATATTTTAGTAGCTAGCTGCCCGGAGTTTCGGGTACGCCGCAATTGCGGCGGTAAGACCCCTCTTTGAGGAGTGGCTGGAGAGAAGTCATGGCGTCCTGACCTACCGCTTGACGCAGGTCCTCACCGGACACGGAAGTTTCGGGAGGTATCTGTGTCTGATGCGAAAGGAGGAGACGCCTGGGTGTCACCACTGCGAAGATCGCCCGGAGGACACGGTGGAGCATACGGTGCAAGACTGCCCAGCTTGGGCGGAGCACCGACGTGTCCTCACGGCTGCGATAGGCGGAGACCTCTTGCGCCCGGCATTGGTCGCGGCCATGCTGCGGGGCGAGACGGAGTGGGAAGCGGTCAGCTCCTTCTGCGAGGCAGTAATGCTCGTGAAGGAGGAGGCGGGCCGCGAGCGAGAGAGGACAGCGTCCTCCCTCCGCCCCAGCCGCAGTGGTAGGCGCCCACGGCGACGGACGTCGCTTGATGATCTCCGGCCACCGTAGGCGCGGGCATGCGGGCAGCGAGTAAAGGGCAACTCGCTGCCCGACCAAGGACCATGCCCGGGTCGACGGCGCGTTGTGTCCCACGCGCGCCTCAAAGAGCGTCAGCATAATGACGGGGCCCCCCTCTCAGAGGGCCAAAGCCTGCCGGGGTCGCGGGATTATTCCCTTACTGTAACCCCGGAACATAACAGGCTATGAAGGACACCGTGGATTTTAGTCAGTAGAAGTCTGACAGTCCCTCCCGCCCTGCCCGGGGTTGGAGGACTCATTTAATGATTTTACCACGCTAAAAAAAAAAAACAAAAAAAAAGCTGCCCGGAGTTTAGAAGTGGTATGGTACCTTTGTGCCTCGAACGATAAGCCGTTGGTCGCTGCGCATGATCTCTCTCCAATCCGGATTGTTGTTTGATCGGATTATGATAGTAGGGGAACAGTGAGTGCACCTGTACCTGTGCATACGTTGGTTCACTGTTATACGTACTCGTGTACAACGTGTAACGTTAATAGCGCAAAACCTCTCGTGGACTGAACAATGTTTGTTAAAAGACTTGGAAATTCGCGAAAAAAAACATTTGCTTTTTCATACAAAATGAGAAATTGATCGGGCCCATCAGTAAGGATAATCTTTTTTTTTTGCGGATTTCCTAATTTCTTGGAACAAACATTCTTCAGTAACATGGGCTGGGAACGAGACGTTTTGAGCTATTAACGTTACACGTTGTATATTATGTCCTGCATTGACGGCTTATCTCCTATAGGATGGGCTGCTGTATCCGAAAACGTTCAGAAATCTTAACACTGTGAATTGTGACGTAAAGATGCAATTTCTATAATTGTGTCACGATTTAGTGTTTAAATTTTCCCCTGCGGTTAGAATTTACATCCATGCTCCAAAAATATAAGTGTCGCAAAAATCTTTAGGACAGAATTTTATGTTTCAAATAAATACCATTTTATTTAAAATTAAATAAATACCACCACAAAAACTACACGTGGTAGTTTCAAATTAAGGATTTACAAACAGTTTTGAATATTCAACATAAAATAAAAAATGTTCAATTCTAAAATATTCCTGTATAACTGATGTCAATCACGGGTGGACAGGTCGAATAGTCGGTGAAACAGTGAGATTAATTGAATTCTATTGCCGGTAAAAATATCGGCCAACCTATAAAAATATTCAGTTAGGTTTTTGAATGACCGAGCTCAACTGCCATTGAAAAAAGTCAATGAATTTCTATAAAATCAGATAGCTACCAATATTTTTCCGAATAATATTCGTACTGTTTAAATTGTACCTCATACAAGTATTTGACGAAGGTTCGCCATATCCGTAATTAGATTAGCTCGTATTAGCATTTATATGAGATTTTGCAGTATTCGGGTAGGTAAAGTACCTACCTACCTACATTTATACTTGTAACAGCAAACGACAGTTCAGTGTAAGTTGTAACAAAACATCAGCCAACAGTACTTAGGTCCTCCTGTTATAAAATCTAATTTGCATTACCAACGTAACAACCTGTTTTTAGCCGTTTCGCTTGGTGACGTCACAAAGAAGTCGACTAATTACTTTATAGTTTTATGTAAATTGCGACATTATTTACTGAAGTGCTCAAGTTACTCATGAATATTACAGTTATTTTACTTGAACATTTAAAGTGTAATTGGTAAAGTTTTGTAAGCAAAAAGACTTTTCGTGGCTTTATGAAATGGAACTTTAAAGCCTAGATAGAATACAACTTAGTTGTGAAACTTTCTGATTTTAGTTATGACTTAATTTTCATAGACTCAAGGTAATCTCGTCTAGGAATCATTATTAAATACAGATGTTAATTCAAGGATAACCGAAGGGAGGGCAGTTGAGCTCTTATCTTTGGCGAACGTAACAACAGCCGTCACACTTAACCTGAACTATGATTAAGATGGATTAATCGCGGCCGACGGGAAGTATTACTGATTGATAGCTCAATAAAAGTCACATCTGGCCAACCATTTTTATATTTATAAATTACTAGCTGTTGCCAGCGGCTTCACCCGCTACAACTCGAAAATTATCCCACGGGAACATAAAATCGGGATAAAAACTATCCTATGTGTTAATCCAGGTTATAAACTATCTGTATACCAAATTTTAGCCAAATCCGTTCATCGGTTTTTACGTGAAAGAGTAACAAACATCCATACATCCATACTTACAAACTTTCGCCTTTATAATAGTAGTAGGATATATCAAATACTTATTGTTATGAGGTTTTCTCTTTGAAGCTCTTTTAAAGTCATCAAATGAGTCCTTCCACCCCGGGCAGGGCATGAAGAACTGTCAGACTCGTACTAAACCACGGTGTCCTTCAATAGCCCTTTATGTTCCGGGGTCACGCTAATGAGATAAGTCTCGCGACCCCGGCAAGCTTTGGCCCTGTAGAAGGGGGCCCCGTCATCAGCTCTTTTAACTTGGGCATTTTTATTCATGCTGGAAGGAGTTGTCCACTTCTTGAATTTGTTTTTATATTTGTTATTAATATTTGGATGATATGAAGGAAATGAAGACATAGATACAGTGAACAATCCCGATAATAACCTTTATTCCTTGCATTTTGATCCGCATCCCTACTTTGCATTAAATGGACAATAGACATGTAGATGTGTCCGCCATTTTCCTTCCTTCCGGTTTTGTTTTTACAGAAGAAGGAATGAGGGAAGTTAGGGATCGCCTCTGGCCTTCAGTATTGTCTGTCTCACGTGAAAGAAATATGGTTGCAGGACTTTTGTGTAAGTAAGTCAAGATTGGATATTTTATTAGTTGGCTTGGATTTCTTATTGAAATAAAGATTTATTTTATTATGTCGCGCCATAATAATGTTAATACCGTCGACATTTTCGGTTGAGTATTTTCCGGCTTATATTTACACTTTGAATGGGAAAACAAAACTTCCTGTCTGAAAATTCTCCTTTATATCAAATAGAAAGCCGTACAAAAATGAATTGGATAATGCGCAACTCAAATGGCTGCCAAATCGTGATATTATGTCGCCAAGAGGTTTTAATAGCGTTATAAAAACGGATTTCAGCACCAGACCCAATTGAATTTTGCATACGGCTAATTAAAAGATCCTAGAGATAATCCAGACGTTCGCCAAAAGAGGGTTTATTAATATTAGGCCCGTTTTACACATGAAAGGGGTCTTGTATTTAACGATCTAGTTGGCTATCTTTCGGAGCAAAATGGTTTACTTCGCACCCCTATTGAAGAGAGGATCCTGGAGGCAACATCTTTACAAATTTGGTATCGTATCGCCGAGGGACGGAACAGTTCTCGATGTAACCGGCCGGCTTTCCGAATACGAAACTCCAACTTGAATAGAAGATCCAGTTTGTGAATATACGATAGACTTGGCTAGGGAACGGTCCCCGTATGTAGGTACGGTTATCGACATAAGTCAATAACATTTTTTATTTACTTGTGTTTATTTTGTGATTGAATCGATCTTAGAATATAAACGTTATAGTGCCTTTTAATGTTAAAGATGTTCAAATTAGATTCTTTTCGTATTGTTTTTTAATTAGAAACTAATGTAAAGTAATCTAAAACTTAAATTGAATTTTCTCTAGGTCTCGTTTTGTATAGAAACTCTAATCAAGCAATCGTATTATGTGGATAACTTTTGTAAATGAATGTAAATCCTACATGTGTGCCTATTAAGTTACTTCACTAATGAATGGCTATTAGATAGAATAATTCATGTTAAAATTCGATAATAGGTATGTTGAGATAAGAAAGAGCTAAGAGGGCTGAGAATAACTATGAATTAAAGTTGTCTGTAACTTCAATGGTAGTTATTAGTTAGTGAATACTGGCCAGCGGATTCGCTATCGTCTCGCACACCCAAATAGTTTGTAATTATAACTTCTGAACTAGTGATTACCCAAAGTAGTTAAGACTAATTTGTGTTTAAACGGTGTAACAATGTCGATGGAAACATTACATACATACAAGAGTTGAAAACTTTAAGTACTGGTTTGTTGTTTGTATACTCGTATTAAAGTCGTAAAGTAAGTTTTATAAAGGCTTCATGAAAATGCAAATAGTTTTAAATATAAAAAGACATAACTTTATATTACGGGCACTCCCATGCCGCCACCATGAAATATGAAAATAAAATGCTGCAAAGTAAAATACGTATATAGGTTTGTCATGTTCATCCAATGGAGCTTTCGTTTGCTTTTTGTTAATTTAACCGGATTCGAAAGGCCCAGTGGATGAAAATTTTGGCTAGCCACACAAAAACGCAAAGCCAGGGCTACAAAAACTTCCGAGATTGATGTTTTGAGTCCATGTGAGAAGGAATTCAATGCAGAAATATCATTGAATTTTTTAATCAAACCCCTGCAATATTCGTTTAGAAAATATTGGACTAGTTCAAGAATGTTTTCGTTCGCACAATATTGTTCTAACCCACGAACTTTCATTAATATTCATCGTAAAAAGCGCAAATTTCATTTTTGACATTGATTTATGTGCGGCTCTGGCAATGCATGCACCACTGTGCCCAGATAATAGCTCTAACATCAAAATTATTCTAAAAGTTACGCACATATTTTAATGTTTTTCGATAATGGCAGATTGTAATAACACTGTGGTAATATTTAACAAGTTGTAGTACCATTAATCATCGTCAATTCAGTTCAAATTCATCTATTAAATATTTGGATACATGAATATTGGAGTATATAAGTGGCAATTTTGTTTATCTAAACGTGCTAGAGAATGAAATATTGTTGTTAACTATGGTCACTTATAACGTGTGTTGTAATTACCCGTTACATTTATCTTTTTTCTCCTACAAACACAGACAATGCAGAATTTCACGACACAATGGGGCTTTATTGGAATATGCGTCGCTTTTTTTAATAGTTACTCGCCGACCGCTTCGTATTTTTACTGAACATTTTATTGGACGCTTTCATTTGCTTTTTATAAATATTTAGCTGGTTGTAATCAGACACACTGAGAATATAGTTTAAGAGAGGTTATTTTTAACAGCACTTTTATTTGATACTTTTTGTATTAAAGGATAAGTTTGTCTGCAGTAAAAATATCTGAAATTATCTTCGTACTATTTATATTGACGAATTTCACAAAACTAGTTTTCCGAGTTTCTCAAGTAACTAACAATGTAACGGATACTGAACTCACTTCTTCCCTTTATAAGTACATTCACCTATAAATCCAACTTAATTACCAAACTCTTTGCATAAAATACAGTTGGAAATCAAGTTGGACTTAAGATTGCCGCTTCTAGTTAAACTAATGTAAATTGTGAGCGTTTCCGAA
Source organism: Agrotis segetum (assembly GCA_036375495.1). NCBI lineage: Eukaryota > Metazoa > Arthropoda > Insecta > Lepidoptera > Noctuidae > Agrotis > Agrotis segetum. The sequence goes on along the minus strand of JAQSVV010000313.1, from coordinate 403,089 downwards.
CGCAGAGAGGTGGCAAATTCACCAGTATGCGACTCTCACTTCCTCTGAATGATTTTCCAAGTTAACTCATAAATACCGGTACCCGTCTTCCAACTACTCGGGTCTTATGAAAATAATACTGTTACACATTAAAGGCGTTGCCAAACAGAGAGCTCGGCGTGGCGTGACGCTAGCGTGACAGGTCCTTGCTTGCCTCGTCTCTCTTAAAGGCGCCGTGCAAGCGCCGGCGTGGCATGTTTTGTGTGACAACTTTTATACACATACATACATACATACATTTTGTGCACATATTTTCATTAGTAATTGTAGCTAATTAATTACTGGGCAGAAAAACTCCAATTACAGTGCTTTAAGATGAGATTCATGCATTAATAATAATCTACCATCACATCCATTTCGTGAACCTTCCGCGCTAAAAACCCAAATGTCGTCTCTCTCCTTTTATAAAACTCTATCATAGTGTCGTTCGGATTATAAGATAAAATCATAGACAAATTGTACAAGAAAAAAAATTAAAAATAAGTGCTATTTGATTTGGTAAAATATTAGATTTTCAACAACCAAATCATAAACCTTACCTTAGAAGGCACGTCAAAGACACGCCACGCTAACGACGCGTCACGCCACGCCGAGCTTGCTGTTTGGCAAACCCTTTATACTAATGCTTTGACTTTGTGGTTGCTTCAAGTCCTCGGACAGGCCAGTCATGTAATTGTGTACGTGATTAAACTATTTATGTAAGGCTTTTTTGCGGGCCCAAAGTTATGAGACCGATTTGCATGGGATGAATGTTACTTATAAATAAGCCGTGTAATGCGTACTGCTCTTATGAATTCTAAAAAAATCTTGTTTAATTTATGTTCAGTATAAATTAAGTGATGGGTGCATTTTACTACATTTATAGGGTTTAGTTGAAAGTTTGTTTAAACAGCTGGATAAATGATGGTACTCTTTCATGCAAAAAAGACTGAAATTTGATTGAAATTTCCCACAAAAATAGTTGTCAAAAATAGAATAAAATATTCTTTCGTTTAAACAAGAATAAGTAAAGATATTACAATTTTGTGCTTTTAAATAGGATGACACAATGAAAAGTCATAACGGTATTTTCAAAACAAAAGCGATATTTTCAAAACAACCTTTCGGACGGATAAGGGAAGCAGCATACTGCCCCCCTGGATAAAATACCTAAGTACTCCAAATCCCGGGAGTACGATCTCGGGATGCGGGTGACCCACAAGCACAAGCAGTTATTTATGTTATTCGATTATTGAGTTTTCAGTGGGTACTTAAAAGGTCTTTACTCTTTCGTCAAATCGAAAAACTAATGGCTGTTAATAACATTGTCTGGTGAGTTTCCGCTGCTGAAATAAGTTGGAATACTAAACTAACTAAACTTCGACTGGCCTGTTGGTCTAGTGGTTAGTGACCCTGACTGCTATGCTGGGGGTCGTGGGTTCGATTCCCACCCAGGAAAAATGTTTGTGTGATGAGCACGATCATTTGTTCTGTGTCTGGGTGTAATTTATTTTTAATATGTATGTATTTAGAAATATATAAATAAATAAAATAAAAAATAAAAAAAAAATAAAAAAGCCTTTTATTTCCTCTACAACTACTTTTAAATATTAAATTACACTGTGTTTGAGAATGCAAGTTTTTGAAAATATAACTATAGTTAAAAATTATTTATTCAATCTGATTATTGAGGAACCCCTTTCAGGTGAAGGCCTCTTCCAAAGATAGCCATTTCGTCTTATCTTCAGCAATTTTTTGCCATTTTGGTCCAGCGATTTTTTTAATGTCGTCCTCCCATCGTGTGTGTGGTCTTCCTTTGTGTCGTTTGCCTTGTGGGCCTTTCCATGCGGTAACTGTTTTGGTCCAACGATGGTCTTTAAACCTGACCACGTGTCCAGCCCATTTCCATTTTAATTTTTTTGCATGAGTAAGAGCGTCGATTGCTTTTGTTGTCGATCTTATTTTTGTGTGTCTTATTTTATGGATTTTCTTTAAATGTAACATACTGCGTTCCATTCCCCTTTGGCATGTGGTTATTTTGTTTTGTATTTGATTTGTAAATTTCCAGGTTTGGCACGCATATGTCAGGCATGGAATAAGACATGTGTCCATAACTTTCTTCTTTAGCTGTACAGGCATATCGCTTTTAAACACTTCTTTAAAGCCCCAGTATTTATTCCACGTGTTTTTGATTCTCCTCTCTACTTCTAACACGTTGTTGTTTCTATTAAAGCTGATTTGCTTACCTAAATATATATAATTGTTTACATATTCTATAGTTTCACTACCTATTTTTATATTTCTTTTATGTGGTTCGTCATAGTTTTGGTTTTTGTTATATTCATTTCGAGTCCTACAAGTCGACTAGCTTCGTTCAGATCTGTAATCATGAGTTGTAGTTGAGAGCTTGTTTCAGACAGTAAGACTAAATCATCAGCAAATCTAAGGTGACTTAAGTATTTTCCTTGAATAAGTAAGCCCTGTTTCTTCCAGTTCAGTTTATTTATGATGCTTTCTAGAACGGCAATAAAAAGTGTAGGCGAAAGGGGGTCTCCTTGTCTTACCCCTCTTTCCAATGCAAAGCTTGGTCCGATAGAATCTAGCTTGACTCTACTAGTGCATTTATTGTAAATATTTCTTAAAATCTCAATGTAATCTGACTCTACGCCTTGGTTTTTCAGCGTTTCCCATATAGTTGGGTGTAAGACAGTGTCGAAAGCTTTACGGTAATCAATGAACGCAATGTACAGTGATCTTTGATGCTCTTGGTATTTTTCAATTACGAGTTCTAGGGTGTGAATATGGTCTATTGTGGAAAAACCTTTCCTGAAACCTGCTTGTTCGATGGGTTGTTTTTGTTCAAGTGCTGTACTCATTCTTTTGTTTAAAATGGTAGAAAAGAGCTTATATAGGGTGGGCAGCAAGCTTATGGGCCTGTAGTTGCCAATGTTTTTGGGGTTGCCTTTTTTATATATCAATATAATGTTAGATTCAGACCATTGTGTGGGTGTTTCAAAGGTTTCCAGTATCATATTGAACAGATTTGCTAGTGGCCTGGCTAACATGGCCTGTGCAGTTTTTATGGCATCATTCGTAATATTGTCGGACCCTGGGCTTTTGTCTGATTTTAATTTTCGTATTGCCTCTATGATTTCATCACATTTTATAGGTTCTGGATGGTGAGTAGGGCTTATATATACGTCGTTTTGGTTAATGGTAGCGCTGGACTTGCCTACATCACTATATAAGTCTTTGTAAAAATCTGTTGCAATTTTTATAATCTCGTTTCGACTGTATTTAGTTTCACCTGAGTCTTTTAATCCTTCAATCCATGCTTTCTTAGTTTGTAGTTCTTTATATCCTTTTTTTAAGCTTCCTTTAAGTTCGAGGTGTTTTTTAATGACTGACAATCTGTTTGCCTTGTAGTCCATTTTTATGTACTTGCTTATAAGTTTATAAAGAGCTTTAAGTTCATTCTTCATTGATCGAGTTTTATTGTTAGTTTTATGCAGATCTTGTCTTCTTTTAATGAGGTTTTTTGTGCGTATGGATAACACATTATGATCTTTTGTGGTGTGTTTTGACTGTGCGCTGCGTAGACTTGTTTGGATACAGTTGATTAATTTATCATGATACTCCTGTACTGTTCCTTTTGAGCTCGAATCACGTAGAGCAGGCAAGGTATCTGTTAGCGCCGTTTTAAATAGGGATATTTCTTCCTCGTTTTTCAATGTGCTATACTTATTGTTATTATATTTGGCTCTACTTTTAAAAGGTTTCGTAAGTACAATTGTTCCTCTAAGAGGTCTATGGTCAGATGAGAAGTTTATGCTCAGTGTTTCGACGTTTCGAAATATTAGTGGTCGGTTAGAAAGTATAAAATCTATTTCGTTCTTGTGTTGGTCGTTAGGAGAGCGCCATGTCCATTTTCGTTTGGAGTTTTTTTTGTAAAAGGTGTTCATGATCGCCAGTTTGTTTTCTAATGCAAAGTCTACAAGTCTTTGGCCTCTGGTGTTTCTTTGTCCATACCCGTTCTGTTTTGTAACTAGATATTCACTTCTATGTGGTTTCCCTATTTTGGCATTAAAATCGCCCATTAAAATGAAATCCTTGTAAGTTAACTCCATAGCTTTGTAGATAGATTCGTAGAAGGTTATAATTTCCTCTTCATTGGCCGCCTCTGTAGGTGCATAGGCCTGTATTATAGTCAGATTTTGACCTGGGAGATTCATTTGGAGTAGTGCCACTCGTTCGGAGATGCCAATATAACTCTCAAAATATTGTTTTAGGTATTTTTTGATCACGAAACCGACTCCATATCTTCCCGGTGTTTCACCTGTGTGGCATAGAATAAAATGTTGATGTTCTGCTATTTCGTTTCCAAGACGTCGTGCTTCAGATATGCCAATAATATCATATTTAACATTTTTTAGCGCGTCTGATAGTTCAATAACTCTTTCTTGAGATGATAGTGTCCTAACGTTGTAAGTTAGAATGTACAGATGGTTTGTGTCTAAAGGAGATGGCTAAATGAGTGCCCCAGTCGCCTATAAGAATTTCATTTTAACTCGTAGTATTTGAAAATTCATTAATGAATTGTTAAATGTTTAATAATTTCCTAAGACTTATATAAAATGTTAAACATAAAAAAGTATCTGAATTGCTTTTCGCTCATTTTTTATTGACATGACTTGGTCACGATGAAATAATGAAAACTAGGGAAGGGTAATAACGCTTTTCCAGATTGTTAAAATGGAACTGTATTTAATCGATTTTTACTAATGTGATTTAAAACGATTTGTTTGCTGAAATTAAAAATTGGCGTTGAAACAGTATTTGGTGGAAATCGATAGATTCAGAGTCGTTTCGTTGCTTTTTATTGTGTTTTCATGCGTTTTGATTCGGAAAATCGGATTGTTTTAAAGTGATTCGTCCACTAAACTCAACTTCATTATTTTCGTTAAAAGCTTCGGAATGAACTTCTTAGTTTAATCTTAGTTCATATTTTGTGCAGAATAATAATTAACTGGACAGGTTCCGTCCGAACCGGAAGGAAGACGCCCAACATCGTGAAAGGTAGGAGTGGACAGAGAATATTGCCCAGCACGCGTAGCATGGCGATTCTACCAAGAAAAGACAAGGTTATTTCATCGTTATTTCTACACAAATTGACTGTTTTTTTACACAAATATGACACCATTCGTACACTATTGAAGAAAAGAACGTTTATTTTCCATATTTATTACATTACCATGCTTAAAACGCTAAAAATATTTCTACTTTCTGTCATTTGTCTATTCTTGCGTCGAGAAAACTTCTTTCTACGGCGCCATGCTACACCTGCTGGAGTGGGAGAGAAAAAAAAAAACTGAAGTATGATCGATACTACTTTCTAACGATTTCAATCGATTCTTTTATCGCTTCTGTGACTATTTGAGTCCAATCCCATCTTTAAGAAAAAAACAAACGTCAGATGTCATTTGAACGCTCTGCGCTCTGCTTATTAATATTGTTCGTTGTGATTCTTCCTTTTGCTTTTCCTTGGTCCGCTTGTTTATTGGACTTCCTGCTTGCAAACCTAGCGACCTCTCGCTTCTCGATCGACCCGGACTTGACTTGTATACAGTGAATCATGCAATGCATAAACTGTGGTATATCCACGCGAAGACTGCGGCGTCATATACACTCGAGAGGAGCTCGTGGCTAAATAATTATAACCGCACAGGCCGATCTTTCAGCCAACATTGTCATCCTTGTTTTAAACTGCTGCATTCAGGAGCAACTGGTGAAATTCGTTTATTCGGCTATTCAACGGAGTGCTTAGCTTGTGGTCGTTCTGTGAGAATATTGCAAAGCCATCGCCATGTAGTGGAAAGAAACAGTTCAAAGTTGCAGAAATTAACAACATCACATCCAGATTTCCATCACCACGTAATAAAATGACATTTAAACACAGTCCGTCGCTTCGTATTCTTTCAGACTTTATTTATAAGAATCACAGATTATGGAATAAATATACTATTTCCTATTTTTCTTGTTTCATTTCGAAATTGTTAAATGTATCCTTAGCTAATGAAAGGATTTATCAAGATATCGTTTGTTTATCATTACAACTACTTACCTACTTATATCGTCTGTGAAAACTGTTTTAATTTTAAGTTTAAGCACGTTTCACATTATTTGGTAAGTAGTTTGAAGATATTTAATTAATCTGAGTGGGTCACAAATGTGGTCATCAATAAATAAAATACAATCGTAGATACATAAAACTAAACGCCTACGTAAAAGTTTATAGCAATATCAATATTTGCAATTTTTGTAGTACTTTTAGTGGTAGGTGTTCACGTTTTTTTTATCATGATTATGAAGATATAACAAGTTTTAGAAACTTTTTTTAAGTGAAATATGAATATTGAGCTATTCAGCGTTATATAGTGCTAGGTCCCATTTCTATACCTGTCTGAATTTTTCCACATACTTGTTCTATGGTTGTATCTTTAATCTATGGTTTTTAATATTGTCTATAATAGATATGATTACCTGTGCAAATGTATACTACTTAAAAAATATACGCATGTGAAAGTTACACAAGTTTCAATCAGTTTTAATTCACCAAATATAAAAATAAAACATGGCGCAGCCGTGAAAACGGATCAAAAGTCTTATTGTGAAAGTATATTTGAGTCGAGATGGATAAAAATGTCAAACTACTTCCGAACTTTGATTTGCGGGCGAGTGGTGCTGCCGCGGAATGGAGAATATGGCGGACATGTTTCGATGACTATCTGGTGTCGACAGGTCAAGACGGGGCGAGCGATAAGATTCGACTAGCTCTCCTACGAAATATGTTGGGCATGGAGTCAGCACGTGTACTGCAAACATTGCCTATACCTGGGGGAAAGGCGGGAGACTTTAACGCTGTAATACAGGCCATTGATAAGTATGTTAGCCCCAGAACTAATGAAGTCTTTGAAAGGTTTAAATTTAATGATCGTAAACAAAAAGAAGGTGAAAGCTTTGATAATTCCTCACCGACGTAAACAGTTGATGTTAAACTGTAATTATGGTGACACATCTAAAGAACCTATTGAAGACCAATTGTTGAGGGATAAAATCGTACAAGGAATCTCTGACAAGCACGTGCAGGAACAACTACTGAGGCTGGATGGACTAACCTTGGAGAAAGCCGCAAACTTCTGTAGGACTTCTGAGCAAAGCAAGCTACAGGTTAAAGAAATGAATCCAATGTGTGAGGTTGATGCAAACAAGTTTAAAAAGCATCCTGATTCTAAAGATAAATTTAATTGCCGACGTTGCCAAACTCTTCATGGACGTCGAGAGTGCCCCGCTTTTGGAAAATCATGCAAGAGGTGTGGGTTGAAAAATCATTTTGCAGTCAGCTGTAAGGTGCGTAGTAAAGCCATTAAAGAGGTCCAGTGTGAAAGTGAAAATTCCTCAGATAGTGAGAGTCAAAATTTAAATTGTAATGCAGTAGTGTCTCAGTGTAAAGCTGAGTCTGAATGGGTTGAAACTATAAATATTGAGAGTTTTCCAGTAAAGTGTAAATTGGACACTGGTGCGGACATTAGCATAATGCCATTAAAAGTATTCAATCAGATAAATGATAAAGCAAATTTAAAAATAATAAAGACAAATATACAGTTAGTATCATTTCAAGGCAGTAAAGTCTCACCTTTGGGCATGGTAAATTTATTGTGCGAGTATAAAAATGCTAAGTGTTATGAAAATTTTATTGTTGTTGATTGTCATTCCATGCTCTTGGGGTTACCGGGTTGTGTCTCATTAAATCTAGTAAAGAGGGTGCATAGTGCTGAGAGTACTTTTGACTCTTCTAAAGCTAAATTTATAGCAGAGCACAAAAATGTTTTTAAGGGCATAGGTAAGTTGCCAGGCACCTATAGTATTACAACTAGGAACATTACTGAACCAATATGTCATCCGCCTTCAAGGATACCAAATTGTCTACTGGATCCTTTAAAGTGTGAATTAGATAGATTAGAAAGTAGAAATTGTGTTGTAAAGGTTGAAAATCTTAATGAAAATGCATGCATCAACCGTATTGTTTTGGTTGAAAAGCCTAATAAAAAGATAAGGCTTTGCTTGGATCCATCTGATCTAAATAAATATATTATAAAAAAACCCAAGTCTTTGCCCACTTTAGAAGAGCTGGCTTTGAAGTTAAATGGAAAAAAATACTTTTCAGTCTTGGATCTCTCAGAAGGATTTCATCATTTAAGCTTAGATGAAAACTCTTCATGGAAGTGTTGTTTTGCCACACCCTTTGGTGTCTATAGGTATCTAGTTTACCATATGGCCTAATGAACGCCCCTGAGTTATTCCAAGATGTACTTGAGTCTCATTTTAATAAGTTTAAAAATGTAGTTGTTTGGGCAGACGACATATTAATTATGGGGAATACTATAAAGGAACATGACCAAGCATTGCTAAATGTGATGAGTAAAGCTAAGGAAATAGGAATTGTGTTTAATGAGCAAAAGTTTCAATTTAGGCAACGGGAAGTCAAATATGTCGGTCAAATTTTTAATGAAAATGGTATGTCTATTGATAAATCTAGAGTTGAGTCATTGATAAAATTAAAACCACCAGGTAATAAGGATGAGTTAATGAGAATAATTGGGTCATTTAATTATGTCAGACGTTATGTGCCAGAGATGGCAGAAATTATGTCCCCTTTGTGTAAATTATTAAAGAAAGAGGTAGAGTTTTTGTGGTTACCCATACATGATAAAGCTTTTGATAAATTGAAAGAGAAAATTAGTCAAGCTCCTGCACTTTGTCCCTTTGATTCTAAAAGAAAAATAATTTTGCAATGTGATGCATCAAGCAAAGGGTTAGGTTGTTGTTTATTTCAGCCAGGTGATTCTGTAAATTAAAATTAGTAGCTTGTGTTTCGAGAACCATGAATAATTCCGAATTAAACTATGGACAAACGGAAAAAGAGTTACTTGCTATTTGTTTTGGTGTTAAAAAATTTCACAAATACATTTATGGTTCAGATATTGATGTACAAACAGATCATAAGCCCATTGTATCTATCATGGGTAAACAGATAAGTAAGATTGGTTCTCCTAGACTGAAAAGGTTAAGGTTAAAATTATTAATGTACAAATTAAATGTGTACTATGTGCCAGGTAAATATGTGCACTTTGCAGACATGTTATCCAGAAATAGCTTAGCTGTCACTGAGCAAGACAAAGAAATGCTGCAGATGGTACACACTGTTTCAAAACATTTGCCTATGTCTGATGAAAGAAAAACTATTTTCCGTAAAGAGACAAGTAATGATTTAATTCTCTCCAAAATATGTAATTATTACTATCATGGTTGGCCTCAGAAATTGTGTAAAACATCACAACATTTTCTAAATTTAAAGATCAACTGTATGTACAGGATGGATTATTATTTCTTGGCAATAGGATTGTTGTGCCTAGTTCACTACGTACATATGTCATAGAATTAGTGCATGAAGGTCATTTAGGAATGAACAAGTGTATTGCTAAAGCACGTCAATTGTTTTATTGGCCAAATTTATCCTTGGATATTCAAAATTTTATATCAAAATGTCGTACTTGTGAGAAGTTTAGACCTGCTAATGTACATGAACCTTTAAAGCCACATTCAATACCTAAATACAGATATTATAAAGTAGGAATGGATATTATGGAATATGCAGGCAAGGCTTATCTTATACTTATTGATTATTTGTCCCATTGGCTAGAGATAAGACCTTTAAAGGATAAGACTTCAAAATCTGTTATAAATGCATGTCAAGATGTTTTTACTCATTTGGGTTTTCCATGTGTGATTATAGCTGATAATAACCCCTTTAAATCCCAAGAGTGTCTGACCTATTATAAAAAGAAAGATATAACTATTGTAACAAGTAGTCCTCACTATCCTAGAAGCAATGGTTTGGCTGAGAAAGCTGTGAATATAAGTAAAAATCTACTACGAAAAGCTTTAGAGGATGGGAAGGATTACCGTGACTATCTTTTTAACTACAATAATAGTAATTTGTCTGGTTTATCTGTAACTCCTTCACAAATTTTAAATAGTAGAAATTTGAGATCTAATATTCCAGTTTCTTCAACATATTTAGAGCCTAAAATTGTACCAAGTATTCATAAATTATTAACTGTAAAACAGAAAATTACTAAGCATCAACATGACAAACGCTCAAAAAATAAGAAAATTGTTTTCAAACCAGGGGATAAAATTGTATACAGAACTGATAAAGATAAGTATTGGAAAAAGGGAAAAGTTTTAAGAAATGTAAAGAACCAAGGTCCTATTTGATAGTAGATGATAGCAACTCAAAAATATTCAGACGTAATAGCCATCACCTAAGAAAGTCTTTTACTAATAATCAACAAATTGTAAGAAGTGATTTTTTGCCTGGTTCAGATGAAAATGGTGTCCCAGAAGTGTTACCTACAAATTCTCACGCTCAGGATACGTCTCAAGAGAATACTGATAGCATCCCTGAAAATGTTTATTATAGAACCCGTAGTGGTCGTAATGTCAAACCCAGATCAAGATTAGATCTTTAATATTAAGAATTTTATTTTGTAATTGTAAACCCGCTTGTATTCATTCTAAAAGGGGAGGTGTTCTATGGTTGTATCTTTAATCTATGGTTTTTAATATTGTCTATAATAGATATGATTACCTGTGCAAATGTATACTACTTAAAAAATATACGCATGTGAAAGTTACACAAGTTTCAATCAGTTTTAATTCACCAAATATAAAAATAAAACAATACTTGAACTTTCCATCTCCTTTACTTTAGATTGTGGCAGTTTCGATGTAATTATCTTTGGAAGGTTTTGGTCATAATCCTCCACGGTGACCGGCCGGCTTGGAGGATGTCTTTTTGTGTTTGCAAGTTTTCTATGTGTTTCGTAGTCTTTTGTTGTGATTGTTGAGGTTGTTTGGGTCCGGGTGTCGCATATTAGTTTTTTGGAGGATTTGATAATGAAGCTGATCTCACACGCTCTACATAGTTCAGTATATTTGGTCTGATTATTTCCTTAGTTTGGGTTTTAGGCGAGGTGTTGTTCGAGCTGGTCGATGTACTTTGGGTGTTACATGTAATGACTTTCTTTTGTGGTGGTGTTTTTGGTGATCCTGAAGTCTCTCTTTTCCTCTTTTCTCTGTTGTTTTCTTGTGTCGTATTTTATAAACGCTATGTTCCCTTTTTTCTTTTCCTCTTCCACGCGGGGCTGTAGTTGTTTACGTATTTCTATTATTTCTTTAGGGTCTTCTTTGATGTTAATACCTTCTTGTAGGTTGGGCCTGTTTCGCAGAATCATATGTTTCTTCCACGTGGTTGTGAGTGAGGCTACAACCGGGCGGTTTTTGCCGACCTCCTTTTTGCCGATCCTGTAGATATTATTTATTTCGCAGGCTTCAAAATGTACTCCCATTTCTATTATAATGTCTTTTACGCAGTCCACTAACTCCGCTTCTGTTGTAGTTTTCCCTTCCTCAATGCCAAAAAAGACAAGGTTGTTTTTGCGCTTATCTTTATCAGCGAATTTGAGTTTTAACTCTAGCTCACATAATTTATTTTTAAGTTGGGCGTTCTCTTCGGTAATCGCTTTAAGTTTTTCGTCTAATGCTGCCATGACATTATGTGTTACTGAAGTTGTTTAAGTTTAGTTTGTTGGTCTAGCTTTTCGTCTAATTTTGCCAATAATATTTCCATACTTTTCATCCATCCTGGCCACACTTGCTCTGGTGTGACAACACTGGTTTTGCTGTGGTAACACTAGTTTTTCTGTGGCAACACTTGTTTTGCTATGGCAACACTCGTTTTGCTGCTTGACGTTGGTACTGTAGTTTCCACTCTATAGTCTATGCACAAGTTTGCAAGTGATGACACTTAGTTTTGTAGGTTATGATGTTTGCAGCGATATTTTGTTCGATTTATTCTCACAGTTTATCACTTTTGAGTTATTTTTTTTCACTAATCACGTATTTTGTTCTTTGTTGTGGTCCGTAGATCGTATGACAGACTTTGTTGGCACTTTTTTACACCGTTTATGTTTAATTTTTCGCGGAGCACTTTGACGTGCGTATTTACTGTTCGACAACCGGAACCGGAAATCTTTAAGTATGTTTATCATTAACGTTGTCTAGTACCCATAACACAAGCTCTGCTTAGCTTGGGACTAGATGGCGTTGTGTGATAGTTGTGGAATATTATAATATTATTATATTCTCTTTATTTATTTGTACACTTATTAATTAAATTTTTAAATATTTTTATAAAAAACAAACTAAAAACATTTAAAAATATAAAAAATAGCAGTCCACCAGCATCGGGAACAGGGTCCGGGCTGCCGGTGGTCAGGGCTCTTGAGAGAGGAACCTCCTAACAATACGCGCCGTGTCCAAGAGTACTGCCTTCTGAATCAAGCGCTTGATCCAGCTACCCAGCGAGAGCCTCCTCAGGTGTTGTTCGAGGCTCTTGGCAATTAAGCCATTGGCAGATACGACTATCGGCACAATAACTGCCGTATTCACGTCCCACATGTCAACAACCTCGCGAGCCAGATCAAGATACTTGAATTGTTTATCCTTTTCTGCCTTCACGAGGTTCTCGTCATGCGGGACCGTTATATCAACAATTATTGCGCGACGCTCCGATCGATCTATCACCACAATGTCAGGCTTATTGGCAACAATAGTCCTATCAGTGATGATAGGTCGATCCCAATACAACGAGATATTGCCATTTTCGAGAACTGGGTCGGGCGCATACTTATAGTACGGCACCTCCGATTCCACAAGATTGTACTTCAAAGCAAGTTGCTGGTGGATAATCCTGGCAACGAGGTTGTGTCTATGCAAATACTCGCCGTTAGCCAGACGAGAACACCCAGAAATAATGTGTCGAATTGATTCTCCCGGACGCGTATTTCCAAAACCTATACTATTTCAGTCACGAGTCGGACTCTACTCGATTAGCTTTTGTTTGTGCATATTTCTCAACAAAACCTAATCTATCTCAGTAAAAAACTTGACTCAAATAGATTAGCTTTTGTTTGTGCATATTTCTCAACAAAAGCTAATCTATCTCAGTAAAAAACTTGACTCTAATAGATTAGCTTTTGGTTTTGATATTTTCAAAGAAAATGTACGGACAAAATCTAGTACCATTTTCACGCACGAGTCAAACTCTAAAAAAAGACGATGTTTTGTTTATGCATGTCGCAGTGAAATGAGGAAATCAGGGATTTCACGAAATCCAATTATCAAGAAAAGTATCTAGTGATAATTATGACAAAAATACTATTAAAAAGTCAGAGATCATGTCATTTCACTAAACTAAGTAAAATGTTGAAAACGTCGACGGAGCACCGCTTCGCGGTGCTCCTACTTCCGGGTGGTTTAAAAAAAAATAACCACGAAGGGGATGGCGGGGTCTTTCAGACCCCGCCATCCCCTTCTAACCTAACCTGTCCGAGTCGGGGTGCCCACAGTCGTATTTGCGATATTCAAGTACTACAAAATTTAAGAAAAGTTAAATTCCGAGGTAAATTTACTCATAAAGCTAGTGAGCCTCTACTCGACAAGGTTTTGCTCGTACGTAATGTTTAAAAATAACTCGCCGAAAGTTTAGCTATTCGAGTGACATGAATTATATAGAACTAGGTTTTGTACGTGCATTTTCTTTGAAAATATCAAAACAAAAAGCTATTCTATTTGAGTCAAGTTTTTTACTGAGATAGATTAGGTTTTGTTGAGAAATATGCACAAACAAAAGCTAATCGAGTAGAGTCCGACTCGTGACTGAAATAGTATAGGCTTTGGAAATAGGCCTCCCGGACGGTGGCATGCCCGACATATGTCAACCGTACCATCCTTCACAATGTATTTCCGGTAGTTATTCGTCATCATAACTTCGTCCATAATTGCACAGACAAAACCTTCGGTCTCCCCGAACAGGTCACCGAAGCGCAACCAGGATACGGACGCTAAAAAGTCTACATCGGGACTATGTAATGCCCGGTAATAGCGTCCGTGAAGCTCCTTGCTCTGCCATACCTCCTTACGATCATTAGTGTCTAATACTTTAGGTTTGCGCCAGTTCTCGTTAGCCAAGGAGAGCGGAGTAAGACCTTTGTCCACTGTGACCACATCTCGGTGCATCCCCACGTCGGCTTCTAGGAAATATTCCCTGAGACTGCATACCTCACGGTTGTGCAGGGTCTTAGCATTTAATTATTATTTAATTTAATTTATTAAATATTATTATTATTATTACAAACAAACAGACCGACAAACATACAGACAAAAGTTGTAAAAATGTTATTTTGGTGTTTGTACCGTATATTCGTATGCATGTAGTAAAAAACGGTTATTTCAATAGTACAAACAGACACTCCAATTTTATTTACATGTGTATAGATGCTTATACGTAGGTTTACACATAATTTTAATGTCATAATGTTGTTGACAATTTGCAATTTAAAATCGTATTAGCTGCCAATTCTAGTAAAATAGGCAATCATAATTATGAACGAATGATTTATTAGTTTCATGTACAAATATTTAGTATATTCGTAATACTCGTATAATTATACAGTAAAGTCTATCTGATGTTTCTGTCTAGCTGAAATTGGTTTGGAATGTAACATTATAACTTTTAATTGATGATTTTTATTAATTTACATTATATTATTTATTTATCTGAGGTACACACATGCTCCGATTTATAAGGTCAAATGCCTTTTAGATTTGCTGTGTTTAACTTTTCATGTCACAATTTATCCGTAATTGAGTTCCAGTAATAGCATTTAATTAATTTTGTATTCAAAAACACTGCAGTGGCAGTAATGTACGAAATGCAAACTCGATGTTTTCGGCGAACGAATTTTCATTTATCCTGATTCCATAAATAAAAAAACGGCCCACATTTTTACAATGGATTTATTTTTGGAATACATACATTCTATTTTCGAATAATGAACTGCCCACCTTGAAAGCTTGAATTGAGTTTTCACGTTTGCGTGACGTAAAGTGAACACCTAAAATATTGGGGTTGTTGTAAGTTCGCCACAAAGATAATTCCTCAGGAAAAAAATATGTATATAATTGGCCAAAGGTTTTTTTTTTATATTTGATTGTTGTACATTCGACACATTTATTTCCGCACGGAGATAGCAGATCAATGAAATAATAAAATCTAGCATAAAACTACCGAAAGCGAGGAAACGAAGATTCCATTCCTCGTTTTCGGTAGTTTTATGCTGTTTTGATCCTGCAGTTAACATAATCAAAAATTTTTTCGAGTGTAATTTTTTTTTGTGGCGTACCCAAACATTGATATTAATTTGATGGAAAAAAAATGAGTTATTTAAATAAAAATAGTTTATTTTTAATTTCCCGTAAAATAAACGCTACACATACTTGGATACCGAATCTTGTATTAAGACCATAAAAATAACATCCCTACCGCCAGCTAGTTTTCAGAGTATCACAATCTAAAAAAAGGGAACCGGGGGTGTAACAAGATCACTCGTTTTTCTGTCATAGTCGATTTTCTCTAGCTTGATAAGGGTTGTTGCGCCGAAACGTTGGCACCCCTGTATATATAGTTGGTATAGACTGTGACCACATTTCAACAAGTTACGGAAAGAAGTATGTGTGATAGGGCCGTTGTAACTAGTAGAACATTTATTGCTTGAAATAACACCTTATGGTGATAGTTTGATATAATTATCTGAAACCTGGTTGTTTTGGCATAGTCACAAACTTTAGGACTTATGTATTTAAAGGCAATCGGTTTTATGTATTTTGTATATTATTGATTGTTATAAAAATTTATTTAGGACATACAAGTGTTTAGGAATTTCTGTTATGGCATTGAAATTATGTTGTATTAAGTCCGGGCAAGTTATCATTCGGACAAATGAGGATTAGGACAAAAAAAATTATGTCACATTGGATTATGTATAAAAAAGTTAGGTAATACAATAGAAAACCATTTTTTATATAAAACGATTTAGGAATTTACTCACTATGTTGCCGTGGGCGTCTCCCACTGCCAGTTCTTCACTCGACCACGTAATGCTGTAACAATTAAATTTTAATGTCATTAATTTTACTTCTATCTTCAGTACCTTTTATTGTATTTCATACCATATTATAAAAACAACTAAGTCCTGTTCAAATTAGAGCGGTATGTGCTACCGCCGTCAGTAGCGGTAATATTCGATCATGGTATGTATGGCACTGGGATATCGCTACTCTTAGCGGTAGTGGATATCGCTCTGGTAAGAATAGGCTTTTATATCTTTCAGAATAAACAGATGTACAAGCTGCACCAAAACTTATGCAGCACGCAGTTGAATAATAATTCCGCACTTAGTTAATTTCCTAGTCATGATTGCCAGACTCCGGTGTCAAACGTTAGTAACAATTTAGTTTAATTACAGGCGTAACAACTTGCAAGTTATATAAACTGTCTCTTCCAACGATACTCGAAGAAAACTGTTGCTCTTTTAAAATACACAAAATGTAACTGAATATACAGTAAAGTGACTTTTTTGTGTTATCGTGACTTTGGATATCAAAGCAATTAATTCTGAATGCTGATACTCTTTTGAGTCTTTTTTTTTGTAAAAAGAAGACTCCTTTGATTCTTAAGTAAGCTTTGCTACAGTATTTCCAAAGTAAATGTAAAATGATTTTATTTCGTATTGCGTTTCATCACCGTTTGCTACACAGACACGTTGTTTTCGTAGTAGCACGTTGCTACGAAAATGTAGCTCCTCTACGGTTTCGTAGCAGCGTAGCGTGCTACGTTACCTTCCATGTTTCACTACGCCAAAATTCAAGGTGTGTATTTATGAGCGTTAAACTTGGAATAAACGTGTGCTGTTTGTTATCTTTATAGTATTTATGCTCTAGAAAAAGTCTTAATAGCTTAGTCACGATTAATGTAACAAATGTAGGTTCGATTAATAAGCAAACGATTATTTAGGAAAACAACATCCAAATAATGGAATACACACCAAGCTAGTGTTGATATAAGAAAAATAAGAACATAAATAATAATAATGAAACGGAACGAGAGATAGAACATAGTAGGTAGATATTAGTTCGGCAATTTGTACGAATCAACCACAGTAAATGAATTACAGGGGTTCTCTTAAACGCTGGTAACTACTGCCTTCGACTTTGTCATAGCGTTCCGGTTCATAGAGAATAAAATCTTTGATGAAAATCGTTTCTAAAAGCTAGGATTCGTTGTAATTATAATATCATGATCTATATGTTACAAATCATTGTAATTAAAACAATCAGCACGTTTTAATTAAATGTTCGGTAAAATAGTAATCAGTGGTAAAACAAATCTGGTTCCAAAAATCTATCACTAATGGGTTTTACGGTAATTATTTAAAAAAATATATGTAGGTATATACGTCTACGCTTAGACATAAAAAGTCCTAGAGGTATTTTTTTTTTAAAGTTCATATTGGGATCAAAACCCTAAGAGAGTCATCATCATCATCAGCCTATAAATGTTACCACTGTTGGGACACAGACCTCATCTCAGTGAGAGGGAGTGGGCCTTAAACCACCACGCGGGCCCAGTGCGGCTTGGTAGATGTCACATGTCTTCGAATTTTTGGTTCTAAGACATGATGGTTTCCTCACGATGTTTTCTGTCACCATGTTGAGAGCAGTGGTGATGAAATAAATTACACAAAGTAATGCGCCTGGCTAAGAGAGTGATGAGTATGAAATGTTGATGGATGGAGAGGAAGAGGGAGGCCAAAACAAGATGGATAGATTGTCTAAGGAATGATATGAACGAAAAAGGAGTAGGTAAATGATACTGTGTCGTCGGAGACTGGAAGAAAAAAACGTATTGCGCCGACTCCAAGTTAAATGAGATAAGGGCAGGAAGATGATGATTGGGATCAAAACCACGGGCAAAAACTAATTACTTATAATGAAGTGGAACGTACAGATTATACTAAAGATATAGAAAAAAAAAAACAAATAATGTTTGTTATTATCAGAACTAGTATTAGCAAATTAATAATATACGATTATTAACAATCTTACCATATTGGATAATAATGTACAGCTGCTACAAACATTATTTTGGATCTTTTTCATCTGAAAGTCGATAACCAAAACAAACCAAGAGAGAACTTCGAAGACGCGATACGTGCGATTTCCAATTTCTACTAACTAAAAATGAAAATCGTCCTTGCTAATACAATTTAACGATGCAATTCGATTGACTGGACGTCATCGTGGCGAGCGTGTTTTGTTTTTCATGTACCCGTACACAACCGCAATATTATGTCTTAAGTCGTAGTGGTATAGACGATTTTCACTTGTACTTGGAATCGGTTGAATTGCGTCGCATCGTGTTATGGAGAAGCTCCCTTAGTCTAAATACCATAATTTGTTTTGATAATACAGAACTAATTAAAGAGTAAATCGTAATTTTAGTGACCACCCCTTTTTTATCGTGGTAAAATCATCAAATGAGTCTGAGAGTGGGACTGGAGTGACTATCAGACTTATACTGACTGAAATCCACGGTAATCCTTCAGTAGCCCTTTACGTACCAGGGCCATGGTTACCTGGTGAGACATACCCGTGACCCCCACAGTAGTGACCACCCTTGCCATACCTATTTTTGTCTTATCAGGGTCTTTACGTGGGTTCTGGGCACTCCTTTTGAGGCGGCGACCAGCCCAGCTTATCGGCTGTCAGCAATATCAAATCAGCATAACTAAAGGTCTCTTTGTTCCAGTTGCGGGATTGTGTTTGTTTACCATGTCTCTGGGGGTCTACTCTCTTAATCTGTCAACGAAGATATGGGCCCGTTTGAAAGTAACTCAAAACTTTTGAGTAAACCTTATTCCCTATTAGTTATGAATTTATTCGTTTTGACAACATCTTGGAAGTCAGGACTGCTATCCAATCATGTTCCCACCAATTTTTAGTTCGTACCACTAAAATATAATCTTATGTGAGTCCTATGTGATAAAAAGTAAAAAACGCCAGAAACTTTTTTTTAACGTGCTTAAATCATCAAATGAGTCCTAATACTCAGGGCGGGACGGGAGGGACTGTCAGACTTGTACCAACAAAAATCCTCGTTGTCATTCAATAGCCCTTTACGATCCGGGGCTACCGGTTACCCGATAGTTTCGCGACCCTGGTAGGCTTTAGAACTCTAAAGGGGGCCCCATCATATTGCTGACAGCTGTTTGAGGCGCGCGTTGACCCGTGCAGATAGTCCATGATCGGACAGCGAGTCACCCATTACTTCTCGCCATGCTTGCGCCTGCGGAGGTCGGAAATCGCCCCGTGACGTCGTTGCCGTGGGTGTCTCCAGCGGCGGACTGTCCTTTAGAATAACAAAAGTTTCTATCAAATATTCGCAAAGTTTAACTTCTGAATGCATTTATTTGATGAACCTCTCTCCTAATAATTAAGTCGTACACAGGAGAACTTAATTCCACAGGCAGCCATGTTTATGTTAAGTATAAATTGGAGCCGCGAGTAATATCCGCACTTTGAAGGTTTTCCACAAACGTCATTAACACACATTGAACGCATATTAGTTCAAACTTTCTCGGAACCTTGTTTATTGTAGCAAATGAAGAGAAACTGGTTTTTAACCGACTTCAAAAAAAAAAGTAGGTTCTCAGTTCGACCTGTATGTATGTATGTATGTTTGTCCGCGATTATCTCGCGTTTGGCTGAACGGATTTTGATGCAGTTTTCAGGAAAGTGTTCATTACTTTCTGGAGAAGGTTCTAGTATATAACACTAATAGATATCCCGTGACGTTGCCCGCGTGGATCCGTTTTGCTTACTGGGATCGTAGATTTTCAGGGACGATTGCATGTTTGTCCGCAATTATCTCGCGTTTGGTTGAACCGATTTTGATGCAGTTTTCAGAAAAGAGTTTGTTACATTCTGGGGAAGGTTTTAGTATATAACAATAATGGATACCTCGTCAAGTTGCTCACAAAGATCCGTTTTGCTATAGGATTGTAGATTTTCAAATACGCCAATTTTATGAAGATTTTTGTTGATTGTCTCAACTAAAAAGGGAAAAATAAAAACTTTTTGAAAAAAAGGGAACCGACTTCAAAACCAAACACAAAAAAAACTATAAAATAACTTTTCTTTCGGAAGTCGGTAGCCATATGTCAATGAAATAAAAAAACAAAGCCACCGACTTTCGAAAGAAAAGTTATTTTATAGTTTTTTTTTTTTTCAAAAAGTTTTTAATTAACATAACAATTGAACTGCAGAGCTTTGAGAATAGACCCAGGTATACGCAAAAACTATGAATCTTTAACTTACTTTGCACTGCTAATGTATAACCATTATCTTGCGAGCCAAACTCGTCCAGAAAATCCTGTAAGCTTTTGATAATAATTTCGTTACCAGATATTTAGAACAATTTAATTTGTAAGAGGTTTTATATCAATTTAATATAAAACCTACGAAGAATTGTCTGTGGTCAACGTCAGGGAATTAAAAAAAAATGTGTTGTGGGGCTCTCTGGTTTTTTTGGCTTTTTACGCGGGCGGTTTGAATTAAGCGAAAAAGTGTATTAGTCATTAATAAGGAGAATAAATACATTTCTGATTGGTATTAAGGATTATTTGTTTCATTTGAACCCTTCTGATCTATTATTTTTATAGTTCAGAAGTGGGATGAATGAATATTACTTAATATTCTAATCACGCCTACTAGCATTGGAATATTGGATTTAGATCGATCTGTGGATCGATTGGATTGTATTGGTACATAAGGACAGGTTAAGTAAGAAGCCTAAACTCGGTAAGTTGTATTTCAAAATTAAATGTAGTTTTTTTTTAATTCTCAAAAAAAAAACAAGAATGGAAAACAATTTGATGGAAATCAGTACACCATAGAACTGAAAGGCATTGTTTGGTGTTAATCACTAAGAAGGTGTGTTGTAGACTAAAAGATTATCTAACTTATGTCGTTCATTTTGATGTTATAAGGTACCTAATCTTTACATACAAGAAGACGTAATTATATGAATAGGTATTCTCATTTAAAATATTAAAATGCCGGTTAAAATATGATTACAGACTTAACTAAAATGCCGAGGAATAGCAGAGCTACGCTCTCGTGCAGCCGCAGTCGCGGTCGCGAGAGGCGATTGTGCAGGAGGAGCTGTTCCAGTACGCGGCGCCCGCGTTCTGTGCGGACCAGTTCAAGGTCCTTGAGCCGCGCAGGTTCCAGAGGTCGCACGCCAAGGAGACGCACGGGTTCTTATAAGAGCCTTGAGCGTCGTCAGCGGCGTCGGTCCGAGTCGCGACGTGTGAGAAAAAGTACGCGCTCGCGTTCCCGATCTGCACACTCGAGGAGGCGGCCACGGCAGCGTAGCAGAGGCAAGGTGAGACGGAGTTCCCGTCACCTCAGGACAAGTCGAAGACGACGTGAAGCTGTAAGTCAGTCATCATGTTCTAGCAGCTTGGATAGTAAGGTGAACGTTAATAACGCTAGTATAGATAAGACATCTAAAAACAAAACTGTAAATGACCCTAGTTTTAGTATTCATGATGTCATGGAGTTAATTAAATCACTGCCCTCCGCTCTGCGTCCCAAGCTCAAAACCACTTTAATATGTCGACAAATGCAGTACCAGAATTTGATCCTGCTAATAAGGAGCAAACTATTGATTTATGGATTACCAAAGTTGAAGAATGTGCCACCTTGTATAAATGGACTGAAACCCAACAGCTTCATTATGCGTTGCCTAAATTGACTGGAGTAGCTAAAGTGTGGTACCAAGGCTTAACTTCTTTAAATTATAGTTGGTTAGAGTGGAAGGACAAATTAACAAAGACATTTCCCACAGTTCAGAATTATGCACAACTTTTGCATGAAATGTTGGATCGGAAGGTTAGACATAATGAAACATTAGAAACATATTTTTATCATAAAATAAGTTTACTCAACCGATGTGATATAACTGGTAAGCGGGCTGTGGATTGCCTTATATATGGGTTAGAGGACAAGGGTATGCGACTAGGAGCTCAGGCTGCGAACTATTCTCAACCTGAAGAATTATTATCTTATTTTAAATCTATTAAGTTGGAGGATACAAGAGATAGAGTATTTCGTCAACCGTTTACAAAAAAGCGATCTGATAACAACAATGATAATTCTAAAATGAGTGGTAATATAAAATGTTTTAATTGTAATGAGATGGGTCACCCCTCTTTTAAGTGCAACAAACCCTTGTTGACTTGTAATATTTGTAAAAAACTTGGACATCAGAGCGCAAATTGTAGACGGCTTCCAAGAAACGGTAATGAAGGTAGTAAAAATAATGAAATCAGTAAAGCAGCATTAGAAGTTAAATTAACGGGTGATTTAGATAATAAGTATATTATTCCAGTTCAAGTTAATGGCAAAACAATGTCTTGCTATGTAGATTTCGGAAGTCAAAGTACTTTGATTCGGATAAGCGACTTTAAATTATTAAACACCGCTTACAATAAAAATGATCTTCCAACATTAAAAGGTTTTGGCAATTCAATCATAGAACCTATAGGTAAAGCAGTGGTCCAAATACAAGTACAAGCCGTTACAACATCCATAGAAGTATTAGTGGTACCTGACGAATTACTTAAACATGCTGTACTTTTGGGACACACTTTCACCGAGCAAACAGGTATAATTATTATAAAGACAGACGAACATTTAGTTTTTCAAAAAAAGCCTGACTCGTTAAATAATCCTGAATTTAAAAACTGTCAAAAATTAATTTAGTTGTAGACTCTAATATAATTGTTAACTCTATCAATATGATACCTGTCAATATAAATACTGATATAACCATAAAATTTTACGTAAAGGAATCTTTAAGGAAAATAGGTGAGAATTGTTATTTTATTATGCCTGGATTTTATACAGTTTTGCAAGGTAAAGGTCATGTTTTAGTAATAAATTTAAATAGTAACGAAATCAAATTTCAAAAAGGGGAATTATTGACAAGAGCCTACACTTTAAATGAGGATGATTGTTTAAATATTAGAAGGATAGAAAACAGGGATTGTGACTCCATATCAAATGATCTTAAAACAGGTGATGAATTTAATACTAAAGACAGAGAACGGTTGGAAAAATTGCTAAAGGAGTATAGGGACTGTTTTTCGTTTGGTTTATCTGACTTAGGAATGACTAATTTGACCGAAATGTGTATCACGTTAAAAGATGCTACCCCGGTTGTGTACAGGCCATACAGGCTAGCCTATTCGGAAAGGAATAAAGTGAAAGAGATGGTTCAAGACATGTTGGACTCAGGTATAGTTACTGAGTCAACATCTTCTTATGCAAGCCCTATTATTTTAGTGCAGAAGAAGACAGGTGATCAGCGGCTCTGCGTCGACTACCGGGCTTTAAATGCAAAAACTGTCAAGGAACATTATCCTATGCCGAGAATAGAGGATCAAATAGATCAATTAAATGGTTATGAATATTTTATAACACTTGATTTGGCCTCAGGTTATTACCAAATTCCAATAGCTCTTTCTTCACAAGATAAAACTGCTTTTGTAACGCCGGACGGTCAGTATCAATTCACCCGCATGCCATTCGGATTGGCCAATGCACCCTCAGTTTTCAGAAAACTATTAATAACATATTGAAAGACGTCAAAGGCCAAGCTTTTGCTTTCATGGATGATATAATCATTCCAGCTCACAGTATTTTACAAGGAATGGAACGATTAGAAACAGTACTTAAACTTATAAAAAAAGCGGGGTTAACGTTAAAATTATCAAAATGTGTATTTTTTTCAAAAAAAATTGATTATTTAGGTTTTGAAATAAGCAAAGAAGGGGTCAGACCGGGTTCAAAAAAAACTGCAGCAGTAGAAAATTTTAAGTGCCCCACCAACCAACACGAAATACGCCAGTTTGTTGGTTTAGCTAGTTTTTTTAGACGTTTTGTAAAAAATTTCGCTATAATTGCTAATCCGTTGACAAAATTATTAAAAAAGGGCTGTAAATGGGAGTGGGGTTCGGAACAAGAGAAATCCTTTCAGACCCTAAAGACAGAGCTAATAAAAAGACCAATTTTAGCGTTGTACAATCCAAATGCTAAAACTCAAATACATACAGATGCGTGTAAATTGGGTATAGCGGGTATACTTTTGCAGGAAGATGAATTAGGAAGGTGGCGAGCAGTAGCGTATTACAGTAGGCAAACTACCCACGAAGAGCAGAAGTACCATTCGTTCGAATTGGAAACACTTGCGGTAATAGCGTCTTTGCAAAGGTTTAGAGTTTATGTTTTAGGCCTCAAATTTACAATCGTGACTGACTGTAGTGCATTGCGTACTACTTTATCTAAGAGAGATATTATACCTCGTATAAGTAGGTGGTGGCTACAGTTTCAAGAATACGATTGTAGTATTGAGTATAGGCCGGGTAACCGTATGAGCCATGTAGATGCACTTAGCAGGAATGCTATTCCTATATCAGATGAACCAGAGTCTGTATTCGATGTTTTAGTTGTAGAAACAGAAGATTGGTTAACAACTATTCAGAATACTGATGAAGAAGTCCAACGAATAAAAAGTATTTTAGAAGACCCTGAAACCCCCAAAATCCATGACGTTTTTCATAATTATAAGTTAAAGGGGGGAAAGGTTTATAGGATTCTAGATAGTCAATTGAAATGGTTGGTCCCTAAAGGATTTAGGTGGCAACTACTCAAGAAGTGTCACGATGATCTTGGTCATTTTGGTTTCGATAAAACTCTTGACAAATTGAAATCTCTGTACTGGTTCCCAAAAATGAACAAATTTGTCAAAAAGTATGTACAATCATGCCTGGAATGTAGTTATCACAAAGTACCACCAGGGAAAAGACAAGGTATGCTCCATCCGATACCAAAAGTTGATAAACCCTTTCACACTATACATATGGATCATCTAGGTCCATTTGTTCGGAGTAAATCTAAAAACACTTACTTGTTGGTACTTGTGGAAGCATTTACAAAATATGTTACTCTATTCGCCGTCAAAAATACGAAAACTAAATCAACCATTAAAGTTTTAAACCACTATTTTAGTTTGTTTGGTATACCAAGTAGGATTATCAGTGATCGCGTAACTTCTTTTACAAGTAAAAGTTTTAAGGACTTTGTTAACAAACTAGGCATAAAGCACGTTTTAAATGCGGTAGCAACTCCACGAGCGAATGGTCAAGTGGAACGATATAATCGCACCATATTGGCTTCGCTTGCAGTCAAAAATCACAATTGTAAGGAAAATGAGTGGGACACACATTTAGAAGAAATTCAGCTAGGTCTCAATACAACTCTTAACAAAGGTACAGGTAAAACGCCAGCTGAAATACTGTTTGGTATACGGTTGAGATCCAAGAGTGATGGAATAGTTACTTCATTACTTGACCAGGGTGAGTCCAGGTGTTCACAAGAAATGTTAGAGAGTATAAGAGAAGAGGTGAATGCCAACATAAATGAAAATCAAGTAAGACAAAAGGAAAGATATGACAAGAATAGGAAATTAGGTAGGAAATATCAAATAGGTGACTTAGTAAGAATCGAAAGAGAAATAGGAAGTAATAATGGACAGTCGAGGAAACTACTCGCTAAGTTACAAGGTCCATACAGGATTGCCAAAGTACTAGATAAAGATAGATATGTAGTGCAAGATACACCGTTAACTCGAAAACATAACAGGAAATATGAGGCAGTAATTGCATTAGATAAAATACATCCTTGGTTGACCTTTACTCAAGAGGGCATAACTGATTCCGATGAAGAAAGCTCAACGGAGGATGTAGATGTAGGCGGAACTACAGAAGGTACTGATAACATGGACATAGGACCGTCAGAAATGTCGGTAGATACGGGTGTGGAGAGCACTGGACCATAGAACAGAAAATGAATAAAAAAAAAAAAATGATGTCATGAATGCTTTCCCGTATTTTTTTTTTTTAAAGAATATTATCTTGAATGTGCATTTGAATTTGAATTATTTTATGTTTTAAAACTTGGAATTAATGATGATTTTGATTTGACTTAAAATTGATACTTATGTTAAAATCCACACACAATGGAGTCGTTTGACAAATATGAGTGTGTTAGATTTGATGGAGTAATATTATTTTATGTTATAACTCGTGGAATTAATGATTATTTTGATTTGACTTGTAAATTGATATGTAAAAATCTACACACAATGGAGTCGTTTGACAATTATGAGTGTGTTAGATTTTATTGATTAATATTATTTTATGTTTTAAACTTGTGGAATTAATGATGATTTCGATAAGACTTTAAAATTGATATGTAAAAATCTACACACAATGGAGTCGGTTGACAATTATGAGTGTGTTAGATTTTATGGAATATGGCAATACTGCGCAAGGAGGCTTTAGGCCAAGGATTTGAGCGCTTTCTCAGTAAGTTTAGATATGGACAATTGGACATAGATTTAATAAAATATGTTGATAATGAAGGTTAATTAGATTTAAGTATTAAAATATTTTGTATTAATTGATGGAACAATCAATCTTTAAGATGGCCGAACATAATTATAATGCTCATTAACGTAAATTTAGTTAGCGAATGTAACAATTCTGTATAAAAAGTTTCCCTATTCGTTGTGAGTAGTAAAATACGTGTAGAGTTTTGAATTTTTATAATTGTTATTTGTTTAAAGTTTTGGTATTAGATCTGTTTGTTATTAACTTCTTTGAATATAAGTACATTTCTGGCATTATAGTGTAACGAGAGGACTCTGTTTTTTCAGAATGGCCGACTGTAAGCTTTTGATAATAATTTCGTTACCAGATATTTAGAACAATTTAATTTGTAAGAGGTTTTATATCAATTTAATATAAAACCTACGAAGAATTGTCTGTGGTCAACGTCAGGGAATTAAAAAAAAATGTGTTGTGGGGCTCTCTGGTTTTTTTGGCTTTTTACGCGGGCGGTTTGAATTAAGCGAAAAAGTGTATTAGTCATTAATAAGGAGAATAAATACATTTCTGATTGGTATTAAGGATTATTTGTTTCATTTGAACCCTTCTGATCTATTATTTTTATAATCCTTAAACATTATAACTGTGATACTAAAATATTATAACTCGAGTTAATTACCTGACTTCAGCTCGTTATCACTCCACCGTCGTTAATTTCTTATTCGTTTTCGATCGTTAATAATGGAACTTAAAACATGCAAACTTCGCCTTACAAACGTTCGCATCGAAACGAAAAATCTATTATAAAACACTTAACGTTAGGAAGGAGTTGGTAGTTGGAGCACTAGGTACTCCACCATCACTTCACTTCACATTTATTTTAACGATTAAACTCCAATTATAGAACCTTTGTAAAACTCTTGTTTAGCGTAGTATTTGATTTTCACATTCAGTGGAGTTTTGGCGAGCATTCATTACAAACGAAACGCCACAGGTAAAGTTTAACCGTTGAATATTCCAGTTAAACAATATTTCAGCTTTATAAATTATATTTTTCAATCTGTGCTTATGCGTGCCCGTTTGCGAAGCACTTAACATTCAGCGGGCTCGACCGGTTACTTTATAGACAAAATATTTCACTCTAACATACGAGCAACGCAAATAAAGTCGAGCATTTTTTCTCCACATTTATATTTCCCTCTGTCCTTTGAAGTTGGCACTTTATTTAATGCCGTGTTAGTTCTTATTTTTCCACTCGGTGATACAATAGACACCTTAGAGCTTTACACTATGCACTTAAAACGAAATTATTGTCGTACGTGGCCGCTTTAAAATGCAGCTTTCAAGTTACTCGTTCCATTTTATGGGTTGAAGTAGTGGCATCCCTAGAAGACTAAATAAGACTTAAGCTCTTATAATAGACACCGTTATTTGTCTCAGCACTAAACAAGCGCAATTTAGCGTTCGACTTACAACTTAGTCTGCGAGTTAATATTCTAACAAAAACAAAGACGTAATTTCCCCGTCTGTGACTGAGAACTTAAGTACAACTGACTGTACCATCCGTCTCTCGAAATACTGACACTCTATTAAAGGCATTGGACTGACTGGAATGAAACAAGCTGAACCTTGTTCTAAAATCAAAAGATTTCTTTTTGATTGGTGCCTCATTTCTTGTATTATTTAATCAATCAGAACCTACTATGCTAATCACAATTACATTTGTGATTAGCATAATCGGTTCTTAAACATTGATCTTCTCATTCCAATTAACAGTATATTATGAATTGAATGCAGGACTTTAAAAGCAGGGCTTTGAGTAGTTCAGCAGTTAATTTTAAAACAATCTGTATTTAAATTGGGAGTTATATGATATTGTGGCCACCGCAGGCGTGGGCATGCGGGCGGCGAGTGAAGGGACCATGCCCGGGTCGACAGCGCGTTGTGTTCCACGCGCGCCTCCAAGAGCAAGATGACGGGGCTCCCCTCTAGAGTTTTGCCATTACCGTGACCCTGAAAAGTAAAGGCCTAATAAAGGACACCGTGGATTTTAATCAGCACAAGTCTGAAAAAAAACAACAAAATAAAATGAACAACATCGCAACGTCGGATTTCGATATCAAGACTTTTGTATAAGCGTACCATTTAAACAGTTTTTTGAATCGGCGTGTTCGCGACAACGTCATTCGATGTCGTGTTTTCGAACAGGCGTACCACTCTAATTTTTTTTAAAATAACGTGCCTCGATATAACGTCATTCGAAATTTCATATCACTCCCATTTAAATTATATGACTGTGAATGTCCCGCTCCGTAAGAACTCATTGCTATAAATATCCCTAACAACTAAACTCCAACTAGAAGTGATGTGTCAAACTAGCGGTTTCAGCATGAGTGTCGTTATTATCGCTCATTATAAACACAATGATACGACAACCATAATTATGAGCATCTGTCTATGAAGGATGATGTTATGTACTGTTGAGAGGATGCTCCCAACGGGTGTTGAGAGCCCTACAATTTGCACAGAACATATTCGGTGATGCTCATACTACTTGTCTCGAACCACTTAGTAGCAACCTCAATTGAGCGAAAGAGAATTCAAATGTAGGTATTTAACGCTCAATAATGACCGCCTTTGAAAGCAGTGGTGGACCAGTGGTATCGGTCCCGACTTACGAGTTTTAGGTCGTGGGTTTGAACCCCGCCAAGCGCATTAATTTGTGTAATTTATTTCATTATTACTGCTCTCAAAACGGTGAAGGAAAACATCATGAGGAAACCGGCATGTCCTACAACTAAAAATTCATAGACATGTGACATCTACGACGATTATGGCCCACTTCCTTTCACTGAGAGGAGGCCTGTGTATTACCAGCAGTGAGAACATTATAGGCTGATGATGATGATTATGACTAGCGCCTTTCAAGCGACAATTTGTGAAAAAAATGTTCAGTCATAACTCTAAACGATCGCTTTTTCTTGCTTACCATTTCCTAAGTGAACTCATTTGGTTGTGATTTAAAAATGAATGAATCTGAATGATCTGAAAGTTAATCTAGTTTACAAAAATATAACTGTAAATAATACAGTTTCCACATCGTTAATTTGAATGAGCAACCTGTAATTAAAACTGAAACGTTAATCAGTATATTCATAAAAGCAAGTATAGGGAATATCTATTTACCGTTGGTAGTATTTGCAAAGCAATTGATTTAGCTCAGTTAAAACTCATTACGTGTCTAACCAAGAAACTAATGATACATTCATAAACATATTTTTTTTAGCGTGGTAAAATCATCAAATGACTCCTCCCACCCCGGGCAGGGCGGGAGGGACTGCCAGACATGTACTAACTAAAATACACGGTGTCCTTCATAAGCCCTTTACGTTCCGGGGTCACGGTAATGAGATAAGTCCCGCGACTCCAGCAGGCTTTGGCCCTCTAGTGGGCGGCCCGTTATCTTGACTGACGCTCTTAGAGGCGTGCGTAGAACACAACGCACCGTCGACCCCGGGCATAGTCCATGGTCGGACAGCGGCGAGTTGCCCATTACTCGCCTTCCGCATGCCCGCGTCTACGGTGGCCGGAGATCGTTTTGCGACATTCATAAACATACGCCTTTTTTATATGGGATTAAGAAATCACTTTGAAGTCTCGTTCGCCTCGTTTACAAAAAACAGATGAAACAAATTGTTAAGTTTAAATGAAATTGAATAAATTAAAATAAATTGCATTGTTCCCATTGCGATTCATCGAGCTTTTTACTACGCCTGCAGGCAGAGGCAGTCAATCCGTGACCGCAAGCATTGTAACGGACCCACAAAATAATACAAATAAAAGAAGAATAATGTTTTATTTCTGTGCTGACACTGCATCCGCAAAAAAAGTCGGTGGGTAAGTGATACGGTGGTGTTCCGGGCTGTTCACTTGTAACGTTGACTTTTGTACGTATATGATCAGTAACCAGTTCCAAACCCGGTTCAATACAGCCGAAGTGGATAAGTGTATAGCATTGCAGTCTACTTTTTACCTTTTTAATGGTGATAAAATCATCAAATGAGTCCTCCCGTTTATTACTGTCAGACTTGAACTGACTAAAATCCGGTGATTCGTTCGGTGAATGGTGATCATTCAATAGCCCTTTACGTTCAAGGGCCACGGTTACCTGATAAGTTAGTCCCGCGACCCGTGGTCATTTCAGCATTGCTTTTTTTATCGTGGTAAAATCATCAAATGAGTTCTCGCACCCAGGGCATGGCGGGAGGGACTGTCAGACTCGTACTGACTAAAATCCACGGTGTCCTTCAAGTGCCCTTTACTTTCCAGGGTTAACGATAATTCGATAAGTCCCGTGACCATCTAAGAGTAGCTTACCTCATAATTCTCACATAAAAAAAAATTACACTTTTTACCTACATTGAATTTGGCACCCTGCCTACAAAATATAAAAAAAATTTCCACGAAAAACGAACCCATCATCATACGCAATCAAATGCACACGAGATTCATAAAAAAGTCACTCACATCAACTGCTCACAAACTGTAGAGATAGCACATGACACAAAAACGGAAGATATTACTTCATAACATTTCTATCCTTCTTAAAAGAGGTACTTCCACGCGTTGTTAACGAATGCTTGAGGCTCCGAGTATTGGGGACACGCCTTTATGTCACTGAGGTCCTAGTTTGATACATGGCGCTCCCTGACACCATAAATAATAGTAAGTGTTCGTATAAATATCCGTAATCAAAGAGGGACACTCGCAAATACATTCTTAGAACTTTGCCATTACATATAACCAAACAGGAAAATTTACTCATGTACTTTGCGAGTAGTTTTAATTTGTCTTTACCTTTTTCTTGGTGAGGGAGCGATCAAATAACAAAGAAGGAAATAGGTTAGAATCACAAAAGATTCAAGCAGTTTCAATGAACTGTTTGATGTATGAGGTTGTACGAAATAAATTGATTGAAATCGTACGTGAGTATTGTGTAATTGTGTCGCTGTTAAACTGCGGCTTCTGATCAACCGAAAAGATTTGAAATGTTAAATTAGTTCCGTCGGCACGGTTGAGAAACGCTGTAAATGCTGAAAAGTAAAAGAGTGACAATTCGTGCTATGGGTACTGGTAGACGAAAAGATTTGAAATATTTGTCGGTACGGTTGGCGCAGTGGCTGTGCGATCGGACTTTGTGCTGCGTGCCGCGGGTTCGACTCCCACCCGGTGCAAATATTTGTATGATCCTACAAGTACTTGTTCCGGGTCTGGTGTTTGTGTATGTGAGTTTCCATGTTTGTTAACGCACCCACGATAAGGAGAAAATCCGGGGTATTCCCATTTGATCAACTATTTCCTACTAATACTAAAAATGTTTCCGTAAAAATAGTTGCTCAGATGGGAATACCCCGAAAATCCTAGTGTGGGCCAAGGTTTTATTAAAAACAAAATAAATCAACTACAAAATGAATTCGTAATTTTTTTTTATCAGAGAATCTAACAATACGCCACACTAATAGAATATTAAGGACAACGTTGTCATCAAAATCTCTTCAGCAGTTCATGTAGGGTACTAACAAACAATTTAAGGGCACTTGCTTTTATATCCTACACGGAGTCACGAAGAGGTTTAACTCAACAAATAAAAATATAGAATACAACTTGACCTCTTCTTTCTTACTTTTGTTATTATTCCTTAAATGTGTTAATACGCTCACTTTTTTATCTCTTTACCCTTTTAATATTAAATCTATTTTCGTCGGATCATAAAATAGTTTATGACGTAAAGTTACAGCTGCAATCCTCGAAGGGTTACGTTAAAACAGGAATAATTTTTTTTAGGGTTACCCAAAAGTTATAATGGGACTCTATTACTAACACTTCACTGCCTGTCCACACGTTTGTCTGTCTATCTTTCTGTCACCAGGGTGTGTTTCTGTTGCCGCTATGACAAAAAAATAAAAAACAGAATAAAATAAAAACTTATTTTAGTCGGCTTGCCATACAACAGACATGATTTTTTTCCCTTATTATATAATGGTACGAAACCCTTCGTGTGCGAGTGCGACTCGCAATTGGTCGGCTTTATTATATTTATTTTTGCATGTAAACCTGAATTTCTTTTGTAAATCTTCATATTAAAATTATCATTTTAGTTAGGCAGATTTTTCTTAATAAAACAAAACTTGCCATTGTTGATTAGATTTCCTTCACCCATTATGTAATTGGAAAAGTACTTCCACTTCCACCTTCGTATGTTTACTCACTCGGCGATGTTTCTTTACTTACGTGGCCGTACCTTTTCTCACAATAGTGAAGTTCCCACAGACGAAAGCTGATTTAATTAGCGTTGTTGGTACAGTTGCGCCGTGCTTGCAAATAATCTGAGTTTAGCTCCGACTAGGGTTACCATTTCTAAGTTTGGCAAGTCCTGACAAAAAGGCGCGGGCATGCGGTTGGCGAGTAATGGGCGACTCGTTGTCCGACCATGGACCGTATCCAAGTCGACGAGTGTTGTGTTCCACGCGCGCCTCAAAGAGTGTCAGCATGATGACGGGGGCCTCTAGAGGGCCAAGGTCTCCCGCTCTGCCCTGAATGGGTGCACTTATTTGCAGATTTTACCACGTAAAATACAAGTCCTGACAAAAAGACTGACTTTTTATTACTGACCGTCTTCTAAAACTAAGATGGATTATGTATTGTATGAGTTGGTACTCTGATTTCTTTGTGAAATCTGATTGATGTGTTTTTTTTTATTTGGTAGAAAAAGTCTACATAATAGTGGTCTAATATAAATTTTATAAAGCTGTCGATATTAAAATTTAGCTCCTGAATAAGTATATTTTCTACTGTGTTTGTTGATGATCTCGTAATCAATTCTAAATAACAATGTGAAATTCATATTCATCATAAACATTTTAAGGATAATCACAAAAAGGTATAATGAAACCTTACATTAAAACTAAAAACGCCTTCGCAAAAAGAAAACTAGTTAAATCCCGAACGGAAGACTAAAAATACCGAAATACGCCAAAAAATCCAAATGATGGTAACCCTAGTTACGAGGGGCGACTCCACCGCACTACACCTTTTTCTCTAAAACTCCTGCCTTTTTCTTTATAGCTAATAGACTCGTAACTGTTAACTCTTTACTTTAAACAAGGCGTTAATTAATTATATCAAGCACTGTTCTGCGAAAACTGCTTTTGATTACCTAATTAATTTGGCTTTCCATTTTAAAGTCCGGTACTACTAGGTGTTTCGGGATTCTGTTTTAAAACTTAAACTAAGCTTTCTAATGTTGTTAGGACGGTTTTACGGCTTTAGAATTTTGTAAAACATTTTATATGATTAATTACTAGCTTTTGACCGCGTCTTTGCTCGGATTTTTTGAATTAGAATTCTTTTAACAATTAAAAAGAAATCGTTTAATTAATATTAGAAAGACACCTGGTGCCATCTAGTATCATAAAAACGTTATTATTGTTTTGTTTAGGTAAAAATAGATACTTTCTCGGGATGAGAGGTAGGTACTATGTCCGTCTCTGTTCACTTGATAACGAATTATGCTAAATTTAAGGATGACCGGTCAGTAACTTAGGTGCAAAAAGGTAACAAACAAACAAACTAACTTTCGTATTCGTAATTTTAGTTGTATGCTGTTTACCTCCAGAAACCAATGAGTCCACACACAAGAAACCATTCATAAACCGCAAGTTTTCTTACTTAAAAGAGGCTTTACAACCCTTTGAAGCGGCAAACTTTCTTCAATGCCCTGAATACAATAAGTATCGTAACTCTCCTCGGACAGAATTTAAAATACCTGATAACCGACATATAAGTTGCTTTACCGATAATAACCGCATTTCCTTGCAAACCACTCTAGTTAAGTAGACATTTATGACAATGGCGGAGGCATAATAGGTCCTCCTCTGTCACATTACGGTTTCACTTCATGAAATATATCCGCAGCCCTATCGCCGACAACACACATCGACTTCTTTTCAACTTAAATTGACTGTTTGTGTAACTATTCTGAACCATTAGGCGCTGAATTTACGGAAAAAATACGTGTTTCAACGTAATATTTAAAGTGAAATGTGTACTAATAAGTGAAACTTAAATAAAATTGTTTAATTTTAAGTATTAATGTTCTTAAAAGGGAGGCCTATGTTCAGCAGTGGACGTCTTACGGTTGATATGATGATGATGATGATGATGATGAATGTTCCCAATGAGGGACAGACAACTCCTTCGCCGTTTTGAAAGCAGTGATGATGAAATAAATTACTCAAAGTAATGCACCTGGATGGGTTTGAACCCAAGACTAACAATTCATAAATTGAGACCAATTATACCACTGGACCACCACTGCTGAAACTATATTAATGTAATTTTAAATTATTTGCTCTTTATCCGAGTTCTTGTCATAAAATTCTTCTTTTTTAATTGAACATGAAAACAAACTTAAAGTACGGACAAATCACATTTTTTATTGTATTTTTTTTTACATCCGTTTATCTCGGCGACTATAACAGTGTTATCTTTGACATTTCTTGAATGACAAAGCGGGGCGGCTCAATAACCATCCAATTTGCATAACCTAATTTCTCGGCTGCGTCAAATTGCTGACAGATCTCAGAGTCCGCACTTGGATCATAATGGATGGGACGTCGATTCCGATAAGACCGTAAACTGACAAGAATATATCTGGTCATTAACGTTCGCTCTGCTGTTAGGTACTAGCCATATATCGGTAACTGCCCAGATTAAATTGCTAGTTTGTACGCAGATATGATTCCATTTTATCAAAATTCAGAAACAAAATGTGAAAACATGAGAACACACACGTAGGTACATCCTTTTATACAACCTGTTAATGTTTTAAAAACTTTTTCTAAAAATAATGTGACCGCCTTCAAAAACAACCACAAAAAAGGGTAAAATAACCTACAAAACTTTTCTTTCGGAAGTCGGTGACTTTTTTTATTAATTTCATTGTCTTTTTTGCCACCGACTTCCGAAAGAAAAGTTTTGTAGGTTATTTTACCCTTTTTGTGGTTGTTTTTGAAGGCGGTCACATTTTTTGAAGTGAAAACTTCTTTAGCGGCGTTGTACACTTTTTCTGTAATGGGTAAAAAATTTAAAACTCGCGTCAGGGTCACGTGACCCTGATCGAAAATGAGTAAGACGTCATTCAAATTAAAAATAAAACATAGTAACAAAAAAGTTTTCACTTCTACCGGCACTCCTGGAGTGCAACCTTTTTTTTTTTTTTTAGAAAAAGTTTTTATTTTACTCTTTTTAGTTTAAATATTCAACCAACATTCTTGTCAAATACATAATTTTCTTACATGTGCACTAGAATTTCGTAATCCGTAGCACCGGTAATAACATCGTTAACATCTCTTGCATTCATTCTATCTCAAAAACTACTGAACCGATTTTGATGAAATTTGCAGTATTCCCTAAGTTGAACGATACCTAGTACAACAAAAAAATAATTAATTAAATCGGACTTGCAGTTCCGAAGATATGCGAACACAAACATAATTTTCTTACTTGAGGAGTTGTACCTTCCATCATCAGCTCAGCTACATGAGATGATGATTTCTATACGCAAGTACTTGAATTACTTCATAAAATTTGCGAAAAACTATGTGTCAGCTAATAAAATTTGAGGGTTGCCCTCGATTTCTCCAAGATTCAATCATCAGATCCTGAAATGGTGACAATGGGACCACACGGGAAGCACCAGCTTTCGATTGAAAAAAGAATTATGAAAATCGGTTCACCCAGTGGCAAGTTATGAGGTAACAAACATAAAAAAAAAAAAAAAAAAAAAATGCAGTCAAATTGATAACCTCCTCCTTTTTTTGAAGTCGGTTAAAAATGCGCATTACCTTTAATTGCCTGTACATCTACGTTTTCGGATTTTGTACAATAATTTTAAAATTAGCTAAGTACTTTAAAAAAATAGGTCCAGTCGTTGTGAATACTTACTCAATTTTTTGTCCCGGACTAGACCTATTTCTATTTGCTGTCTGATACGAAAGGCTGATTGTTGTTACGGTTACATCTCATCCTTCCCAAATAATGTTTAAAAAGTTATAAATCTTTTTTATGTTAAACACTATCTACGTGTTTTTTTTTCTCTTGGGATTTTTCGAGAAATTGGAATTTAGCTTTGAACAATTGACTATGATTGTGCCGATTTGAATTTATAAGTATTTATAAGGGACTCGAAAAAGTTACGTCAAAAGGGCTTTTGAGTGCAAAGAAGAAATAATTTCAGTAAGGCAGCGAAATATAAATAAATAATATGTGGATAGCTCACGGAAGTTGAGCCTAGAAGATAAAAAAAACTCCATCTGTGTTCAGATTTATATAGCTAAACAAATGTTAGTGCTTCACAACAATATGATAATAGAATAAACAAATAAAAAATGTACATTCTGTTGTTTGCCAAATCACTCATGAGTTTTGTTTGATGTTGTGAGCACGTTGTGTGTCTATCTATCCATGTAGTTACCCATGAGGTTTCACGGACAGAAGGTTTGGTATGGGTCAATCGAAAGAAAGTCCATGTTTTGCGATTAACTTTTATAGAATGCCGGTTTTCACTGTTTTTTTTTTTGCCTGCGTCCAAATATTATCCTCCACCCTGGGAGCATAAAATCGGTATCAAATGAAAACGGAAGGGACTGTCAGACAAATCTTACCCGTGTTAACTTCCTATGCTTTACGTTTCTGGGCCACTATCCTGGGTTAAGAAAAAACCCGCGACCCAAATTCAGCAGGCATTTGGCGTGAAACACGTAAGAAAAAACGCGCCACCGACCCGGGCTTGGTCCTTCGGACGGCGAGTTACCCATCACTCACCGTCCGCAAGCCCGCTCCGCCGCTGTGCCCTCTGCTAATCAGAGGGACACGCGTTGGAGCGTCCACACGACAGGCTATTCGCATACGGGCAAAGAGACCACTTAGGCACACAGTGCTTAAGAAAGAGTTTTTGCCCGCATCCCAGGGTGCACCGGCCCGAAAAACTGGTCTTCCCCCCAGACGTATCCGAGAAGGAACTCCAGTCCACGGGCGCACGTGGAGGTTTCCTGTCATAGCACCCCGTGAAAGTCGCCCTTAGTATGAAATAAACAACTGTAGTTGTTTTGAAAATAAGACAGTCACCGAAATTGCCATCCCACCGAAATTAGTAAAGGAAATGCCTGCGTGAAATGACCCAAATAATCATAGACACATAAGAACAAATTCTTTACTTCGCAACAGAAGATTATTTGTTTGAATATTATATTTTTATTCACAAATTCAATGTTTGATGATATCAAAAGGCTTCAGTTCAATTCTTAGTTGGTGTGGCAATCCCGATAAAACGTACTTGAGTAAAGCCGCTAACGATCCTTAAATAATATGAATGTTACTGACGAAACATATTCCGAGTTTCGGATAGTAAGCTATTGTTCGGTTAGTTAGTTTGGACTTTCAATGAAGCAAAGTGGGATTCTGTTTTACTTAATTAATAATAACCAAACCGTTCTACTTCTGGACTCACTGTACTGCGTTCGATTCTTTAGTGTAAAGTTTTATGACTGAATGCATTTCTACATTTTAAACAGAAAAGCAGTAAAACATGAACGAAGCTATTTATAACTTCCAATATAAAAATACCAAGTCCAAAATAAATACGAACCAAAATAAAATCTCCTCTTTTCACATGTTTTACATTCTCGAAACAAAATAATGCTAAGATGCTTTCTTTGCAGTCTGGAGCTATAACGTGGAAAATCTATTTTCTTTAAGAGATATTCAACTGAGAATGTTTCACAGCTCGTATCATAGTAGTAGGAGTTAGCCTCAAAAGGATTTAGTTTCAGAATTCAGTTTCTGTTCGAATCTTCATCTTTGCGCTTAACTCGACTGTTTGAAGCTAATTCGTAGCGTCTACAAAATTGCTGCTTAAGTAATTTTGTTCAAGATCAGGAGGTTCCCACCCACACGTGAAACACGTAGTAAGGAACTAGGTTAAATTTAAACCAAACATTTCAGCTTCCGTTGAGTTGGGTTAAAGCTAAAACGTTGGAATAACAAAGTTATAGTAGGAGGCGGGCTGTAACTAACCACAGAGAATTGAATTAGAAAATGAGGTAGATATTACAGATAGTACTCCAATGTTTTTTTCTATCTTAACTTACCAAATGCAGCTTCTGTATTCTCAAATTAATAACAGCTACATATAATTTTTTACAACTACACTTTACGGTTTATGAATGTGTGTGTACTGTACCGACACGGCTTTGCAAAAGTACCAACAGAAACCCAAAACAGACGACACGAGAGAAACTCATACATATGTACCTACTTGACTTTGTCCGGGCCACTGTTGGGTGTTTTTCACAAAAATTACAGTTGAAAAGTATGTCCTTACTTCAAACAGAGCAACTGTCCTGAAACAGTAACTATTCTCGAATTATGTAAAAGCATTTAGTTTGAACACAGCAACGTATTATCAGGCATTTCAATAGTCAAAATTTTCCACATTTGTGGTTCGACGCAACTCAGATTACACGCGGTGATTCCACTCCCAAATGAAGCTATCAATTGCTATTGATTTCGAACATTTCGTATCATGAACAATTGTTGGCCGTTTTAAAGGGGATTGTCTCTAAACCTTTACATTCCCGTGGATGAATGAATATTGCATAATCATGTGCGATTGGAGCTGTTAGAGAATGTGTCACTGAACTGGCTATGTTCGATTTCAAATTGCAGAATAACTTCTTCTTACTTTTTAATAAGCACAATATAGTGGAGTTCCCAAAAACTATCAATATACACAAAAAAGTCAACATGATCGAATACGACTCTATAAAACCACAATTCATGCTATCCCACATTTTTGCACCAGAAAAAAAACTTGTATCGCAATGTTCAGTTCAAGCAAAATATGGGACAAAATAGTGAAGCAGGCACTATTGAATATCGTCGGACAGAAAATCTGTATTCATGTGTTAGCTACCAGTAAATTGAATACGTCGTGACTCCGCGGGCTCGGTCAGGAATCCGAGGGGAAAAATTAAATTCCTACAGACGAGTAGCGTGCCCACTGCGTGCACTCACGTGCCTCGGTCACTTGTGACCACAGAAAGTGAATATAAAGAGAGTACAATAGTAAAGCATCTTCATAAAGAAATGTTTTTGAGAAAAGCCCAGCTAAGGTTGTTTACTGCGTAATAAATAGGCCTGTCCTACATTTTCTTCCTGTCAATAGAGTCACCTTCAGAAATTAGAAGCCCGCTCAAACAAAAGATTATCCCCAATTAGATACCAAACTAAGAATAGTTACGTACCACTTCCGAAATATAACTCAAAGAACTTTAAACCAAGTAAACCGCAAAGCGCTTTACCATCACAACTTTTAGGAGCTTTCCAAGAAATGTCTTAATAAGCTAAAAGGTAATCTTTTTACTCGGCCTGTCCAAAAAAAAAAAGACAAAGAACTTAAAAGACTGAAATGTTCAGGAAAATGAGCAATATGAGGAGAGGCTCAAGGCGACTCATTGTAATCCGGCTCAGTTGTGCAGACACTTTATAATATTCTTTTTGTAATGCAGTCAAAGTGGGGCGGCGGCTTAGCGTCCGCTGTAACTTGTAAGGCGCTGAACAAAATTAATGGCTTCCCAGTTCCGAGCCTCCCTGCTGGGCTCTGCAGGCTTAATCCCGGCAACACGTGATGCAGTGCCGGCCGCCGCCTTCGATCACGGCGGAAAAAAACTTCCACAAGTTTTCCGTTAAGAACTTTGTGAACTTACAAGTTTTAAGCAAAAAAGGCAACGTCTTACGTCGGCGAAGTATTCATTCGTTTTTTGATCGATGGCGGTGGAAGTGTTGTGAATCTTTTGAGTTGCGGCTTTGTTTGAAGATGCAATAATGGTAGATTTATAAAATCAGGGAAATGAAACATTTTTGTGCTCTTTGATACTTGCCTGTCAGGCATGGTGTATAACTTAATACGTCGCCTCAAGAATAGTGTTATGTATTAAATTCATTTACAGCATTCCTTTAAAATACTACTCATTAGAATCATAATAAGTACCGCAATTGAAAGAAAAAACTAAAACAAACATCTTTAGTTATTAACAAAACACATGCTTGCACTTGATTTGCCGTAGTAGAACATTTTTTTTTCTTTTTTATTGTGGTAAATTCATGAAACGAGTCCTCCCACCCAGGGCAGGACGGGAGGGACTGTCAGACTCGTACTGACTAAAATCCACGGTGTCCTGCAATAGCCCTTTATGTTCCGGGGTCACGGTAATGAGATAAGTCCCGCGACCCCAGCAGGCTTTGGCCCTCTAGAGCTGAACTGACGCTCTTTGAGGCACACAACGCGCCGTGGACCCGCAGTTTTAATAGACTTAAGATGCATAAATCTATGCAACCACACATACATTAGTCGGTCACGTTCACTAATTATCGTGGATTGTGACTAAACACGTAAAGTCAATGGTTCATTTGATTCAAACTTGGCTTACATTGTTTGTAATTATTCCTAGCAATGCAACACTATGGATATACATAAATGTACAAAGTATAATTTTACTAGGAGATAAAACAAATGCATAATAAAATCCTCGTACATCATTAACAGCATTAAATCAATGCTGAACACAGTGACTCCCGGGATATAACTGTTCGCGAATCATAAGCTCGTATTTATTTAAATTGAATAAATTACAACTGTATAATGAAACGAGTTACTTTCATTATTAATTAATCGGTGAACAGATAAATCGGATTGATCGAATTGAGTAACTGAGGCATTTATGTCGATTTAGTACGCTTGCTACGCGGCTACAGCTACGGCGCTACGCACGGTGCTACGGTATCTCACATGCACTTAGGGTTGCCAGCTAAAAGTTTTTCTCCGTCTAAAATATTTATTACAATAGCCGTTGCGTTGCACGCTTCGTGCGCCATACGGGTGAAGCCAGTGTCGGAAGTGACGTTATAAAACCGCGTCGTTGTGCGTGGGAGGCAGATGCTGAGTTGTGGCTTTACACTAATTGCGCACAGAGGCGACGGATGCGAAATTTTGTTTCTTTATTTTCAGTATAAATAACGTGGGAAATTACTTTAAGAAATGTCGGGTTTACTTTTACCACCTTTTCGCTCATTACGTTTTACAAAATAAAGCTTCCCTACATAAAATATGTGTGTGCTCCTAGTTCGGTAAGTGCAAGTAGAACAGGGGAAAAGCGGCGAATTTCCTGCCATTTCCTTTTAGTGAGAAAATGCTGTGTAGCTCAAAAAGAGCGTTATCTTGCAAACGAGTAAAATTCTATAGGTTTTTGTGACAGACTTTTTTTATAATAAGGAATGTTATAATTCTTAGAAACAACTGACAGTCTGTATAAGTTTACATAATGACGTGAAATAAACATTTGAAAATGTATGGATTCAAATATTTTAGTGTACAGTAAAGTTCAAAAGTATCCATATAATTTTAAACCTTATTCTAACTAAAGTAAGTTTCAAAAGTGTACGCAAATATTTTAGTACTCGACTGTTCATACAATTTTGTGCCTTTTATTATGGGAGGACACTGGCTCTTGCAACAAAGTTGTAACTAGTGAACTAGTTGGAGAATGCCAAGTACTTAATTTTTAAAATTGTTTACATCTATAAATATTTATTATTATTTTTGTGCGCTCAAATTCGCCTTAATTTTCCAACTTTATTGTCCCACTGCTGGGCAAA
Organism: Agrotis segetum; assembly: GCA_036375495.1. Lineage (NCBI taxonomy): Eukaryota > Metazoa > Arthropoda > Insecta > Lepidoptera > Noctuidae > Agrotis > Agrotis segetum. The sequence goes on along the minus strand of JAQSVV010000313.1, from coordinate 360,760 downwards.
GGTCTCCCTCATAATCTTCCAATCTTTCCTGTCTGCGGCTTACTCCTGCCAGTCTGTCATGAAAGTGTCTTGATCGTCACGCGAGCGTTTCCAAGGCCTCCCTCGACAACGACGTTCGCCCAATATACACAAAGCAATTAAAAGTTTCTTTTATTAGATACACAGTATACACGTTTTAGTTACCTCTTTGGGGAAACCGAAGGTTTTAACTGTGCGATTATGGATGAAGTTATCATGACGAACAATTACCGGAAATAATAATACTTGTCAAGGACGGTACGGTTGATATTTGTCGGGCATGCTACCGAACCAGTGAGTCGACCAGACACATTGTTCGTCGTCTTGCTAACAGCGAGTACTTGCAGAAACACAATCCAGGAGCTAGGAGCAATGAATACAACCAGTTCTTGAAAACGGGCATGCCATATTGCATTGGGATCAATCTATCATCACTGACAGGACTGACTGATATAGTAGTGGTAGATCGCCGAAAGCGCCGTGCAATGATTGTTGATATAACTATCCCTCATGGCGAGAATCTCGTAAAAGCTGAAAATGATAAGTAAATCAAGTATCTTGATTAGGCACACGAGATTGTCGACATTTGGGACATGAACCCAGCAGTCATTGTACCGATAGTCGTTGCGGTCAATGGATTAATTGTGAACACCTTAAAAGGCTGTCATTGTGCAGCTGGCTCAAGGTCCTGATGCAGAAAGCAGTTCTCTTGGACACGAGGCGCATTGTGAGGAAGTTCCTCTCTCAAGAGCCCTAATATAACCACCGGCACCTTGGACCCTGCTCCCAATGCTGGTGGGCCACTATTTTTAATTTTTTTAAATGTAGTTACATTTTTTCTTAAAAAAAAAATTAAAACTGTAAAACAATATGTAAAAAAGTGATAATGAAGAGAATAACAATATAATACGTTACTTTATGATACGTGAAACGTTTGTCTTTTATATTTTTGTGTTTTGAAAATAAACATTAGATAATTCAAACCATTTAACCACTGCTTTTATTTCAAAATACCAAAACACATGATGATTTTTACAAGTTTGGAATTCAGTTACACAGGATATTTCAATTGACTTTACCATTTATAAGAACGTATCTGGCAGTTAAAGCAACAAATTGCCTGAATATTCCAATGAAGAAATGTGTATGTGCCAGTTAGGATATTTCGTTTGGTTTTTACAATGAAGTATAAGTATGCATGTGTGATAAAACAAAAACTTGAAGGTTTAGAAACAAAATATACTCTTAATTATAAATTTCACTTAATTTTAAACCCGCTCACCAAATATTATACTTCAATTCCATATAGGGGCTTAGATATGGCGATTTAAAAAAATTGAAATCTTTAAATCGCTCTCCTGTAAAATTTGCTTTTTGCAGTTACTTAGTTGTACTTAGGGGGTGTCGAATTGTTTACATCTATAAATTTTTATTTTTTGTGCACTCTAATTCGACTTTATTTTTTTTTTACCTACATTGTCCCACTGCTGGGTGAAAGGTCATAATCTTCCAATCTTTCCTGCCTGCGGCTTACTCCAATCAGTCTGTCATGAAAGTGTCGAGGTCGTCACGCCAGCGTTTCCGAGGCCTTCCTCGACAACGACGGGCGCCCAATATACACAAAACCATTACAAGTTTCTGCTTTTACACCGTACACACTACACACTACACACATTATACTTAAGCAGAATTAAAACTATAAGAATATTTCTAAAAAAAATGATTTGAAAAAGTTTTGTTCCATCCTTGAAATTGCTTTCAACAGATAAGACGAACTTGAGGGGTAGACAGCACCATCTATCGTGTGTAATATGAAGTACAGGGGCGACATCCCGAGATCAGGTTGTGACCACAGAGATTTACATTCAATTAGAACATCTCTGTCTGTCCTTTGCATCTAGACCTGTTAGGGATTACAGGAATAATGTTGAACCTAACCTATTATTAATAGAATTACGATTGTGCCTTGTTTTTGTTAAGATTAAGGGTAAGATCAATGTAAGGCTGAAACAAATTAATGGGAGAAATGCTCTATGCAAATGGCTTGAAAGCTACACATAGAAATGATTATAACTTAGTAGTTTTCGTCATTTCCTGATAGTTCAGTAAAAGATAGTTAAGTAAATAATACTTAAGTTTTTTTTAAGTTCAAAAACGTTTTGGAAACCTTATCTCGTGCCTGTGCATATTTTTGTTGGCAGGATGCATAACGTTTCTAAGCCATAAGCACCGTGCGAGTGTCTCATCAGATAAACCTCTGGAACGTAAAGGGCAATTGAAGGAACACCGTGAATTTTAGTCAGTACAAATCTGACAGTACCTCCCGTCCCGCATTGGGTGGGAGGACTTATTTGATAATTTAACTACGACAAAAAAAGCTATTAGTTAACCTATTTTCTGATGTGCTTCGCATAACTTGTAAGAACAGTTTTTACTCTTAGATAGATAGACAATGGACTCCAAGAAATCCGTATATTTTACATAAATAAATCAAAATTCTCTTAGTATACTCATTGCGTCAAGTGCTCGAAGCCACGTACAACTGTAACGTATTGTGCTGGGTTGAAAGTCGTCGACTTGCACGTCCGTACAACCCGTTCTACCCGCACCTACTACCCATTCTACGAATAACCCTCGCGGGTAGTTCCTCCCAGTTGACTTCACAACTTGTTACTCTATTTCGAATTAAAACACATTTCGCCTTACTTTACGGAGGTATAAAAGTACTTATGTGAAGTTAAAACCAATCCAAGTATTCATGTTTAACTTACTGAAAACGTAAACATAGTTTTGCAGTTTTACTTGAAGATTGCTAAATACAATATATACAGATAATTGCGTAAGATTTTAAGTTGGGGAACGCCATCACAAGCGATGTCTCAAGGGGTTAACGAGGTCTTGGAAATTGATGGGTGGGTACGAGTCTGACAGAGCCTTTCGTTTCACCCTGAGTGGGAGGATTTAATTATCTGATAAATCCTAAAAAAACACCGTTTCTATGGAGTTAACCAGGTACAACGATGTGATGAATAACAAAATTACACCGTACTGTTAGAGCTCTGAACTGAACCAATATACTCTCTTTCTTTGACTCACCAGCCGCGCATCCGTCCCCTAAACCAATCTAGCAATCAAACATAAAATCCTAAATTAAGTACGAAGAACGTTCTTTTTCCCATCTATGAAACACGGAATTAAATCCATTCAGTATTGGCTCCGAGATTCAAGGGGGACGTCACTACGCCAAGGAGATTTGATTTATTACATCAGGAAATATAAAATGGCTCTCATTGTAATGTTAAAAAGCTTTTTCATCGCTGAAATGCACATAAATGCAGACATGGCTTCTCGAATCTTTTCTCCATAATTGATTCCGTCCTGAGATATATTTTATTTTTATTCGACTACAGCTAAGCTCAAGGGAGCCGCTTTGTTTTCCCTAGTTTTTGTTTTGCTACCGAACTTGTGTGTATAGTTATTGCAATAAATCAAATATACTGCGAGAATTATTGGGTGTAACTTGTTTAGGTGTTCCGTAACATCGCGAGTTTATTACAGTTTGGTAATTCTTATAATTAATCGAAGTTCGAAATGACTGAGTGGAAACCATTCTGTTGGATATTCGTGATATATTTTTCTATGTGAATGTAATATTGTATTTTTGAGTAAGTATACGACATACTGGCCGGTCTTGAACGTCAGTCATGAGGCTGCCGTGTGTATGTGTGTTTGTTTCGTTTTCACATTAATTACAGTTAAGAAACCCTACAAAGGAAAGGGTGCGAAGCCGTGGGCAACGAATTGTTCTAAATAATATTTTAAATTCAATCATTAAAATAGACAACAAGTGGATAAACATTTAAAACACTTCTAATAACCCCACAATACCAAACTACCAGTTATACGCCAGTGTCTATAATAATATGCGCAAACAACAATTCATTATTACAATCCGTCGGTTCGTAATAGTGGCAAATACAAGCAAAGTAGTTCTAAGGCGTGCCGGCGCGGGCGTTAACAAAGTTCCACCGCTAAGTTCTATTGGAACATTCGATTACTTCGTTTCACTGCTCCTGGCCGCTTGAACTATGACTTACTAACTTAATCCTTTTTTTAATGTTTGTGAGGGGAAGGTGGAGTGAATCTACAATTTATTGGAATTTGAAAACGTTGGTAACTTGACCGGGTTGTCGACATGTATTTTGTGTGTGGTAATTAATAGGAGAACCTTCTCTTAAGTTGATTGATTGATCACTAGTTAAACTAAAAATGTCTTCTTATTTTTTATTTATTTAACAAAAACAATATTTTATTTAATTACTAAATTAGCTAACCTAACAACCTATTAACTTACTAAACGTAGTTAAAATCCGATGCAATTTTAACACCGTGTTAAAAATATAGAGGATTTTAAAAATAGTTACAATTAGCTTGAAAATCGAAATTGTGACTTTTAACTTACATTGTTACTAATAAAATATGGACATTAAGGAGTCCGAAATAAAAGAATTTTATATAATTTACGAATACATTTTTTTATGAATCTTAAAACTAGGAACATTCTCACCCCAGCCTCCACTTAAATAAGGTCGGTGAAAATTTGATAAAAATTAATGCACCAAATATTTCATTTTATGACAAATCTGCTATATAAAGGGATCGAGGAAACCGCCGCCGGGTCCCACCCACGCGTCCGAATTCGGTTTCAGTGCTATTTATGGGCGATGATAAATAAAACCGTTCAGAAATAATAACTACTTTACCAGTCTTTTATGGTACTGACTTTTATTAATTTTCGAGCACGCATTTTTGGTGATTTTAACCACAATATCCGCTTACCATGGATGGACATTTTGACCCGGTTTCAGCAATTCCTTTTAATCATTTTGTGAAATTATTAGCACATTTTCAGTAATAGCAGGATTATAATGTAAAAAATACAGTCGAATTGATAACCTCCTCCTTTTTTTGAAGTCGGTTAAAAACCACCTGCTGTTAATTTTTGTCTAATTTAGTAAGGCTTTTGACTATAATTAAAACAACACAATAAAAAAAATACGTGTGGCACTCGGGGACTGCCGTGGTAGTTACTGCATAGCATTTTAATCAACCTATTCAGTTATAATTATTTATTAATTTTATTGACAGTATTTTCCTGTATGCACAATAATGCACATGCAAGTTTAGATGGTACCTAACGAAACTTATTTTTTTAATTTTTGCCTCTCCGTTTCTCTATGTGTTAATTTGAAGTAAAAGCGCGAAAACACGGATAAGCTAGTAACAGAATATATATAAACCCAGATTCTTTTCTACAAGAATAATTTCGGGAACTCAAGTCAGGAGCGCAAAGCGTAATGGTAAAATAACCAGAACATGTAGGAGGTCTAACAATTCCGTGCCACATAAATTAAAAATAAAACATTGTGACTACAAACAAACGTCACGTTTTGCTACATTTGTAAAATAGTGAGTTTGAACGTGAAGTGCGCGGAGTTTACGATGCGCCGCGACAGATCAGGCCGCCCGTAAATTACCCGGTTTCGGAACGACGGACGTGCCTCCGCCGCCCGTGTGAATAATTGTGTGTACTCGTACCTGCGTGTGCTGCACCCCTGACTTATTCACTACCACTAAATGTGAGCCCGTAAATATTTACGGAATGTCCAACAATAGATTCTTTGATAATTGTTTTAGTTAACAATGTATTCGCCTACACATTGTTGCATTTATATCATCAAATAATGTAAAACTATACCGTACTCACGCGAAAACTACATTTATAATACCGAATCGATCTTTTACAATGTTACTGAACATTTCATAACAAAATAAATACCTATCCACTGCAACTCGGAAACAGCTTTAAAGTTTTGAAGTCTTAACAAAATTTTGAATGGAGCACTAGAATATTTTTATATTTACATCGGCATTGTACTCACAACGTAAACCGTTTGAGCAAACTCTGTTAGCTAGATCTGCGTGAAAGTTTGTGGTAATAGGGCAACTCTTTCGTTCGTGTTACGATTTCGTCCGCACAGTTTCTGAACTCACTTTGGCAAAGCAGTTTCAAAATTACACTCGTAACTCTCATTTAGACTGCCAAGAATAGGAACGGACTTCAAATCGTGTAATGAAGACTTTACTAAATTAATGAAATGTAACGATTATCTCGGCTTAGTCCGCATTTGAATTGTCTACCGAGGCAGATTTATTAAATTAATTCGGTTCTCGGCCACTAATTGTCTTTTGTATCAATTCAATTGGAGGATTAAATTTGAATATTATTGTAAAATAGTTCTAAGGCATATAACCGTCAGCTGTTTCGCACAGATAATAAAATGAAATGTGGATAATAATATAGGTATTGATTACATATTCATAAACTTGATATTCTTTGCAACAATGAACGTTTACAAAAGAGAATAGTCTAGCGGTTTGTGAATGGCATAAAAATACAAAACATTCTTTCTAAGTCTATTGTAAATAGATAATATTAACTCATTACAAACTGTGGAACCGATGAACAATATCGAACGGTGTTCAGCAGAGCCTACAATTGCTGTAATAGTTTGGGAAGTTAGACTAGTCGTTAAATTCACGCAAGAGCTTTGTTTCACAGAGAAAACTAAGTCTGACTTAGGGTTGTTTCTAGGTACTTGTCTAGAAGGCCTCAAATTTCCGAGGAAACTTGAGAGCTACTTGAAAATGCCGCAGTGCAGTGTCTTTATCATGTGGGCATGTGAACAGTTTACGAGATTAATATTTTATTACTTATATCTACATAAAAAACTGTGTTCCTCTGTTCCTGGGAACATTAAAAGATACATAATGTCGCGTTCTGTTTTTGAAGATAGATTTATTGTTTAATATCAGTTACTCGGAGATAACTCACGTAATACACAAACGTGTTTATTTTACAATACATAACAAAACAAATGAAGACCGATTTCTGTGTTTAGTAATGTCCCTAGTTGTAAGGACGTCTCAGCATATTATCAGTCAATAAAAATTTGTACATTAATAACAAAATTAATAATGGTGAACAGTGGCGGTGGTAGGTATTTTTGACAGATTAAAACAGATTCCATTGTTATTTTTCCTTTAAAGAAATACGCTGGTTTCCGCGAATGTGTGACACAAAATAACTAGTTTTGTACTCAAATATATCCAATAATAGCTTAAGACAATAGTTTTTTTTTTAATTTTTGGGTCCTGTTAACCAATAAAAATACAGAAAATAAATTATGTGGTCCCACGACCACAAGCTAGCCAGTTGACGAAAGACTAACGCATGCAACTAAAATGTTCAGTAACTATTTCGTTAGTAGTTACCTGAGTTCCTATTAAACAAATTAATTAATTAAATCTAGTTAGTAATAACGGGTGCACGCTTGACGTCACAAATTGCCCTCATGTAACTTGCCTTTCAGAAGTTGCGTGACAAACTGACCGCTAGTTGGCACTTTTATATATTTTATGTACCTACAATGTACACAAAGCTTGGGCGTACTGCCCAGTTTGTTTTAAACATTGACTTAGATATAATATAACTGCAGTTATGTCGTTTTGACTGACTCCCTACATGGTACATTAATGCTCTACGCAACTTTTATAAAACGAAGTAAAAGTTTAACGAGTCATTGCATTTATAAGATGAAATGAATGTTCTTGAAGTCTGTCTGTATGAAACTAACTTTACTTATGTTTGCGCCTTCGCCTACAGAAACCGAGTTCGAAAATTATCCCACGGAATCGTAGAATCGGGATTTAAAAGTATGCTATGGTGACCCCGGGTGACATCACTGTGGTGAACTAAGTGGAGTAAACCTGTTTTTGCTGAGTGTAAAACAATCCCTTTCGACTGCCTGAAACAATCAGCTAATCCTTGATAATGTAGGTTGAGTCCTTTCTGCGTAACTACATCCATTTTATATTATGAGTATGTCTAAGCTAAATATCATCTAAGCCGCGTAAAAGAGTAACAAACGTATATCCGTTCATTCGCACAATATAAATCCTGGCATTCTCACTATCACATTTATTAACTGAAGCCACATCCGACATTTCACATTGACATTGCTTGGGAAAACTGTACCCACTGCAACATTATTTGCACACGGATTTTATTTCGCGTAAACTTCATACGAATTCTATAAAATACGTCACAGAATTAGCGGAAAAAATAGCGAGAATTCTTAAATATCGCAATGCGTGCATGGCATTATGGAAACTATAACATCACGTAACAGACAGAGATTTTTCACAGTTTGAATAATTTTCACATAGCTCGTTAATACTCGAAAGTACCAATAAAAAAAATCCGTGCTTTGTATAAAATCTCATCTTTTTCGTAATAATTCTTTACTCCGTTCTCGTCAAACCGTCGTCCGCAAATTATCTTAGTTTTAATTAGTAAGAAGGCAATCAAAATACCCTTCCTCCTAACTAATTGAACTTCAATGGCGTCAGGAAGGGCACTCGAGTTCTTTTATTACTTCAGATTGTATTATTATCAGATTTCGTCAGCACAAAAGGCCTTCTCACTTTATTGTGTTAACTTAACACTGTCGCGGACAGTCTTAAAAGGGCACCTTGCTTGGCCCTGGAATGCAAAGAGTAACTGAAAATAAACGGCAAACTTACAAATACTCGTATCATTTAATCAATCTATGCGCTTTTTATGGTCGCTGGACTAACGAATTACCGTTTACCCGGAACGTAACAGGCTATTAAAGGACACCGTGGATTTTAGCCACTACCAGTCTGTTTTTTTTCTGTTCTGATTTCAGAAAGTCCCTCAGCTCTGCCCTGGATGGGAGGACTCATTTGATGATTTTGCCACGCTAAAAGACAATGCAATTATTTGTACAAATACCATAATATGTAACTATAAGAATAATAAATTATTAAATATTTTGTACCAAAGTGAACTTTAGTCAGCCTTTTTGAATCCATTTTATTTTATCACGAAATCTGCACAATTTTAATTTTGCTACGAGGTTTCTCCGAAATGGAAATGGTTAAAATGAATTTCTTGTAAAAAGACTCGGTCGAATTTCTCTGAAACGGATAAAGATATAAATCTGAGCTGTTTGTAGTTTCCAATTCGTCTTTCGCCGATTCGAGGCGAACCTCGCATGACCCGGCCCAGGGGAAAGGTACTTAATATTTGGTGGCATTTTCGAATAAGAATTTCTAGGTATATTGACCAATGAATGATTAAAGGCTTGGCTTGCTCTATCCAGTAACTGGTATAGATACTGAATTTTGAAAACTAATTTGAAATTTAGCATTATCCAACAGCTTGGGCCAATTAGAGCAGTGGTGGCCCAGTGGTATCGGACCAGACAGGAGCATTGTAATTTATTTCATAACCACTGCTCTGAAAACGGTGATGGAAAACATCGTAAGAAAACCGGCATGTCCTAGAACCAAAAATTCGAAGACATGTGACATCCACCAACCCGCACTGGGCCCGCGTGGTGGATTATGGCCTACTCCCTCTCATAGATAGGAGGCCTGTGTCCCAGCAGTGGGAATATTTATGGGCTGATGATGTATGGACAGCCTCGGCAACAAATATGGATGTTTATTTTCTTCTGATCTACTAAAATAATACCTTTTTGTAATGTACAATTATTACATAACGGCATGTATTTAATGCGGCAACTAAGTAAACTGAATATAGGTTTTAAAAAATAATAGAGTGGGTACCATATATAATGGGTTGGCAGCTAATAAGGAGTATCGTAATAATTAATAGGTAGCATATTAATATATCAGAAATAAGCTCCGTTTTAATTTAAACTAGCATCAAGTTTTTCTTTTGGGAACTGAATTAATATCTAAGCGGAAACTTAATGGCGAAAATAAAATAGAAAATGGGCATTCATAAATAATATAAATCAGATTCTATTTAAAATTGTTTGTATGAAGAATAAATATAAACTAGCTTATATTATACATATATTGTGTGACTTTTAATAGCTTTAAATAAACTCTAAAATGGCATGAAGAAAAAAATATTTTGTGGTAATAAAATTATAGGTGAATAAATTAAAAACATAAAAAGAGTAATTACTTTTATTTATTTTTAAGTCAGAGATCATGTCATTTCACTAAACTAAGTAAAATGTCAGAAAACGTCGACGGACGGAGTCCTACTTCTGGGTGGTTTAAAAAAAAATAACCACGAAGGGGATGGCGGGGTCTTTCAGACCCCGCCATCCCCTTCTAACCTAACCTGTCCGAGTCGGGGTGCCCACAGTCGTATTTGCACCCCGTATATGCACCACATTAGTTTACCACCACCACATTAGTGCACCACATTTGTCGTATTTGCACCACCCCGCACTACACCCGTATCCAACCATCGCACCTTCCGCCGTTTTCATGAAATTATGATAAAAAAATATTAATAATTAACTCTTATTCATTTTTATAGTACTTACGTTTTAATATTTAGAGCTGCCCGCAAAGCGAAGCCTGAAAGTGGGTTTTTAGACGGCACGAAATAGTTGGTAATATATTATCTTTGCTACCCTACTAATATTATTAGTCGCCAAGTCATTATTTATAGATCCTCGCCTAATATTTTAATTGACTGGTATACTTTATTTGCTACCTAAACACAGCTGCTAGTTTTTAGTTTTTATAACACCCTTAATTTTGAACCTTACATAATATAATAGTCGCGAAAATATTTAATCGCTGGCAAGTTATTTTATTTGTTGCAATCATTTAGTCGACTTTTAAGTTATTAGTCACTCGGAAAATAATAAGCCTTACATAACTAACTAAAAAAAACACAAAGATTTTAAAGAAAATTCGTCGGCCAAAAAAATACTATAAATCTTTTATTTCTAAGTTCGTGACTTTGACTTGAAACCAACTTTGATTTGGTGCCATTAAAGAGACTGATGGCGTAATGTACCGTGATTGTACGGCTATTAACGAAACACATTTAGAAAATAAAAGAAAAAACAACTTTTTTACGATACCACAATTCTAGAAATATATAAGAAGCAATATTGTGTAAAATTTTAAATTATATTGTGTAAATTGTTATTGTGGTAAATCCATGTAACGAATCCTCCCACCTAAGGCAGGCCGTGAGAGACTGTCAGACTTGAACTGACTAAAATCCACGGTGTCTTTCAGTAGCCCTTTATGTTTCGGGTCACGGTAATGAGATGAGTTCTGCAACCCCGACAGGCTTCGGCCCTCTAGAAGCGGCCCGTCATCATGCTGACACTCTTCGAGGCGCGCGTGGAACATAACGCGCCGTCAAGTTTTAGATGCTATTGTGAAAATTAGATTTTTAATTTATTAATTACATTCATTTTGGTAAGACCGGAAGCGGACACCCTCTTACTATAATACAACACATTTATGACCCTTTTGAGTTGAAAATCAATGATTGCGCCACCCACCCAACTGGGTGGGTGGCGCAATCATTGATTTTCAACTCAAAAGGGTCCGCTCCATGCCGACTAACTAGTCGGCATGGAGCGGAAGGGAATATCAAACTCATACTGACTCAAAACCTCCCTATTCCTTCAATTGTCCTTTTTCCATCAAAGGTCAAAATAACCTCTTAACACATTCCTGTGACTCTGGGTCTGCTTGACCCTTTTTAAACAAAAAAACTGAGTTCCTTGACCCCGATCAATGTCTGTTATCTACAATAGAACGAACAAGCAAGAAGATTCCCACTCACTAACGTACCCACGATAAATGAGTTGAAATTACTAACAAACTCCACTTGAGAAGTTCAGCTAACATATTGTCATTGTTCTTCCTGCTCTAGTATTACGGTTCTAAACGAGTTGGTATTGAATTTTGTTCACTGTTTCAGTCACTACAATCGATCAAGTTACGCTTGATACAATTCTTCCATTATTTATTGCAATTGCAGTGTATTTTCAGCAACGCCTTTATTTTGGTCTCGATATTTTCTTATATGGCTTTGTGTGCAAATAGCGCAGGTTGCAAGGTATATTTGGTAAAATATTTGCCTTCAAATAAAAATTTAATATTTTCTTGATAGTCCGTGAATATTCCAGTTTCATTGATTGTGAATACCATCACGTCTGTTTATTTGGTGACTGACATGTACCACCAAATGCTGAATGTAGTACTTTTTTTTAAGGTTTTTATTTATCGTTATAAAATCATCAAACGAGTCCTCCCACTCAGGGCAGGGCGGGATGGAATGTGGTTATTTTGGGAAATGGACCTTTTCAAACTAAGAAAGATTTTGGGAAGAGGACATTCTAAGCCTGAGCGGTTCCTGAATCCCGCGACCCCGAAGACTTTTCCAATACTGGCGTTATTGTCATGGCAACTTAATGTCATTCGATCACTTAACTTAGTACATTTCTCCAATTAGTGTTATAAAGGGTGAGCTGTGCATCTGAATTCGTTACTATCATACAAAATTAAGACGTCAAAGCACAATTAAGGCACAAACGAAAAACCGCAAATGCAAGACTGTTAACAATGCAATGCTTGCATCATGTAAGTCGCTTACGGTTCGTTAGGCATGGCTTTTGCTCTGAGTACCAATTGCAAAACGCGAGGTACTGAAGCATAACGATACGTAATAATGTTCCCAAGATAAAACGAACCTCTTTAAGTAGTTTGGACTGTTGGAAGTCAAGTACTGCGTCATGTTTGGCTTATGTTGAACTGAATCTATTTAGTGCAGGTCGGTAAAGATTGCAGATTACTTAGGACTTATTAGCTCTCGGAACTGTATTTAGAAGAAAATGATAATACTTAAGAGTTATGTGCTTTTATGACGAATGTCGGAGTGTGCGAAACTATGTAGTAGAAATGCACTGGAACAAACAAAATTATGTCGTATATGACGGGAGGGATACTCTTTAAATTCGTGCCTTCAATTAGGGTGCTTGTACACGGCTTCTAGAGCAGTGGTGGCCCAGTGGTATCGGCCCCGACTTACGAGTTGTAGGTCGTGGGTTCGAATCCCGGCAGGCGCATTACTTTGTGTAATTTATTTCATCACCACTGCTCTCAAAACGGTGAAGGAAAACATCGTGAGGAAACCGGCATGTCCTAGAACCAAAAATTCGAAGACATGTGACATCCACCAATCCGCACTGGGCCCGCGTGGTGGATTATGGTCCACCCCCTCTCACAGAGAGGAGGCCTGTGTCCCAGTAGTGGGAACATTAATAGGCTGATGATGACATGACACGGCTTCTGTAACCCGCGCATGTAAAGGTGCGGGTTACCCGCGCGAGTAACATGCGCAAGCTACTTGATCAAGCTACCCGCGGGGTGCTTGTACACGGCGCATGTAGCTTGAGCATGTTGTGGTACTTGCGCGGGTTACATGCGTCGTGTACAAGCTCCCATAGCATGACACCGTACAAACGGGCATTGTCGACGAAAGAACAGACAAAATGGCAAAATGTAGAACGATTTCTACCGTCGTAAACATGTTTCTATTCTTCAATTGTCTATCGTTCGTGCCGATATTAACACTAAAATATACTGTATTGTTGTTGAAGTGTGAGTATATTATTATTACGTAGTACGATTATGTGCGCGCACTTAGATAAGTAACTTTTCTTCATATTCCTTTTTATTGTACTTAATAGTTAGTCTAATAAAAAAAAACCTAACTGTAAACAGTGTTTCCATTACTACAAGAAATTAATTAATTATACGGACAACTGTGATGTTGGAACCTTTGCCAACATCACAGTTGTCCGTATAATTAATTATTAAAAATAAATGTTTTTATAGGCTAAAGATGTATGTTCACATTGGTGTTGTAATCAGCTTTTATACGATTTCCAAAAAGGAGAAGAATCAATCTTGACAAAATCTTTACAAATGGAAGTTGAAGAAGTCCTCTAATTTTTCACCCATTTTCCGCTGTAACAGGTCCTGATCTGATGCTGTCTCAGATTTGTTATCGTAAATACCAAGGCTTTGTCTAGAGGACAATTGAATCACATTTGTCTCGGTCTCCTTTAAACTCCAGACTTAGAGAAAATATTTGAATTCCAAACAAAACTTTGAGATTATAATAAAATCCGAAAATAAATTAGATTAGAAGATAAAACAAAAGTTTGCCGTTGATTTACTGTGCGTGACTCAGCAGTTTGTCTGTGTTATGAAAGGGTTTAATAATCGAAATATTTGCGAACCATTGTTACCAGACAATGCCAACTGAATCGAAAAATTATTTAATAAGCAATAGAGTAGTTTTTTATGCAAAATATTAGATACCTTCACGCTGTTTCACTCACTTGTTTAATCAATAGAACAAAAGTCGTACATACAGTTTTACCTTAAAGTACATTTATATCATATTTCTCTAGTGGTACATATTTCAATCCCATTTTTATGTAAGCCCTCCTATTTCCATATATCAGGCACAAATCTTAACTCCGTTACAGCCACCAAGAAAATCGAGTTTGAAAAACTCAATAGCACTTTTCCCATCTTGGATAAAGAATGTAGATCCTTGTGCTTAGCAGTCACGCTTGCGACCACTGAGGCAAGAAGACTTTTCTATACTTAATAGTTATACTAAACTTTTTCAAGAAAAAATGTAACCGACTTCAACAACCACAAAACGTTAAAATTTTCATGGGACCATTTGGAAAGTACACCCTTTCCAACAAAAAAAAATATGTTTCAAATCGGTCAATGACGGAGTTATACGCGAACAAACATATTTACAAACATAAAAAAATATAAACATCCGAATCGATAAGTCCTTTTGGAAGTCGATTAAAAACATTTTTGGGCAACTAACAGCGTTGAGGTTATAATAAACTCTGAAATAGTAATAACTCAAAGAATATTTAAAGAGGGGTACATTAAAAACACATTAACCTCGTGTAGTAGGTACCTACGTAACCTACACCCTCTGCAGCATATGACGTCATGATACGAATATACCTTCCTATTACTTCATAGCGCATTCGAGACGACATTCAATTTTATACACTTATTCTAAGACAACGCTCAATTAAACTTTACTTGACTGTACACATACACATTTCGACCGTGCACCGTCATCATAATAAAATGTCTGCCTTTTCATATACAAAAACTTCACAATTCAACTGTTAAAATTTGCTAATGCTAAAACCTTAAAGTTCAGATTTTATTACTAAAACGCGGGAAATTAAAATATTTACTTTGTCAAAATAGGTAAACAAGCGATGTTGCGCTTCCCTGGCGTCAGGTGGGCCTAAACAAAATGTAAATAGGCCTGATTATTCGCTCTGAACATTTTGTATTCGTTTGAGTCAGCGGAATAAAATGCTAAGTTCGTTTTACGCTTAATTTCAGTTCTTCGTGTATAAGCCCATTTAAATGACAGCATAGCTAGGGTCTAAACACAGAACTAATTTTGCGCTGATTGTACTAAAAACAAACGTGAAGCGGTTGGGTGACTCTTCCCGTGCCCTGGGTGTTAACGTATTCGTTGGCCAATGAAGCTGCCAGATTTCTGCGAGTCTAAGACAGCGATATTCCTAACGAATCACCACGTGAATTACTAGAACAGGAGGATTTCAGTCTTTGTTCATATCTGAACATACTCGTAGCATGCACTGAAACTTCTCCTTTAACTTTACATTACTAAAGGCATTATCTTTGTCAATCTACAGCTGTTTTTCCCTTTTTTTTGAGAGTTTGGCAATTTTAACCAGTCAATATTCAGTCCGTGCCATTAATCTACGTTATGATTAGACAAGGTAATTTACGAATATTAAAAGAATTGCCAATGACGTTGCTACAAATTGACTAAAGCCTCATTTAGACAATGCAAGAACTCCGCACCCGACTTGCATTACATTGCGGAGTTTATAGGTACAACGAATTCAGTTGATCACAGAAATAACGCAATGTAGTGAAACTCGCATGCGAGTTCTTGCTCCGTCTAAAAGAGGCTTAAATGAATCACTTAAGCCTCTTTTAGACGGAGGAATATTGCTTAAAGTGGCCGTTTAACGATGGGGACGCTTTTTTGACGAAGTGCAACGAATTATGTAAGTATGTAGGTATTGATAACAATGACATATTATAACTGAAAGAGCTATTGTAATAATTACGATTGATTATTTTACAAAAACTAAACCTAGACGTATTCTTTCAGTTCCTGAAAACAACCATTGTAAAAAGTATTAGGTATGGATGTAGTTTTAAACTCGGTTACATACAAGTTAGAAATGATAGGTAAGTAAGCGCGACTCTGCCTAAAATTAAAAACGTTTGAGTGGGATAATCTTAATCTTTAATCAATGGGACAGCGAAAACATGATAAGCTTTTTTATAAAAGTGATTAAAACAAATGGATATCTAATAAACCAGGGGTGCTATGACAGGAAACCTCCACGTGTGCCCGTCGACTGGAGTTCCCTCTCGGATACGTCCGGGGGGAAGACCAGTTTTTCGGGTCGGTGCACCCTGGGATGCGGGCAAAAACTCTTCCTTAGGCACTGTGTGCCTAAGTGGTCTCTTTGCCCGTATGCGAATAGCCTGTCGTGTGGATGCTCCAACGCGTGTCCCTCTGACCAGCAGAAGGCACAGCGACGGAGCGGGCTTGCGGACGGTGAGTGATGGGTGGCTCGCCGTCCGACCAAGGACCAAGCCCGGGTCGGCGGCGCGTCGTGTTTTGCGCCTGCCTGTCGCAATGCCTGCTGGGGTCGCGGGTTTTTTCTTAACCCAGGTTACCGTGGCCCCGGAACGTAAAGGGCATAGAAAGGAACACGGGTGGATTTTAGTCAGTAAGAGTCTGACAGTCCCTTCCGCCCCACCCAGGGCGGGAGGACTCATTTGATGATTTTACCACCTAAAAAAAAAAAAAAAATCTAATAAACCAGAAAACCACTGTTTATTTTTGTATAGCCTTTTATATACCTTTTCTCTTTTCATCTATTACCTAAATAAAATTACCTGCTAGATTATATGCGATGCTATTCCGAATAAATAAAGGTTATATTATGTGCATAAATTGTTAAGATATTCTTAATAAAATGTGCAGTATAATGTGAACGAATAATTTAAATCTTAATCGATATAATCTTGTCTCAGTAAGATTTAGCGTTATTTTGTTGTAATTTTATGAATGCATTTGGAAATAAATAGTACCTATGATGTTTTAATGAAATATTATGATGGAAGAACTCTAAATAAATAGTTTTATCAAAAATATTATCCTGTTTAGAGTATTTACGAAAGAATCAAAAATGTCTAGTCGTAGAAACGTAAACGTAAACTTCTAGCAGTAGAAGCGGAAGAATTAAAATCTTAAGCTATGTATAACAAAGATCTCGGGTGGACGAGAGACTCTAGAGGGCCGAAACCTGCCGGGGTTGCGGGACTTACCTCATTACCGTGACTCCGGAACATAAAGGACTATTGAAGGACACCGTGGATTTTAGTCAGTATAAGTCTGACAGTCCCTCTCGCCCTGCTGTGGGTGGGAAAACTCATTTTAGATGATTTTACCGCGATGAAAAAAAAGTATAATAAAGATAATTTTTTAGGAAAGTAATTTCAGTTGCGAGTGGGATTTGAACACGCATTTTTAGGATAAATATTCCAGACGTCTTACCAATTAGGCTATCGCAACTCTCATTTGGAAGCTGAATCTTCTATTCTGTCGTTTGAATGCGTTTCCTGGTAACGTAGCGCCATCTCTTGGAGAAGTTACTAACTACTTCCAAACAACACGTATTGACATTACAGACAAATCAATGTTGTATATAATGAGATGTGTCTAATGAACTTAGTAATTATTTTTAAACGCAATAAACAAAAAAATATATCTGACTTGCAACTGAATTTTTCCTGCCTTAAAAATCATCTTTACGGTGCGCTTCGCATGAGTAATTATATAGGTTTAAAAGCTATAATATTCAAAATTTTCTGCGTCTAATCTTTTAAAATATTTTTGTTCGGAATAAATAATCAAATATGTTGGTATAAAACTTATTTATAATCGCATTAGATTCTTAACTACGAGTATATACTGAAACAGCCGTAAGAAGTTTTTTGTTATTACTCGCCTAGATAAAATTCCCAATTAAATTTTACCTTCCACCTGAAGTAGCCAGCATAAATCTCTCTTAACTTAGTTCCTTAATGCACTAGGTAAGTGTTGGCTAACATGGCGTTAACATCATGGCCTTAATTTTGGACTAAATTTACATTCTTGCACCTGCTTTTTAGGGTAACCTCACACCGTAGGTCCGTAAGTAAAAACGAAACCCCATAAAAGATCACTTGTGTGAAGGACGTTTTTTTCAAACCTACGAGTACTTAATCGATTAAGGTGAAGGTTACCTAAGTTTTTTTTTTAAGTCCCACTAGGTGGACCGACGACATCTTGAGGGTCGAAGGGCAACCGATGGATGCAAGAGGCGAATAATTCGCACCCTTCCTGTAAGAAAGCGGTAAGTGAATTCGGACAACTTTTCAGGAGGTAAAAAAAACGTGTTCAACATTGTAAAAAAAATCCCACGAAAACCTTGTAAACAGCAAAAGATGGCATTTTACAGCGGCGAAATGATAGTGTTTCCGATTTTTCATTTTGCTATGTATACTGGGAGATATGGTTGAATTATACGGTTACTTAAATAATCCCCGAAACTGTTACAAAAGAAGCCGGTGTAAAAATGGATATTGCTTTGTTGCCATCTTTGGTGTACCGCATTGGCTGCGGTAAGTGTAGTTATTCCATTATTCATGCTCCAATTTTAGGCCAGTCCGAAAGTGTAAGTATCACTTACGTAGTTTTTACACGAATAATTCATTTAAGTAAACATGAATACATACTTTTTGCGTGCAAAAGTATCTACGTTACATGGGAGCTTCTGAATAAACTTGTTTTTTATGAGAAAAGATATTCAAATAATGAGGTATAACTTCGTAAACTTCTATTTAACTGTTCACAGATTGTCATGTACATAAATTGTATGTCAATACTATATAGATTTAAAATAGTTAAAAACAAAATAAGCTGCTGCGTTATAATCATATTAATCGATTTAGGTTATGTATTTAGGTGTGCGAAGAAAAAACATGCTGTAGAAGCCTATGGTATGTAAAATAAAGTGCCTAAAAGCTAAATAAACGGAAATCTTCTATGAATTATTAAAACACAGAAAAAAATACCTTTGTTATTGTTGAAACATTTTGACTTTAATCTGTTATCGAACTTTAATGTAGTAGCAGTATTTGTCCATTAGCTTATGCCCCCTAACCTAACAGCATTCAGGCCCATCCGAAGGAAAAATAGGTAAAGCCGAGTATTTTATACTAAAGAAGTTTTATTCTTAATCGACACCAGGTTTCCGCGGCGTAGGTGAGTAGGTATTGGTAAAATTAAGGCCTTATAAACGCATATTTTCGTGTGCAGTTTCAGGTCATGAAAGGTCCACACACGCTTGTGAAGCTTCCCAAAGGCAGCGGCTGCTTTAGCAATCCGTTCTGGAATTTCAGACGCCAGTCGATTCTCGTTGGAGACTAGACTTCCGAGATATTTAAAATGCGTTACTTCTTCCAACGAGACAGAATTCAACATATTGGTAGTTGTTTTATATCTTGGGTTTTCTTTACGCGTATTACTAGCCAAATCTTGAACAGCAGGCCTGAAGGTTATTAAGATAGTCTTGGAGAGTTTCCACACGGTCAACTGACAGGCATACATCATCAGCATACATAGATAGATAGATGGAATATACTTTATTGTACACCAAAATTTTTACACAACTATTATAAACATTACTAATTCTATGGTTACAATGGCGGTCTTATCGCTAATAGCAATATCTTCTAGACAACCAGAGTGTGTCAAGCACAGGAACCCTAGACATCTTAGTCTTCGCCAGCGCCCTGAGTTGTCGAAGACACTTTTATCAGAGCGAATATTGAGTTCAACCTGTCCAAGACTATGTTGTAGAGCATCATTCAGAGCCAAGAAATAGAGTGAAAATAACGTGGGAGCCATGGCTCCGCGGTGCGCTGGTTATATCAATTAGGTCTGAGAAATCGTTTTCATGTTGAACACACGCCGTCATACCTTCGTGAAACTGACGAATCATGTTTACAAATTTCTCAGGACATCCAACATTCTGCAACACTACCCAAAGAGGAGCGCGCGACACGCGGTCGAAGGCCTTTTCTAGGTTAACGAAAAACATGTACAAAGGACGGTTTTGTTCAAGGCATTTCTCTTGGATTTGTTTTACTATGAAAATGCCGTCAACAGTTCCTCTGCTGGATCTAAAACCGCACTGCGTCTCTGGAATTATCTGTTCCACAAGGTTTGATAAGCGGCTATCGATGATATGAGCCTGTTCCCAGTAGAAGTCAGAAGATAGATGCCTCTGTAAGAACCACGGCCCAATAATTCACCTTTACCATTCTTCCAGTCTTGAGGTACAATTTCGGCTTCTCAAAGCTTGAGCACTAAGTTTCAGAGTCTACTTTGTATTTGTGGAACAGCATATTTATAAACCTCTGATGGTAGACAGTCGGCTCCTAGTGTTACCGTTCTTCAATCTTTTGACGGCTGACATGAATTCACCAAAGGTTGGTGGATCAGCTAAGTCCTCCTTTCAAGATTTCCGATGTATGGTAAATCAGTTGTCTGAGAGCAGAGATCAGAGCGTCATTGAAATGTTCAGCCCACCTATAAATTATCTAGGATTTGCTTATGATCTGTCAGTTTACAGTCCCTGTCACGAGTATAATAATTATAATAGTGTATTGGTGCCTTTTTCTCAATTTTGGTCCGAAAATTGTTTTCAAGCCTTCGAAAAATCTGCCCGTTTGGTTTGTGTCAGCACAGAGTTGCATGTCTTTTGTCACGCTCTATCCAGCCACCATTGATTTATTAAGTCACGGATATAAATTTTAAGTTCGCGATGAATGGATTTTCGTCTCTCGGTGTTTGATAGAGATCTCAGTTCTAGTCTGTGGCTTTCAAGAAATGCTCTGATTTCCTTGTCTATGTCAGTCTTCGAACCATTTCTGGTTTTTCTTCAGTGGTTTTGGTATAGTACAACACAAACATTCACTGGTTTCTTATGCGCTACGTGTCGAGGAGCTTTTATTGACATACGCATCTTCGATCGAATAAGTCGATGGTCTGGCCAGCACTCCACACCCCACATAGTTCTTGTTATCAAGACGTGGTTCAGGTCTTTTTTCATACAATAATGTAATCAATAAGGTGCCATTGCTTGGATCTAGCGTGCATCGACGAGGTCTTATATTTTTCTACTAGACGTAAGAAGGTATTAGTCAGCCACAGGACAAACTTTGAACACAGAGTCAGAAGCTCCAATCCAAGCATTGCAGTTCCTAACTCCATGCCGACCAAGAACACCACGCCATGCTTCGTAATTAGTACCGACACGCGTGCATTAAAGTCACCCAGTAGGTCAATTTTGTCTTGAACTGGAATTCCCGTAAGAACGCAGGGCAGGTTCCGATAGAATTTTGCTTTGTTATCATCATTAGCTGTTAAGGTTGGTGCGTAGATACTGATGAGGTGGATGTTTAAGTATCATTAACTGGCAAGCGCAAGGTCATTATGCGATCATTCCTTTCGAAATTTGTGTTAAGGATGACGTAATAATGTTACGCACTGTGAAGCCAATTTCCGCTAGCTGCTTGCTCTTCTGCTGTTTTTCCAATCCAATAATAAGTTCCATCTGCTCGCAAATATTTACGCTACCACTAAGATGGGTCTCACTTATAGACGCGATATCCATGTTGTACTTATCTTGAAAGTTCCCCCTTGCCACGATAGCAGTCATCCTCTCGGGACACAGGTTAGAGTCATCATCCAAGAGTGTACGTACATTCCATGCTCCTATTTTAACTTTATCGAGGTATTCTTATTATGTCTCTTGCGAGCGTAAAGAAGTAAGTGAAGCTATGCATCAGATGTTTATGACTCCTTGGAGAAACTACGTAACGATATAAAACGCAAAACAGTCCCGCAACAAGTTTCGTGCAATAAGTAAGTAAGTGAACTTGCAAGACACGCCTTCGTAATAGTATCCAAGAACAAATGCCTATGTTTATTTACGTTTATAAAGTTATTTTAAATGGCTCGCAGGGATAAGGCTAACAGTAGATATAAGCGCAGCCCATCAGAGCTGAATCTCTGTTATTATAAATCGCTGCGTAACCGCTGCAATCATCTGTGTAAAGATGCTAAGAGACGCTATTTCCACGACCAACTCGACAACCGCAGTTCTTCCGATGTTTGGAAATTCCTGAAGTCGGTAGGCATTGGCAAAACTTCTACCAATCAGTGCAAGGATGTGGACCTCAACGACCTCAATAAACATTTTTCTACCCTTCCCTTTTCTCTTGATCCTCGTGTTAAAGCTATGACTCTGGATAGTTTATCTAATCTGTCGCTCCCACCATGTTCTCCTTTCACTCTAAGCAATGTTTCTGAAGTTGACGTCAAGAAATCTGTTCTTGCTATCACTTCGTCAGCAGTCGGTAACGATAAGTTGAGTTCTAGAATGATTACTCTCATCCTTCCCTGCTTACTCCCCATTCTCACTTACTTATTTAATCATTCCTTCTCTTGTAGTTCTTTTCCTTCAGCTTGGAAGCAGGCTCACGTTATACCTTTACCCAAAACCAATAATCCATCCTCGCTATCTGATTTTAGACCCATCTCGATTCTCCCATTTCTCTCTAAAGTTTTTGAGCACTTAGTCCATAAACAATTAACATTTTTCTTGACGTCAAACTCCTTAATTTCCCCGTTTCAATCTGGTTTCCGTTCAGGTCACAGCACAGTAACTGCACTTTTAAAGGTAACTGACGATATCCGCTGGGCAATGGAGAATAGGTCACTTACTGTTCTCGTGTTGCTTGACTTTAGTAGTGCCTTCAACTCGGTGGATTTCGATATTTTGCTTGGTATCCTTAAATCTATAAATTTCTCTTCTTCCGCTTTAGCTTGGTTTGATTCTTATCTTCGGGGACGTTCTCAGTGTGTTCGCCTAGAAGAGAATTTCTCTGATTGGTGTAGCCTTACTGAGGGCGTTCCTCAGGGTGGCGTTCTCTCTCCTCATCTTTTCTCAATTTTTATCAATATGGTTACGAAAGTAATCTCTTCTAGTTTCCATCTTTATGCGGATGATCTGCAGCTTTATCGTCATTTTACTACAGCAGATGCGGTGTCTGCCATTGGTGCCATGAATCTAGACCTGGCCAACATCAATGACTGGGCTAAGTCATTTGGCCTGCGAATTAACCCATCTAAATCGCAGGCCATGATCATAGGCAGCCGTTTTGTCCGTGGTGCGGGTCTTGTTGCATCTTTGCCGCCTTTATACCTCGACGGTGTGTGTATCGACTACACAGACACTGCCAAAGATTTGGGTGTAATCATTGACTCCAATCTCTCATGGCGGGCTCAGGTCAACGAAGTCAGTCGTAAAGTACACTTTTCTTTGCATTCGCTGAAACGTCTCCAGAGTGTCTTGCCTTTGAAGACTAAAATTTGTTTAGCTCAAACTCTTATTCAGCCGATCATTATCAGCTATTTGGATGCTACTGAGGAGCTGTTAAATAAACTTGAGCGCTTGCAAAATTTATGCATTCGATTTGTTTTCGGTCTCCGTAAATATGATCACGTCTCCCACTTTCGCAAGGAACTCAAGTGGCTCCCAATCCGCCTTCGCAGGAACACTCGTATCCTTTGTCTCCTTTTCAACATCCTTCACAACCCTTCGTATCCCTCTTATCTGCGAGAAAGATTTAGTTACGCTCGTCCTAGCGACGCACCTTGCAGGTCGCACCTCAGATCCCTACTTAAATCCCCTCCTCATAAATCCAGTTATTATTCGTATTCCTTCTCCGGCCATGCTGTAAAGTTGTGGAACTCACTTCCGCCTAGCATCCGTGACATAACTAATATTTCACTGTTTAAAACCAGATTAAAAGAGCATTATTTATCATCACAATTGTAATTTATTGATATGTAATATATGTATATATAGTTATATATATTGCATTAGGTATTTATTTATGTAACTGTACGTTTATGTATTAATATTTATTTATTATTATGTATGCATTCGTATGTTATAGGTTAGGTTAGATTAAGTTAGCATCCACTTTTTGACGATTTTTATTCCTCCTCTCACACACTATAAGTCTACATTACTTTTTCATTTCTCCTTTCGCGGGTCTGCTGGCAGAAATTTCAATAGAAATAAGCAGTACCCTTGTACTGAATTCTCTGTTGTAAATTATCCTGTGCTGTATTTTGTGTGTACATAAATAGTTAAATAAATAAATAAATAAATAAATAAATAAATCTTCGTGTTAGATATGGGTATGTGTGTTTACGGCTTTATACATAGGGAAAGTTTTAAAATAAAGAAATGTATGTATGTATACATCTTTATAAGAATGGAAAATTATTTTATTTTTTGTCGCAGAAATACACATTTTTTGTGACAGTAACCTTATTTTTGGCGCTAGCTTCATGAAAATTTGTGAGAAGGTGTATTAGATTACGGCCGATTTTTTGCAATAATAAAAAAAAATTGACGCAAGTCGAGTTACGCGTTTTTTCCAGGAATGGTGCGAATTGTCGTTCGGCGTAGCGGTCTAAGGGGGATGCCACGTTCAGCAGTGGGGACGTCCTCCGGCTGATGATGATGATGATGAAGGTGAAGTTATAATAAGTACATAAGTTATACAATAGTTCTTTTTTTTTGTAAATTTTTTAAGTTCCTAATTATTAAATTTATTCAAAATAGACGAAAATATCCTCCCGCCCTGATGGTTAGAGCGTAAGGAACTGTCAGACTCATACTGACTAAAATTCACGGCGTTCCTTCAATAGCCCTTAACGCTCCTCCTCCCCGCGACCCTTCTTGCACCTGTTACCGAACGAAGATAAAGAAGAACCTACCAAATAAAACAACTTTAACGTTCAAATCAATTTTTCAGTTTAACTATAAATGTTTTATCGACAAAATTCGAGTTTCAAACCAGCTTTTAATGCAATGCTGACAAATAGCCTTTCGTAAAAATAAAATATTATTTTATGAGTTCCTCTTTCAGTATTTCTTGAATTGGTTGCACAGTTTTATTTGTGTTGAGGGATTTACAGGGGTCGTGGGGGTCGGGGAGGGTTAGTCGATGAAACGACGGATGAGCCTGTAGATTCACCTGTAATTGGTAGCATCCGCAGCACGCCGCCGCACCGACGCCTGCATCCTGTGACTTATCAGCAAATAATTTCACTGCCTTTATTAAATAAACTAGTGTTTGCCCGCGGCTTCGCATGCATTATTTTAGAATTTGAGAAACAATACGGATCGTGTGGCGCCATCTGGAATATGAACGTAATTGTTTTCTCGGAAACAGCTCTCTTCTGTTATTCGGGATGTAAGATACCTTATATCCGGGTGTCTATACTCCTGACAACGTAAATGCTAAATTTTGGGACGATCGATTCAGTAGGTAGTAATGCGTGAAAAGTTAAAAAACAAACATACTTGCATTTTTATAGTTTAGACTAGTGTTTGCCCGCGGCTTCGCTTGCGTTAATTTAGAATTTGAGAAACAATACGGATCGTGTAAGTGGCGCCATCTGGAATATGAACGTAATTGTTTTCTCTGCAACAGTTCTCTTCTGTTATTCGGGATAAATGATACCCTATATCCGTGTCTATACTATACTCCTGACAACGTATATGCTAAATTTTGGGACGATCGATTCAGTAGGATAGTAATGCGAGAAAAGGTAAAAAAAAACATACTTGCATTAATAAGATAAGTTTAAATCAATAATGGGTATAGGTACAAAGTTTGCATAGGAAACGTCCTTATTTGAGCGACATTAATTTCAAAGATCCGTGTTTATCTTAAACATTACACTATCATTTTTTGGTCAATTTACAGTATCGCTGCAAGTTGTTAACTAAATTGAACGTATTATAGCATTGCTCTTCTCCCTTTAGCATACCGCGTGATACCTAAAAAATAACTTAGGTATTATTATTTAACTCGATGAGTAAAACTTGTCGTTTAAAACAGAATCTATGCACTGGTTTGATCACTAAAACAAAACATAAATAAACATAAAATAATGGAAAGACTGATTGTGTTCGAATCTTTCAAATTCCTACGCCTCGAAACAATTACAATTTAAAAAAATATCCAACTAACTACCTACAATTTAAATCAGCGTAGATAAATCCTAGAGAACTATTGAAAAAAAATAGTAATAAATTAAAATTGCGAATAATATTGAAATAAATGTGCATTTTTTTATTATTTGGAACTCTCAGGATAAGAAACTGTTATGGTAGCTCACATGAGATTTGATATTCCAACCAATGTGGGTACCTAATGGACTTTTGGACAGTATTCAGTCCGACTGCTGCGCCAGTCGAATAAACGAGCTCATACTTACCGGTTGTGTCATTCGGCTACCCCCACCCGCAGTTATAACAGTGGCGACGAGAGAAAAAATAAATTCAAGATGGCAAAATTAACGATCGGCACCTTATCGACCTTCAATCACGAAGTGCAGGAGTGGTCCGTATACAAGGAAAGACTAGAACAATGGTTTCTAGCTAACGACATTGGGGTGGACTCGGACAAAGCCGGAAGTAAACGTCGAGCTATATTACTCAGCAATCTCGCCGAATCTTCGTATAAACTAGTTCGTGATTTAGCTTTACCGCGTCAAGTCGGTACATTTAGCTACGATACGGTGGTCGAACTACTGGATGGGCATTTTAAGCCAAAGAAGTGCACCTTTGCGGAACGATACAGATTCCACAGCGCGACTCAGCATGCTGGCGAAGGATTAGCTGAGTGGGCGGCGCGCGTCCGCGGTCTAGCAATACACTGTGGATTCGTGGCTCAACATCTGGATGAGCAGCTTCGCGATCGTTTTGTGTTGGGAATGGAATCCGGACCGGACAGGGACAAGCTTTTCACCAAAGACTTGTCGGAGCTGACCTTAAACAAAGCTATAGAAATAGCTGAAGGAGTACGCAGCGCCCGTATCGGGGCCCAGGAGACAGTACAGCGTCAGGAAGCTGCACAACTACACATGATGAAGGTAACAACGGCGGAAGCACAGGGAGCAGCAGCGCGCGGGTCACCTTCGCAGCGCCGCTCAGCAGCATCGAGCGCAGCGGGCTCACATGCTGCGAGCGCGGAGCGCACCGGCAGTAACAGCGGGTGCTCGGCGTGCGGCCACACCGGCCATCAAGCATCGTCGTGTCGTTTTGCGCGATACAAATGCAAGAAGTGTGGCATTCAAGGACACTTAAAACGAATGTGTACTAATAATAAAACGGTTAAAGTACAACATTTTATCGAGTGCTGTGCGGATGATGATGATGGTGAGTGTGTATGTTGCAATATTCGCACAGAGCGCGGCGAACCGATGCAGGAATCTGTCGTAGTTAATAAAATACAATTAACTTTTGAAATAGATACGGGTTCGCCAGTTACCGTTATCTCAGAGCAAATGTATAGGCAATACTTTTCAACTAACACATTAGAAGCGAGTGATCTCATACTGCATAGTTACAGTGGCGACAGATTAAACATTTTGGGTAAATTAAAGCTCCTTTTTCAATATAACGGTAAGTCTAACTATATCAATGTATATGTTGTGCAAGGTGGGGGGCCCCCGTTATTAGGAAGAGATTTTTTCTCCCGGTTTAATATGCAAATCTGTGCGGTAAACAGTTGCGATGATTTCGGACAAACCCTTATTTCAAAATATCCTAAACTATTTGCCGACCAATTAGGTTGTTTTAAGGGGGTAGAAGTCAGTTTAACTCTCAAACCTGATGCAAAGCCAATTTATTACAAAGCAAGACCGCTACCGTTTGCGCTTCGTGATCGTGTCGAGAATGAGCTTAACCGATTAGTAAACTTAGGTATTCTGGAGCCTGTTAAGTATTCGGACTACGCAAGTCCAATTGTACCAGTTTTAAAGCGTGACGGGTCTATTCGTCTTTGTGCCGATTATTCGGTAACTATCAACAAACAGTTGCTTGTTGATACATATCCCTTACCTAGATATGAGGAGTTATTTTCTAAACTACATGGGGGAAAATATTTTAGCAAATTAGATCTCTCCCAGGCTTATAATCAGTTATGCCTTAATGAGTCATCACAAATGCTTACGTGCATCAACACTCATAAGGGGTTATACAAGTTCACAAGGTTAGTGTTTGGTTTGGCTAGCGCACCGGCGATTTTTCAAAGGAGGAACAGATCACCTGCTGAGGTACTATTTGGCCGCAAGTTAAGATGTAGGTTGGATTTATTGAAACCCACCATTTCAGCACCATCCGACCCGGCACTTGATAAAGTTGTTAAAATTAAACAGTGTTTGCAGAGTAACCATTACCGCGGAAATCGGAAAGTGTCGTTCAGTATCGGTGATAATGTTTTAGTGAAACAGTACAAACAACAAAGACATTATTGGTGTCGGGGTTCAGTAGTCAAGAAAATAGGCAACTCAATTTATATAATACAAATATGTAACAGTGATCAAACGGTAAAAAGGCACGCAAATCAGTTGCTGAAATATAAGGGAGAGGAAGATATCGTCCCTGCATTCATAGTGCCGGTATCAGACGTTGCAACTGCTACTAGTCTCGAGCAATCTTCAGCTGGCTACCAGTCACCGAGAGAGGTTAAAGCTGTGGGGCCAGTACACGCTTCCGAAGACACTGATTCCAGGACAACTGAGGCGCGGACACCCACACAGACACCACCCGTGATCACTGATAGCGATAAGCCTAGGACACTCCAGGCTGAGGCGACTGCTAGGTCAAAACGCCAAAGAACCCCTGTAGACTATAGGAAGTTTTTTTAAATAAAGGTGGAGGAATGTTATGGTAGCTCACATGAGATTTGATATTCCAACCAATGTGGGTACCTAATGGACTTTTGGACAGTATTCAGTCCGACTGCTGCGCCAGTCGAATAAACGAGCTCATACTTACCGGTTGTGTCATTCGGCTACCCCCACCCGCAGTTATAACAGAAACACAAAAAAAAAAGACACGAAAAGTGAAAAAGAAAACCGCAAGATTTGATCTTGAGACCCATTGCACGAAAGTCAAGCAAGTTACCAACCCGTCTAGCTGGTTCACTGACAATGATCTTCAAATAGCGGTTCTTATACAAATGTCAACAATGACTGAAAATCAACATATTATAACATTGCTAATCCCCCAAGGGGAATAGCGTAATTATACATATCCTATTAATTGAAGAGCTGTTTAAGGAATATTTGTGAAAAAAATCAATAAATAATGTCCAGTGGTTTACCTTCCAACTCCCAACAAACATAAGAAAACAACATAATTCAAATTTGCTTATCTCCCAGGGAAAGTAGCGTAATAATACACAGCCTATTAACAGTAGCATATTATTAGGAATATTTGAGGAAAATTTGATCGACAACTTAACAGTAGTTTCGGAGATAGATCAAACCATAAAAACATAAAAAATTTCGAAAAATAAAAAAAGTTGATTTGGCCTCAGAATCGATGCCTTATCTCGAAAAATATACAAAAAGAAAAAAATATTCAATGTACAGGAATGACAGCTCTACAATTTTATTATATGTAAAGATAAATAATGTTATATCTAGGTACATAGTTTGCATAGGAAACGTCCTTATTTGAGCGACATTAATTTCAAAGAACCGTGTTTATTTTAAACATTAGACTATCATTTTTGGGTCGATTTACAGTATCGCTGCAAATTGAACGTACGATAGCATTGCTCTTCTCCCTTTAGCATACCGCGTGATACCTAAAAAATAACTAATTATCTGACTCGATGAGTACAACTTGTCGTCGTTTAAAACAGAATCTGTTGCACTGGTTTGAGCACCAATTCAAAACATAAATAAACACAAATTATAGAAACCCTGACTTTTTTCTAATCTTTAAAATTCCACATCTCGAAACAGTAAGTTGGATATTTTTTTTAATTGTAATAATTAAAAAAAATATCCAACTTACTACCTACAATTTAAATCGGTGTAGATTTATATCCTAGAGAAGTATTGAAAAAAAATAGTAATTATTTAAAATCGCGAATAAAATTGAAACAAAATTATGCACATTTTTTTTTATTATTTAAAACTCTCAGGAAAAATAAAAAAAAACTCAAAAAGAGAAAAAAAAAACTGTGAGATTTGATCCAGCGACCCCTTGCACGAAAGTCAAGCAGGTTATCGACCGGACTGGCTAGTACGCTGACAGTGATTTTCAAATAGCGGTTCTTGTACAAATGTCAACAATGACTGAAAATCAACATAAATTATAAAATTGCTAATCCCCCAAGGGGAATAGCGTAATTATACATTTCCTATTAATTGAAGAGCAGTTTAAGGAATATTTGGGGAAAAATTGACTAAATAATATCCAGTGGTTTAGCTTCCAACTATCAACAAACATCTAAAAACAACAAAATTCAAAATTGCTTATCTCCCAGGAAAAATAGCGTAATAATACATAGCATATTAACAGAAGCATATTATTAGGAATATTTGAGGAAAATTTGATCGACAACTTTACAGTAGTTTCGGAGATAGATCAAATCAAAAAAAACATAAAAAATTTCGAAAAAAAATAAAAGTTGATCTGGCATCAGAATCGATCCCTTATCTCGAAAAAAATACAAAAAGAAAAAAATATTCAATGTACAGGAATGACATCTCTACGATTTTATTTTAAGTAAAGATAAAGATAAAGATAAAGATAAACTTCATAAAGCCTCGGCAATTATTTTAAAAGCACGTTTTCTAATCTCTGATCTAGTTCCTATAAGATTTGTAGTTAAAACTCATTGAGGCGATACAAGAAATTGCATGAAAATTGCATGCATAGCTCACATTTTGGCATTATTTTGTTGATCAACTGAATTCTTTGTCTGTTAGTGCATGCATGCATGCATCTCGCATGCAATTTTTTTGCAGCGTATACGGGCCTTTGGATGACGTTTCTTTTTTTTACAATCAATGATAGACGAATACGGTACGACTAAATGAACACTACGCTAATAATATTTACGAGTATGTTATAAAACTGATTGATATTATCATAACAAAAAAATCACGTAAATAAAATTCCACTAGCCGTGATTTAGTTTATTTTAGAAGTGCATTCATCGATTTGAATAACCACCTATTACAATAATTGAGAAATGTGCGTCATTTTGGTTTATCAAACAATACATTCATTAGTTTCCTGGTGTTTGATATTATCGCTGCACCGTCTAGAACGAGGAATTTGACAGCATCATTGAATTAGTCCGTAAGCTATAGTTTTCGAAAACAATGGACACGTAGGGGAGGTAAGATCAACACAGATAGCCCACCAAAAGCGGCTATGCATGTTAAATTAAGCGGGTGTGCGTCGTTCTTGCTAATGATAAATGTGTGCATGCAGGACGTGGCTCCTCATAGGGATAGGCGACGCTTACCTCCCCTATTCTTTTCTTTCGTCAATCTAGTGCATACTCGTATTTACAAAGATATCGCATCAAAATTCGAGAGTGCTCGTGACGTCAGAAGAAAGTAAAAACTAGACTTGCTTAATTATGACGTTTTGCCAATTTTAAAAGTGTCGTATCTTTGTCAATCCTAATAATCTAACTAATAGTAGGCATACACCATCCTGCCTATCGATACGATAGATTTGACGCTTGCAATTGTTTCAAATCGGCAGTTCGTCCATATACACCATACACCATCCTGCCTATCGATACGATAGATTTGTCACAACTTCAAATCTGCACCAGTGATGCCAACTCAGCAACTAGATCTGGCTATTATTCGGTGACGACAGCTACAATTTCTAGCACCTTTTCATTTCATCATGAGACTATCGAATTAGATTAAAAAAAGTGGTGCAAGCGATTTTCGACCTTATCGACATTAAAAATTTAGTTTGTTTTTCTCACATTCTTATTCGTTAACATTGCTCCTTCATTAAAATCCGGTGTTTGCATCATTGTCAATAAGGTCGAAAATCGCTTGAAGGTCGGAAAATACTTGCTTAAGAATAGCAAGTTAAAAAAAGTGGAGCAAGCGATTTTCGACCTTATCGATATTAAAAATTTAGTTTGTTTTTCTCACATTCTCATTCGTTAACATTGCTTCTTCATTAAAATCCGGTGTTTGCATCGTTGTCAATAAGGTCGAAAATCGCTTGAAGGTCGGAAAACATTTGCTTAAGGATTGCAAGTTAAAAAAAGTGGTGCAAGCGATTTTCGACCTTATCGACATTTAAAATTTAGTTTGTTTTTCTCACATTCTCATTCCTTAACATTGCTTCTCTTCATTAAAATCCGGTGTTTGCATCGTTGTCAATAAGGTCGAAAATCGCTTGAAGGTCGGAAAACATTTGCTTAAGGATTGCAAGTTAAAAAAAGTGGTGCAAGCGATTTTCGACCTTATCGACATTTAAAATTTAGTTTGTTTTTCTCACATTCTCATTCGTTAACATTGCTCCTTCATTAAAATCAGGTGTTTGCATAAATGTCAATAAGGTCGAAAATAGCATGAACCTTTTTTTAACTTGCTTTCGTGGTCCCTTGACACCTCTCAAGTTTTCAATCGTATTTTGGTTTAAAATAAAATGAATAACTCTTTTTTTTACGAGTCTACATGCGATCCATGTGCGAAAAGCCTCAGTTTTCCTGGTAAGGCCACGTTCACATGGCGATTATTTTCCCGTATACTGTATACAAGATTTTATCGAATAGAGCAGTAATAACAGTTCACAAATGAAAACTTAAAAATAGTTTAACACGTTCACTGCGTTAGTCAAATTTGATGACTTTCAGTTGGTGCGGCATCGGGTCGATTATATCCGAAGCCCGACTTGTCCCTGGTGCGGTGCTGGGTCGAAAAGACCTGTTCGACTTCGGTCTGTTTAGAAGGACTTATCTTAATAGGGATTATGATAAAAGCATATTCCTTTATACCAATATGTTGACAAATAAATACTCAATAAAACACTGAAGTCGTAGGTAAATGCACTGAATGGTTTGCTTGTAAATAAAGGTATTGTCTGTCGGATCTTTCCGACCCCATATCCGCACTGGTTAGTTAAAGTGTCGATACATTTTTAGTGTTGTGGATAACTAAAAAAACTTTGATATCGATAAAATGTACTTACAATATATTTTTGAGAACTATTTAATACAAAAACTTAAAATGTCACTTACGGGATTGTCTTCCGTGATTAAATATTTCCGTGA
Source organism: Agrotis segetum (assembly GCA_036375495.1). Classification (NCBI taxonomy): domain Eukaryota; kingdom Metazoa; phylum Arthropoda; class Insecta; order Lepidoptera; family Noctuidae; genus Agrotis; species Agrotis segetum. Next base: position 327,430 of record JAQSVV010000313.1, on the reverse strand, counting down.
GAAGATATCCCGTAAGTGACATTTTAAGTTTAGAAGCAAACTGTGATAGTTAAAAAAGTATTTAATACAAATAAAAAGAAATTATACAATCATATTTAGTAGTATGGTTTTCTAGATCGTTTCATGACTGCTACATCGTTTTATGTTTCATACACTTTCTCTTCTCATTTGGATAAAAAATCATCGAACCAGAAGGACCTCACTAGCTCTCCTCACATGTAATCTAGTGCAGCTATGGGGTCATCGGGTATCGGGTCGTTTAGATCCGATAAACGCACTAGACGTAAAAAATTTTGCTCCAGTCGGCATCGGGTCCTTTAGACCCGATGCATTTTTTTTATTCCTTTATTATTTATTTAAAGAGGCAATTCCAAAACACTAACTGTCTCATTCATATTCATAGGGAAACCTAAATATACCTGTCCCGCACCAGCGGTTGGGACAACATTTTTTACCCCGCACCAGTGGCAAGATGAGCATCGGATATAATCGACCCGATACCACACCGAACGTGTTAAACGGCGTTCATACGGGAAAATCCCGTGTTTGAGAAATATAATATTTTACCGTGTACCGTGCAAAGTTGTCCTAAAACTGGTCAACTCTATTCGATAAAATCTCGTGTACGGTATACGGGAAAATAATCGCCGTGTGAACGTGGCCTAACCGTCCCTGTAGAAAAGTAGCTAAAAAGTTTAGCCACAAGTTACACTTTTTAGCTTTTTTTCTAGCACCTTTATAAAATTAGCTAACTATCTATGAAGTTGCTAAGATGGCATCACTGCTGCCGATTTGACGTTGTGTCAAAAACGATTTGATGACCTATCAAAATTGGCATGTCATGCCATCAAATTGGCATTCCACCCCCATACACGTTCAATTCTATTTGAGCAAATTGGCAGTTTTATGCCGAATTGACAAATAGGCAGTATGGTGTATGGCTACCATAACGGACTAATTATTTTTTTTCATTCAAATACTTTATTTACTAATCGTTATGTCTGTGACTTTCTCTCTATTATATTTCAATCTACTGTTCACTTGGCATTCAGAAAAAAATCATGTATTGCTACTGTTACAAGTAAATCTAATTACTACTTCTTTATTTAACCAATAATCATCATCAGCCTATAATGTTTCCACTGCTGGGACACAGGCCTCCTCTCTTGTGAGAGCGAGATTTTACTTTTTTATTAAACAATAGCATAAAATGTAAAAAGCGGAGAAAAAGCAAGCAAAACTAGTGAACTAATTTTGATGATTCTTATTTCACAGGTAGTAGGTAATTTTTTTATCTCGGTATTTCGCTTCCGTGTGATGATTTTCTTGCATCACGCAGCGTACCAGTCTACCAGTTCTAAATTGTTCAGCCACTACATCAACCATTTGGTCATAAACCGGAATTCAAACTCTTATATTGAAATCGTTGGAAAACTCCAGTAATACTCGTATTTTTCTCCTTTTGGGACTTCCTCCTGAATCAGGTCGAAAGGCTCACCAAATGCGATTCCAACATGAGTGACGGCTTAACAAATGATGAATAACCGATATATTCCCACACGCATCAATCAAAGTGAGATTATCCCATGATAGATTGGCAGCACCATTTGATTACCACATTGTCACCATACATTTAAAGCGCTGCGCTGTTAAAAGCAACCAAATCTCTTATTCATGGACCCCAAAGTAATATAGACACTGTATCGTTGTGTAACTTAGAAACAACTTTACATTTAGCTATTAGGCTTTGGCCTCAAAACCAGCGGGCGGCGGTCCGCCCTCAACAAGTCGACGCTTTTAAACGCCGTCGTTGCAGCGGGGCAGCTCGCTGCCTTCGAGACCGAGGCATTACTGTATACATATAAAGGGAATGATAAATAACACTTTGAACTATTAATGTATGAGCTTCTGATATTGTTCTACAAATTAGTTTTTGTTTTTCTCTTCTAAGAAATCTTAAAGTTATGTGAAATCTAATATTTGTTCGGTTTTATCACGCAGACTGTTCATACTGTTATCTACTCATCATTCGACAACTAAGAACATATCTTCTTCTTCAATTAGTTATTTTCCCTGTGAGTTGCTTGGCAGCAGATCATCAGGACACCCTTACTGCTTATTGCTTGCATTATACTCATAGAAATGAACTTTCAGATATTTCAGTTCCAGTACAGATAACAACTGCCAAGGTTGGGTATATCGGACCTCGGATTCGGACTGTGTGTCTTTTGTTGAAAAAATATTAAAAGTTCAGGAATAATTTCGATAACACTTCAAAATTTACAAGTAAGTAACACAATTTGACAGTTACTTTAACTATAAGCTTTGTAACCCAGTGGTTACAGTGCAGTCTCTGTTCTAAGTGTATAGTCATTGGGGGATGGGCCATCCCCTTCCAACGTTTGTCCTTTTAAGCTCGGTCACCCAAAAGGACATTGAGAACAATGCTCCAAGTTCCCCCTAAAGTAATAAAATTTGGTAAGGGAAAAATTGGTGAAAGAACCAAAGTTACCGTCATAGCTCAAAGAATTAGTTAGGCCACATTGCTTGTAGAAACGATAACAGCTGGGAAAGGAAAGTTCTGCATATGGTCCACCAAGTTATGTCCTTATAGAATATGACTGTAATAAAAAGGGGTTCAGTTAGGGGGGAGAAGGTTCAGAATTATATTGCAACAGGTTATAAGACAAATAGGGTAATGATTGGGTGCCACAACACAATTAGCTTTGCGTTCAATGGCCTCGTTTGCAAGGGTATATAAGTTACTTATATACTATTTGCAAATTGTATACAACTTTATACAAGTTACAAGTTGCGACTAGGTAATTTTGACTGTAGGTTGTGTTTTTCTTCAAAATATTTGTATACCAATGTGCAGCAAGACTTGCTGAATCGCGCCTGAAGTTTTAATGAAATAAATTGTGCAAGTAATATAACATTTAATATTGTAGAATAAAATTGTACAAAGACAATTTCAATTCGTCTCGAATCGCAATCAAGAGATTGTGAAAACTTACAACATATTTCAAAACCGAAGCGGGGATACTGTTTTCAAAATCAATAACTATTCATACGGCCCGCTCGGTGCCTATACAAACATTATTCTAGAGCTGAACTCTTTGATAAATAAGAATATTCTTCAAGTCGGCGTCGCAACGTCTTTACCTGCCGCATAAGAATCAGTCGGAACAAATCGTGGGCCGACCGTGTTTCTATTATAAAACCCTAGTAAAATGGTAAAGTTTGCTCAAACGTACCGTTTACTTTTAAAACTTATAAAGGGTCTAATCGAAATTGTCTTTTAGGAAACTTACTTCATCATACTGTCGAAATAAAAGCAGATTTCTTAGCTATTTATCTTTATCTTTTCTGTTTACTTTAAATCAAGACTTAGGTACTCAATGAACACTTTGACCTTCTGAAATGAATTCGGAGCTTTATTTTGAAGATTTTTCTACCTCTTGAACCATTTGAAAAATGAGTGCTACTAAAAAGTGCTTCTCTATTCACATAAAAATGTCAATGCCTATTTGTAAACTTGTAAAATGGATCTCTGTTATAGGTACCTCACGTTCTCAATACACGTCGTGGTTCTAAGCTTTTTCATTCCAGAAATGAATAGCAAACATTATAGATATTTCCTGTGGTTTCCTAAAGGCTATTCAGCGAGATGAGTTGAAAAATGTAAACAAGTTGTCTTTCAGTGGGGTTTAAAGCGAACGAGAAGCATATGCAGAGTATGTCCACTCAAACTGAACGTCGTTTGATGTTTCAAAGTAGCTAAAGGTTAAGGCCGGCTGTAACTATTTTTGAAAAAAATACATGGTCATTTTACCGTTTAAATATTACTTTTTCTTAGACAATTACTGTCTTACCATCACAAAACCACAAATTTAAGCATTCGTTGAACTCTTGTCTAAAATAACTGTCAACTGCAAAATGGCATTTGACGTTGGTTTAAGGATCGTTTTGCAATTGCACTTTTTAGACAGGTTTTTAACAGATATTTAAATATTTCTGGTCCTACGTTAGTATAGTCGAGCGATGGCAAGCTCGAAAACAGGGTAATCTGAATGCCAAGTCTCCCTATCCATTTTATATCACAAGAAAACCATTATTTGTGATATCAAATCTCTCGGAGATCCCAGAAATAACATTCAGGGATTGTGGAATTCTCGATAGGCTTTGATTATGCACCACAAAATATTGTGTTTACTAAAGGGGCGCTCATCGTATGTATCACAGAATCTTTGAGGGCATGTTGTTCCACTGGAACACGCTATCACCCTGTGTTACGTGGAAATTGCAAAAGGCCTAAGGCTTTTAATCCATTCTGTAGGCCATATTTGAATCATTCAAACACACCGCCTTTTCATATTGCAGGATTTGTGGAGTAGCTTCCAGCAGTTTTCCCCAAAAGCAAATGTTTAATTTTGACTGACAGAGGTGACTCTTCGATTGGATTGGATGTTTAAACCGTTAGCTGATACGATGAATCCTCTGTCCCACTATTTAATACCAACTGGCCGAATTTTAGGCCCCAAAGTTGGCTGAATTGTAACACAAGTCTTATCTGTTATTTAATTTTTCATTCTTAATTTTTGTTAGTAAAAAATCTAGGGTGGTCACGCCTCCCCCGCCTCTTCCTACGGCCATGTATGTCTTCCAAGAAGTGAACATAAATTTTTCAATACAAATAGCACTATAACAACTACACATTTGAGAGCAGTGATGGCCCAGTGGTATCGGTCCCGACTTGATGAACTACATATTTTGAACAAACGTTGTAGATAGTCTTGCTGCTGCAAGCTTTATGTCATTAAAGTAAAAATGGAAATCACTGTACTGCGACAGCTGTAAAGCGAAAAGATAAGTATTTTATAGTCAATGGCAGCCCACAGAAAGTCGTCATTTGAAGATCTGATTAGCTGCGAGCTCTCCGGCGGTAACGTGGGGAGCATTTGTAACCAAAGAGTTCATGCATGTTAAATATGCTAAGGGGTGTGCTATCGCCAAGATAAACGATTCCGTCTTTCTTTTTTTGGAAGAAAAAGTAAGTTCAGAATGTGAAAGCGCAAGTTCACGTAGATACACCCAAATAAAAGTTTTCTAGAATCCTTTATTAATAAACTAGGTATTATCAGCCGCTTTTCCCACCTGTAACTCGAATATTATCTCACGGTAACATAATACGGGGATAATCGATATCCTGTGTTTTATTCTTGACTATCTTTGAGACGATCAATATCCGTTCTGCCGTCCCGATTTAGAAGTAAGAAACATCTGAACATCCATTGTAACATAAAAACTTGAGTTATATTAAAGTTACATAATGATCGAGTGTACAGTTCCCCTAAGTTTAAGTAAACATAACATTTGTGTCGCTTTAACAAGTTTCTTTCAACAGCATAGCGATAGCAATGACTCGCTAGTAAACCACCCCTCTTTGCATCTTATAGAGACCTGTAGATTTCAAAGCGGCCTGCCCTCAGCCTGTCTTTCAAAAGTTCAGAACTCCTTTCATATCTCCGCTTCAATTTCGCAGCGCAATTTATATGCACTTTGTAGCGGTGGCCGTTCTAAAGCACCTCACCGCACCGTTTATTCGTGGAGAGTGCTACTGGTAAACGCCGTTTTTTCTGCTGAAGAAGAGTCGTTGATGACGGCGTTCATAGTTAATGAGCAGCTAGTATCCGGCGGGTGTTACCGCGCAAATTGCCCGCTCTTTACAGACTTGCCGTTTGCCAACTCAACGGAGCCGGTCTTGCGTGAAAGACGTTTCCGACCGTGCGTTATTGTTTAGCGCCGGAATGACTTCCTTTTGCCAGTGCACCTAACGAACAGATTGCAAGTTGTTGCAACTCCACAAACATATCTCTTTTTTGCGTGACACGAACAAAATATAGTCATCAATGCGGAGCCCTCGACGTTAATAGCCCGTTTTGTGTGGCCAAATAGCTTCAGGCTTTCCATACGTGACATTTTGCCAATGTTCACTATTTTTTATCATTTATTAGAACGTGTGGTTGGCAGTTTATTCGAAAGTCTAAATGAAAGTTCTTTGTAATAAAAATTACTTTGTGTTTTACAAAATTTCGTTCATATATCTTGTTTGTAGCGACACGGAATAACTAAAAATAAAAGTCTACAATTTTTGTGCCAATGCCAAGTGGGTTGAACTAACATGGATGAGCATCTTTCGGTAACCTTGTTACGTTGTCGTCTATTTAAATAATAAATAATATTTTATAAAATGGTAGACGTGTAAACCTATTACTTAATTGTTTAAATAAAAAACACTTCTACAATAAGACGCAAGTATCAATAACTCTAATGTCTTTTTAAACAACAGTGTTGTATGAATATATGGGTTTATGGCACAAAGGCCAGCAATGATGAATGGGCTACAGTTAATTAATTATGAAACATATTTGCTAAGGCTATAATGGGACCGTGAAGTGGCAGCCCTGTTTAAGTTCACTGTCCGGCAAGTCGACAGTCCAGAAGCATTATAAAATGTCATACTTTTCCACAAATGTTAAGTAAGTGATTTTGAAAAAAATATTAGGTAAAAGCACTGTACACTGTAGAGCAGTGGTGGCCCAGTGGTATCGGTCCCGTCTTACAAGTTGTAGGTCGTGGGTTCGAACCCCGCCAGGCGCATTACTTTGTGTAATTTATATCGACACCACTGCCCTCAAAACGGTGAAGGAAAACATCGTGAGGAAACCGGCAACCCGCACAGGGAGAGAGGAGAGCCTCACAGAGACGAGGCCTGTGTCCCAGCAGTGGGAAAATTATAGGCTGATGATGATGACTGTACACTGTACCTACATAATATTTAATCATGATTAATTTATCAAAAACCTACACTGTCTACAGTTTAAAAAATAAACTTTAACCATTCACATAATACTAAGATATGTTTAGGATACTCAATTAAGGTATTATATTTTGTGCAGCATTACCTATCAATAAATAAAAAAGGTAGCATTGAACAGGTAAACTTAAAAAAAACTTACTTTTAGTCTTAAAATAATATTATGGCGTGCAATAAAAAAAAACAATCATCAACTTTTCATTCCATAAATGTTTAGTTGTAAAAACAATAAACGGATGACGCTCGACCATCGTCACCGCGCCTTCCCAACGTTTCTTGTTGAATTTCTATTACTGGTTTATTTTCAAACTGTAGCGATTGTACGGCACATACTTGTAGCATCGCCGTCGTAGCATATTTCGACGTCCAGTGATTAATGTATTTTCTATTATGGCAATTGAACGCAGTGCGCATGCGACGAATAGTATTATTAGTGGGACGCTAAACGAGATCACACGGGTTCCTCGCTCGCTTTCCCACTCCCGAGTAAATTGCCCACAGTGCTTTTAACGTAAACCATGTGCGTACGCTGAAGCGCTTTCAAGTTCAGTGTTTATCAATTAATGAAACAAGTATTAATTAACGTGACTTTTTTTTTAATAACGTGATAGTAACTGTTTTGTTGAGTTGTGTTCAGTGCCTTGAGAAGATGAGTGCCAATAATTGTGATATATGTAAGTCTGTTTTGATTTTCACATTTTCTATTTTCGTCATGCATTTTTCAGTGACAACTTCTACTGTTCTGAAAAATGATTTTTTGCCAAGAGTATTCTGAAGTGACTTAATACAACGTGTAACGTTAATAGCGCAAAACCTCATTGTATTAACGTAACATATTGTATAAAACTGTTTTATTTTCCTTAGTGATTAGTTTAAACGTAAAAAGTAATTTAAATTAACAGGTAATAGAGCAAACTAGCGATAATTTTGATAATAATTACCTACGTACCTCACTATTGTAGCTCAAGTTATTACATTATACGTACGTCCAATTCAGCCCAATGTTATTGTTTCATAGGGCAATAACAATGGGCAGTTAATCCTCTCTTCGAACAGTACTTATAATAGGTAATTGAATTCAGCTTCAAACTGATTAAAATTGTCAGTTTTCAGACATTGTTTGGGATTATGTATGGTAATCGTGCGCACCGATTTTTTTTTACAATATTAATGATAAGCTTATTGTTGTAAAACTTTTTCGACTTTCATCAGCTACTGTCAATTTAAAATTAAAACTGAAGGGAGAAATTTTCAAAAAATGCCATTTGAAACTGAAACTTGAGAAAATAAACATTCCGCTTGTTTTTAGGCTGTGTTTTATCTATCAGTAATATTGAAAAATTATTGTGTCGTAAAAGTAACATGCCCTATATCAATTAATTTAATTTTTGGGGTTTCATACCCAACGACAAGCAGGACCCTATTACCTGCTAAGACTTCGCCATCCGTCTTTCTGTTTATTTCTCATGAACCGACGCTGCAACAAGAAACACAAAAAGAAAACAGAATAAAAAAATATTTAAAGGGGCTCCCATACAACAAACATGATTATTTTGCTCCGTTTTGCTCGATATTGATAAGGGCAATAGGTATACGCTTGAAATATTCGCATGCAGAAGTAGTTATACATTGGCTTAAATAAAATGTATGACTTGTACTTGGCCGGTATTTTTATGAGATAGGGCGTTTTTTTTCATTAGACGGCACCGGCACGCGCGGCCCGGCTCATACATTTTTGCTTTCCCGCACCGGCACTACTCGGTTACCGTGCCGTCTAATGGAGAAACGCCCGTACGCAAATATTTCTGATTTGCTGTTTCCAAGTAAATTACACAATGTAGCATGGTCGGCATAGTGAGTACTCAAAAAGGAAACGGTTTTGCGTTTTATTGTTATGTCCGAGAGTTGATAAGCAACGATACGAGAATGATACGTTCGTAGTAAAATCTTAATCAGACCTACTCGAGTGATTGGGCCATGAGAAAATAGAAAGAAAAAACAATTTTAAAAAATCAAATACATTTTATCGTAATTATATTCATTCACACATAAATAACATTAGTTACGAAATCAATTATTATTATTATAATATTAGTAAGTATTACATTGATGCGAGACGGAGTGGGAAGCGGTCGCCTCCTTCTGCGAAGCAGTAATGCTCGTGAAGGAGGAGGCGGGCCGCGAGAGAGAGAGGACAGCGTCCTGCCTCCGCCCCAACCGCAGTGGTAGGCGCCCGCGGCGTCGGACGTCAGCAGACGATCTCCGGCCACCGTAGGCGCGGGCATGCGGGCAGCGAGTAAAGGGCAACTCGCTGCCCGACCATGGACTATGCCCGGGTCGACGGCGCGTTGTGTCCCACGCGCGCCTCAAAGAGCGTGCGGGGGGGGCCCTCTCAGAGGGCCGGGGTCGCGGGCTTATTCCATCACCGTGACCCCGGAACGTAACAGGCTACTGAAGGACACCGTGGATTTTAGTCAGTAGAAGTCTGACAGTCCCTCCCACCCTGCCCGGGGCCGGAGGACTCATTTGATTAATTTAGCACGCTAAAAAAAAATGTATTACATTGATTTAAAAAATAGAAACGAAAATCTGTCATTATCTCAACATGTCAAAAATATAACATCAACGTACTTAGAACAAAACATTGTTATTTAGTAAATCATTACATCCGTCTATGCTACTTTGTAAATTATGATGATACGGGATAAACCCGTCTACGCTACTTTGTAAATCATGATATCTACCAATATCGATAGGTATCTATGACAAAAGAATTTCATGAGTGGTAAATGGTAACCCCATTTAGTTTGAATTATTTCTTGAATAACTTGAATTCAATCGATAATTATTATATCATTAATTCAAGTATAATAATCAAATACTTTTCTCAAAGATTACCTATAGATTTGTACTACAGTTATGGCTGTATATCAACATGGTATTGTTAACACTTTCCAAATAGAAAGAAGCAATGGCAATTTTGGCATTTGAAATTTAGTAAAGGCTGATTTTTAAGAGGTCAAATAAGAAAAAATATCTTGAATTATCGCCTGTTTTATGCTAATGAACTTTGATAAAAATCATGCAATTAATTAAACAAATTAGACCTCATATTTCAAACTACAGACATAACAACAAATCTGGTCATGTACTTTTGTCTAACTTGAAAAGGGATTTAAAGAAAAAGTAATATAACTGAAATAAAGCAAATTGGCATAAACAACATATTATTTCCGAATTACGGTAACAAAGATCATTCGTGTGTCGCCGATTTTCTTTGAGCTTATTCAACGACTATAATAAAGTATTGGATATTATTATGAGTTTGTGATTAAACTATTCATTTGCTTTAAAAGGAGGCTATATGTTGTCAAACCTAAAAAAATCTAAAGCACGTTCTAAGTCCATAGATTTGTACCATCGCACATCGTAGATTTAAATTCACAATATTTTCCCAACGAAAAATGTAGTTCACAGTTTCACCGGAAGCACCGAAAAGATTGCTATATCCAAAAAGATATGATCATAGAGGGAACTGCGCAGTCCCGCCTTCGAGACACGACACTCTGGTGCTGTGCCAACTTTATCCTGATCCTTTGAAGAATTTCTTTCACCATACATGGCTGCGATGTGTTTGCCATGAAGCTCTCATATATTACGAGTATTTTTACTTTATGTCGTCAAGTTACCAAAATTCAAGACGAGATTAATTTCTAAAAAATTCCTTCGTAAGTCTGCCTTATCTTTTCCCATATATGTTGGGGTCGGCTTCCAGTTGAACCGGATGTAGCTAAATATTAACTGTATATCAACATGGAGCGACTGCCTATCGGAATTCCACAACCCAATAAATGGGTAATACAATAAACCTTTCTAAGATTGGTTTTAAGACTTTCAAACTTCTTTCTAACAGTAACGACAGTCCAAAATCTACAAAATATGACAGCCGAGACCAACGGCTTTACGTGCTTTACGAGACACGGAGGAAACTTGCTATGATAGATGGTCACCCATTCACAGACCAACCTCAGCAAGGGTCTGAACCTTGAAGGCTGTTTTATTTAGACACAAACTACTCCATTGCTTTCATTTAACATAACTTACAAAACTTAGCATCCCTCAGTATTACAGTGAAAAGAATTTAGAATTAGAATACAGACATAATGTGTCTCCGTAATCTAGTTTTTTTTTTGCGTGGTAAAATCATCAAATGAGTCCTTCTACCCCGGGCAGGGCAGGAAGGACTGTCAGACTTGTACTGACTAAAATCTACGGTGTCCTTCAATAACCCTTTATATTTCGGGGTCACGGTGATGGAATAAGTCCCGCGGCCAACCGTAATCTAGTTCACTGAATTTTATCATTACTTTGTTTTTAATAAAACGCGTGGAACACAACGCGCCATCGACCCATGCCCGTAGTCCATGATCGGACAGCGAGTCATCCATTACTTGCCTCATGCTCGCGCCTACGCCTATGGTGGCCGGATATCGTCTCGCGACATCCGATACCGTGAGGCTATCGTTTGCAGGTGGCACTGAATCAATGGCACTCATTCTTTTTTTTTTACTGCCTGATTCACACCATATGCTAACTGTTTGATGATAACACACAGCCCGTGAAATCTGATATTAGAATTAGATAACAGATTCATTGGCACAGCTGCAATGCAACTAAAGACAAAAAAAAAATGTATTTTTAAACAGAAAATTTCAATAAAAGAATTCCACTCCTTGCATATTTCAGTAGCGCCAACACGAGTTTGTTACAAATTATAAAGAAGTTTTATTTTGAAATCTCCATTGTTCTTTTTTCAATCGAGTGTCAGAGAATGGTAGATTTATAATATTAATCTTTATCTTTATGGTGTCATTCCTGTACCTATTTTTTTCGTCTCTGACCACGAATAGATGAATAACTAGAATAAAATTTTCCTCAAATATTCCTAATAATATGGTGAATATGTATCTTACGCTATTTTTTAATTCAATTAATGCGGTTAGTCTATGGATATTATTTAGTCAAAAATATTCTGGTTGAAAACGCTATTCCCTTTGTAAGGAATAAGAACAAAATTTGAAAAAGAATTATCCTGCTTGAAAAAAAATCTCGGTTTCTTTTTTTCACTTTTTGAGTTTTCGTCTAGAAAATAATTAAAAAAAATGCATACTTTTATTTCAGGGTTCCGATTTTAAATGATTACTATTTTTTTTTCATTATCACTGATTTAAATTGTAGGTAGTAAGTTGGATATTTTTTTAAATTGTAATTGTTTCGAGGTGTGGAATTTTAAAGTTGTATGGAAGCAAACCAGTGCATAGATTCTGTAAACGACATTTGTTGTTTGCTATTTTTTCAGCGATTTGTTGATAGAGCGGCAACTAAAATACATCATCTGTTAAATTTCGACTGTCTATCACTAATAATAAAAATGGTATGTCATGAGATACAGACGGTCAGGACATAGACACGGATATAAGGTATCATACATCCCGAATAACAGAAGAGAGCTGTTGCCGAGAAAACAATTACGTTCATATTCCAGATGGCGCCACACGATCCGTATTGTTTCTCAAATTCTAAAATAACGCAAGCGAAGCCGCGGGCAAACACTAGTATAATATTAAACATGGTCTTTTACCTATTGTCTCTGACCACGAATAGATGAATAACTAGAATAAATAAAGTAAAGGTGAATTCTTAATTTATTAATTCTTAATGCGGTTAGTCATGTGTTCAAAACTGGTTGAAAACGAGTAAGGAATTAGAACAAAATGAAAAAGAATAACAAAAAAAAGGCCAAGTGCGACTCGAACTCGTGCACTGGTTCCGTACCATTATCATTAAAAATATCAGGTTTGTTGTATGGAAGCACCCTTTATTTATTTTTTTGTATGCTGTTTTTTTGGTATTTGTTGTTAAAGGGGTAACAAAATTTCTCTGTGAAAATTTAAACTGTCTAGCTATCACGGTTCATGAGGTACAGTCCCGGTGACAGACGGTCAGACAGACAGACAAACAAACGGGCAGCGAAGTCTTAATATGGTAGACGGAGATTATTTGGTGAAATAATGTGTCACTACGTCTTGTCCACTTTAGTGGTGAACTAGTTGCATGAGTTGCCTGTCTCACCAAATAATCTCCCTTTATCCTAATAGGGTTACGTTTCGCCCTTTGAGTACGGAACCCAGAAAAATAATTAAAACAATTAACATTGTAACACAACATTGTATCAACAATAGAATAGACATTTAATAGTTTCGTGTCCATCGTGACTGCAGACTATTCTCTTTTATGCGCGCTCATATTAAAGTCACACGTATGATACATGATACCTACTCATAATCGTAAATGACATTCCCGTTCTAGTGTCATTCATTTAACAACCTTCATTAATGATATAGGTAGTCCTATACACATTTCTTGCGACCTTTTACATTAATTTTAAACTTTTCCCGTCGACACCTCGACAAAGTTAATAATATAATTTTACAACGCTTTTAACTGGTCATAACATTCGCCCCACATAACGACTTTTGTTCGAGTTTTTGGGAATAATTAAACAAAATTCATTTGTTACTTTGCTTTGCTTGATATGTTCATGCGGGCTATTGTAAGTTCACCACAAAAATAATTTCCCAAGAAAAAAAGTACGTATAAACTAGTCAAAGGTTTTTTGTTTAATTTTGGTGAGGTGATAAAATATCCATAATCCAAATAATCCAGGAAAAAACTACCGAAAACGAAGACATAATATTTGTGGAATGGAATCTGAACAGAAAATATTAAGAGCACAGGAAGTTTTTTTCGTACAACAACCCGTTCAAACACACATCAAAAAAGTTGGTGATCACTATCATAAGCTGATTATTTTTACGTTTTATAGAAAAGGTTTTGAACGTTTGTATTGTTTTATAACTAAAACAAGAATCTAAAAAAAATAACTTAAAAAAAAAAAAATGAAACCGACTTCAAAACAACTACTTTTAACCGACTTCAAAACAAACACGAAAACTTTACTTTCGAAAGTCGGTGACTTTATTTTTTATTTCATTGACTTTTTGTCAGTTGTTTAAAAAAGAGGAAATCATTTTATAATCCACGGTTACAAAAAAATACGATTTTTAAAAAGTAATAGGTAATCACAAACTTTTTATGATGTGTGTAGGTTATATTCTGGGCTTATTGTAATGAATTTAGAATAATTAACTTTGCAGTAATTAAATACTACTTGGTAGAGCCAGCTGTTGCCCTTGTTTTTATGGTTTTTTTAACAACACAGCGTAGTTGTAAACGATTCCCATGGCAGTGGGGTTTCTTAATTTAGATCAGGGAAGTAACATTGAAAAGCTGTTGTTTTGTTTTATTCATTTTAATTAAAGGTTGGATCAATCAAACCCTTGGGAAATTAAATGCAAGCAAATCATCAAAAAGACTTTTGTTTAAAATGTTTTGCTCTTTATTTTTGGTTTTAGGATATGCCAGTTTCCTCACGATGTTTCCCTTCACCGTTTTGAGAGCAGTGATTATGAAATAAATTACACAAAATAATGCCCCGGCTGGGTTCGACCCAAGACCTACAACTCGAATCCGTTGCCAGTGGGACTACCAGTGCCGGAATAAAATAGCAGCAATCCACACCTGTTCCCACTATTCGGGCTCCTCACTAGTTTGCGCCAGGTCTATCTTTGGTTTTAATAGTTGAAAATTGGGCACTCAGGTCGATGGTGGGCGGTCTATAACTTCGGCTGAGAAGTTTTTTTTTAGATAGCCTATACTTTGTTCCACTGCTGGGCAAAGGTGTCCCGTTTCTCCAAACCTCTCTGTTTTGGACATTTTTGAACCATGCTTGCCACAAGAATGTATTATTTATATGGCATTACTATGTTATTTTGTAAAAATGTTTCATTGATACAAAAATTAAGTAGGTAAGCACAATTTCCAATAGCAACCGTTAGCCTTACTCGTATTTATTAAATTACTAACCTTTATATTCTTCATTACATTACTTAAAGCAACATAAGGAGAAACCCCTTTCCTTTTATTTTTTTCCTTTAGAACAATGAGTGAAAAACTACCATCGTCCTTCAAAATCAAAACCAGTGTTCAAAAACATAAACGTGTATGAAGACAAAAAATCATGAGTTATATTATGTATTATAAACAGGTCCAGTTTAATTGTGTCTCCCGAGGTTTGATGACCGTACACGTGTCAGGTAAAAAATAAATAGGTGAGAAAAATTTACTGGTTTTTAGGGTTCTTTCTTTCAAAAGTCCAAACTCAAGGTTTGCCAACGTGCAATGGAGCGTAGTATTCTAGGCGTCAAACTCTCAGACCGCGTACGCAACACCACACTACGCTACAAAACACAAATTGCTGACGTTGGTCAAAAGGCCGGTGCACTGAAATGGGCTTGGGCCGGCCACGTCTGCCTCATGCCCAATCATATGAGCTGTGGGCCAAAATAACCACTTTGTGGAGCCCTGACACAGCCAGAAGGCGCCGCGGCAGACCTCGTAGAAGATGGCGGGACGAGCTTGATAAAACCTATGACCAGTGGTCCACTTTGGCCCTGGATCGTGAAAACTGGAAGTCATGGGGAGAGGCCTTTGCCCAGCAGTGGGATGATGTAGGCTAGCAGTGACAGTGACAGTGACAGGGTTCTTTCTACTTTAAATCGTTGCCAAAAAGCCATAAGCCGCTACAAAGCTTGCGTTTTACGTTTAGAAGACACGTGTAACTCAACCTTTGATTGTAGCGACCATTTAATGATTTTATTAATTAGTCCATGATATCCTGCTGCTGATCGCGGAGCTTATCTCATTACCGTAAAGGGCTATTGAAGGACGCCGTGGATTTTAGTCAGAACAAGTCTGACAGTGAGGATGGGAGGACTCATTTGATGATTTTACCACACTAAAAAAATAAATGATATCCTGCTGCTGAGTAAAATAAAGCTTCTATCTTACTCTTCCAAAATTTTATAATACCTAATGTAAAAAAAAATCGATAAGAAAAGGCGAAAGACCTAAAAAAACTAATTCAAAAAATGACATTATTTATTTTCGTGTGAGTACATGGGATCCTCTAGTGTCAGAGTTAATCGCTGCCTCTGGAAACACCACAGACTCTCTGACGTGGACTGTGGTGTGGTGACCAAAAGTGTCCCTTACAGGTTTGAGTGTCCGTAAAGACACGTAAAAACCACTTTCTTTGAAAATTACGGAACAGACAAGCATGAGTAGTATGGGAGCGGAACCCTAACTCCGATACACACTTAGCAAGTTCTTCTAAATATCCTCTTCTACGGTTGGGTAATTGGCCACTTTATTACGCGGCAAAAAGAAATAAACCCAACAGTTATCCTTTGTTTGGCAGAACAGTTGTTAGCTCATCAACATTTAGAAGTAATCATATCTAATTATAATAAATAGCCTTTGTTAAGGTTTGGTCAAACTAGTACAGATTAATTTTGGACACCGCTCCGACGACTTTGGTATCCATGGACGCGTGCTTGTGTACAAACCTCTATGGATTTTTATTGCGATAGTCGCTTGGATACCGAAGTCGTAATATTTCGGAGACTTGCGCTGCTTTGTGTACGAAGGGGCTTACAAATGTGACAGTATCTGTCAGTATCGAAACCCCGTTTGCGATTTTCTCGTATCAGTTTAAACGAACCTTTATCCAGTAATTTTGACAGAACTCGATATATATTGATAGCATGTCCTACATTATTGTTATTTGCCAACCTCTCTCAGTCGTCACCGGAATTATCGTCTACATTGTTAATTATTTAACTAAATTAATAAAATGTTTAATTTGGGTTAATTTGTATTAAGTCTGACTTTCGATACGTATTTGATGACTGAAATTAGATTCACGCCCTCATGGATTTATTAGAGAAGTGATTTTATAAAATGGTTAAAATACAAGTGCAAGGAATATTTTTTCGATCATTTTCGACTGGTAAGTCGTAGTGTTTCTTCTCTAAAACGTGAAGCTATTTATTTTATATCCTTTTTATGAAAATTAAGCGGACTTCATTATAAATACGCAAAATTATGTAATTTGAAACAGTCGATCATGGCATGAAGAAGGGGTCCATTTTTTTCTCTTTATTTAGATTTACCCCCACACCAATACTATTTTTTTCTGCATTCGCATAACGCACCCAGCGTTTATAAACATAGAAACTCACATACACAAACAGCCAGACTCTGAACCAGTAGGCCATACAAATATTTGTACCGTGCGGAAATCAAACCCGCAACACTGCGTCAACCATGACGTTAAAGCCTAACATTTTCATTAATACAATAGTTACTTAAAAATAAATTTTTAGTTAAATAAATTGTGGTCGAATTTTGACCTCTAGGCGACCACTAATTTTGATAAATGTGTCGAGACAAACTAATAAATTGATGCCTTCAGAGGATTAATCACTTTATTTTAATTTAAAAAAAAAATCTGGCATTATATTTTGTAATGCATAAATAAAATCAGACCTAAAAAGTACATGAAGGAGAGCTTTTTATGACGTCAAATCGTAATAGTTGTAGGTAAAGAGACAGCAAAAAAGTTTCAAACACCATTGTTCAGTTTGTTTTATTTGTGTTTAGTTTTATTATTTAAGTTGATTATTAGTTTTTGCCCTGGGTGGGAGGACTTATTTGATGATTTTACCACAAAAAAAGTGTATTATATACTTTAAGCTGTAATTAATAAAAATGCCTGTTTGATTTTAAAATTAAATTCTTCAGTATTATTTATTTATGTTTCAATATTTTTTTATGACTTATTAAACTGTATAAAATAAAAAAATATTTTTTCTAAAGTAATTCTTTTGGTAATCGCGTACTTTTGGAGTAGCAGTTGACAGATGAAAACTATAGACACTCGTCCTTCTACTCGTACCTAGTTGGATAGCGCACCCGCGTAGTGAAGTACATACTTCATTGCGCGGGTGTCCACCATCTACACTTCAGAAACCTTTTACAACCCAAAACAAACCCTAGTCCCTTAACAATAGAATTTGTCAAGATTGTACAGGATTTGATAGGATGTTTCCGGACCTTAGAAGTTTCTATTCAACAGTATCAAACGGTACCGTATTGTATGAAATCGTATTTTTCGGAAATAGATAATATTTGAGTGCGCAGTTAGTTTTGTTTTCCTCAAAAATAAAATCCAAAAAATAAATTAGGTAAATGATCTCATGATCTGAGATACCGGATTTTATTATGCAAATGTAATTGCATAATCTTGACGCTTTTACATTATTTTTGTTTTTTTTTGCACTGGTGGGCATTATATCGGTATGTTTTCCTTAACTTTATTATAAAAATACAAAATTGTTCAATGCAGTGTAATCCAAATATTAACCAGTTATCTTAGGTCGCTCTCCACCCAGTATGATCGTTTGCTAAACAATTGTAGTCAAATTAATAAAGCTCAATCAAACTACCGAAATTTTGTGACAATTGGGGGCTTTATTAAGATTTAATTTAAAACAAAATGCATATTTCGTCAAGAGTGATTAGCGGATATCTCTTTAGCGGACATTTTCGTTTATACGTATATCAGACAAGATAATAGCCGCCACACGCGGGCCAATTGTGCTTTATAAAAATAGGTAATAAAAATTTACCCGGTTCTGTAGGGTTATGTGTTCCATTAGAGCAGTGGTGGCCCAGTGGTATTGACCTCGACTTACGATTGTAGGTCGTGGGTCCGAACCCCAACATTTACATTACTTTGTGTAATTTATTTCATCACCACTGCTCTCAAAACGGTGAAGGAAAATATCGCGAGGAAACCGGCATGTCCTAGAACCAAAAATTCGAAGACATGTGGCATCCACCAATCCGCACTGGGCCCGCGTGGTGGATTATGGCCCACTCCCTCTCACAGAGAGGAGACCTGTGTCCCAGTAGTGGGAACATTAATAGGCTGATGATGATGAGCACACTTAAAACTAACCGTGATTTTCAAGACATAATAATGTAAAAACTAGGAAAGTTAAATTCTAAGTGGGTATGTCAGGTCAAGTAGATATTTTCCATGTTGTTAAGTCATATTAATCATCAACTCCTGAAAGAAAGTCATGAAAACACAATACCTAGTGGGAGCTTTCGACACAATTGTACCATCCGACAATTGTACCAAATTCGAAGAATTAATGTCTTTGTCTTCCGTCTTCCTATTTACATGTTATTTATCGTACCTAAGTTTAAAACAATTTTTTTTTTATTTTCAGATAAAAATGAAAACATAAGTGCAACCAATGTAACCACATTCGATCTCGGTTCCGCCAAAACGTGAGTAAGTATTTGTATGTGTATATAATTTTCCATACGATCGCCTAATCACTAAAGAACGTTATTGTTATACTTAATACATAATATGGATCACATGTTTACTAATAGTCTTTGTTCCAGTAATCATCCTGAGAAAAAAGAAGAGAATAAATATCTTGGAAAGTTGCTGGCGACTTTTCCGAATGCCGTAGAATTAAAACAATACCTCGGAGTGTTTCTTTGTGGTACGTATGTGAATTACTATGTAGACTATACCATTGCAGACAATTGGTCTCAGTTCTTTGAGAACGATTAGAAATTCACACACAACATAATTGTAGTATTCTATCATAAATAGATGATGGAATATGTCCGGTGTTAATAGTTATGAAAAGTAAACAATAATTTCTTAAAACAATAAGCTAAAAATAGTTGCTCACAAGCATTCCAGTCAAACAACCACGTCGTTGCCGACAGTTACATGTAGAACTAAAATTACGTAATTAGTTTATTAAAATAAGATCCGTTCTAAATACTGGGTGTAATTTATCTATAATAGGTATGTATTTAGAAATATATAAGTATGATTATCAGTTGTCTAGTTCCCATAACACAAGCTCTGCTTAGCTTGGGACTAGATGGCGTTGTGTGATAGTTGTGGAATATAATTATATTATAATTATTATTGTAATTAGCATTAGGCCTATGAAAAGTGAAATTCTATCAGTCGTATACCTATCGATGAAGTGGCTCTCATAAATCATCTGAATTGTATTGAATTGACAACTGCTATTGAAAAGCTTACGTCAGTGATAATTAGACTTTTTGTAGGTACTTTGAAAGAGATATCCACTGATCTCTTCAACTATCAACAAAATAGCTTTCTTAGGATGTCAAACACTGAGAATATACAACGTGTAACGTTAAATGCGCAAAACCTCTCGGGGGGGTAACTCAGCCCATGTTATTGAACAATGTTTGTTCCAAGACTTATAGAAATTAGCAAAAAAAAAAATTGCTTTTTCATACAAAATGAGAAATTGATCGGGTGTTGAACGTGTGTTACACACGTTGTATAAAAAAGAAAATAAAGAAATAAAATCAATTTTTGGGTTGTTATAAGTTCGCCACAAAAATTATTCCCCTCGAAAAAAGTTTTGATCCTATTATCCTAGTACTTTCTGTTCAGACTCGACATTGTGTCCTCGTTTTTGGTAGTTTTGTGCTGGATTTTGTAATTCAATTGTTCTGATAAGTCGAATATACAATAATTCGAAATATAATAAAAAAACTAAAAGTTTTGGCTAATTTATACATAAATTTTTCGGGGGAAATTATTTTACAACAGCCTCTCTAAGCAAGGGTACAGACAATGTTGTAATAACATTTGACGTACATATTAATTATCTTACCTGACTTCGAGTATGGGGCAAACTACGTCACTGTAACGCCAAGCTTAGCCCACAAGATAAACTCAATTGCAAGTGGCAGCAAAGTTAGCTTTGAACACTAACAGTAACATCACTTTAACGATCCTAATAGCTAGGTAGCAACCTCATGCTGCAACCTCATTATACAAAACGTTACTGTAACCACACCCTGCAACATTGCAACGTTACATACGCAAACAGCGCTAACCGCTTTGTCGCGTGTGCTGGGTATGAGTGGCTTATTCAAGATGCAACTGCGTGATAGCGCCTTTTAGTTAGTCAAAATAGTGTAGTCAAAAACGTACGATGGTAAAGATAGGCAAAAAGGAGAAATGAATGTGGTATTTTCATAATTGGATTGAGCTACCTACAATAATAATGTTTTCCTCTCCATAAAATATTTTTTTCTTAAGTTACAGTACAATATCAGTAGATATTATTATGTACGTAATAGAATATCGAGAACAACTGATAAAATTAATACTAAATTCATTCTTTCATTCCGTTATTTATTATTTGATTACAAAAATAAACATTCCCACAAATAAAGCAAATGCTATTGGAAAAGGTATAGAGATTTTTATTCTAAGTCGAGTTCGCGGAAACAGTTCTATATTTAATTTCTGTCAGTAATAGATTATATTCTTCTTCTAGGACCTAAAAAGCCATTTTTTTTTACTTTTTTATAAGCTACGTGCGAACCGCCACCTACTTATGTAGAAGAGGTCGCGACTAGTGTCGCGATCTCCTATCGCTGTCTCCTATCGTAGGCTCGCGCCTGAACCCGACCTTAACGTGACATAAGCAAATAAACAAAAGGTGTAAAGTCAATTGGCAACACTGGAGGCAATTCCCACCATTAAACGGAGATACGGTAACTTTAACTGATGTCGGACTCGGCCAACTAGTAATTACTGTTAATAATGATAATAATTAAAGTCTCGTGAGCACAATATCATAGATTGAAGTACATTTTGTCGATTAATAAGTTAATTGAAGCACACTAGGAGAGACGGTTCAAAGAGCTCGGAGACAATATTGAGAGTGTTCGAAGAACTTATATTTTCTGCGTTAAGTTTAACAGAGACCTTATGAAATAAAGGCCACTTCTTCACTTTTAATTACCTTTGAGCATAACTTCGCAAATTGGTTTAGTATTCGCTGGGAATTGGAGACAGGAAATAGTTTTCACTCAATTTTACTTGATTTTATTAATTAATCTTGGATTTTATTTTCCTGCGGTGTGCTGATAATTACGTATTTAATATTTATATAAGTATTTAAAAAGTAGTAGTGAATTCAAGAGTAAACAATGATTGTTTTAAGTATTAAAAGGAAAAGATCAATGAAAATTATAGGTAAAGTATTAACTTATCTATTTGTTATTTTAAAAAAACCGGCCAAGTGCGTGTCGGGCCACGCACAGTGTAGGGTTCCGTAGTTGCCCATCAAAATACTTTCGAACTAACTAAACTGATTCGCTGAATTTAATTTTAAAAAGAAGAATTTTCAAAATCGGTCCAGGAGTCTTTGAGAAATCGGGGAAAATACATAAGAAAAAAGATTACAACGAATTTAGAACCTCCTCCTTTTTTTGAATTTAGTTAAAAATAGTTGACGATAAAAACCTACCTATCCCCAAAAAAACATAACTATAAAAGCTGTAAAAATAAAGTTGACAAACTTACATTTGCAGTTGTCTCCGATACATTTTGTTTAAGAAAATATGATATCAAGTACATTTTATAAGTTGGTCGATTATTACTCGTAAAGTTGTAAAGCCTACTTAGTCATGATAATTTTCCTTTAAACTTCGTTATATGTACTACTATTGTGAATTTTTTCACACCCCCAAACATAACCGTTTAGCTGGTAGAGGGGGGGGACACTCGAATCGAGCAAAATTTAGCACTTTAAAGCTTAATATTTCACAAACGAATTTTTTTATCAAAAAATTGTTAATGGAAACTATCATTATTTTTTAAAGGCCTATTTAATGATACCCCACACTAAGGGGTACGCGAAAAAAAAAAAATCCTCACTTTACGTGTAAGTACTGGAGGTACCCTAAAAAAAAATATTTTACGAGATTTTATTTCACCACTTTTTCGGCACAACAAATCCGTATATTTACACCAAATTACAGCTCTCTAGTACTGTGCGTCTCTGAGCTAAACTGCGGACAGACGGACGGACGGACATGGCGAAACTATAAGGGTTCCTTGTTGACTACGGAACCCTAAAAACTAACAATAACAAAGTAGCATTAATAAATAAAATATATTAATTTAGCTTAGTAAACTACCAGTAGTTTAAAGGTGCTGGTAAACTAGAGCATTCACTTACTATGAGCTTTCCTTCGAACGTTGCATTAAAGGGCAACAAACGTAGTAGCGAGCATTCTCACGAATCTCCTGTCATTTATTTTTGGAACCGACGGTCAAGTCTAATCTAATCTTCATCAAGAAAACAAATCTTGTGACCATCGACTAGAGCGCTCGCTAGAAATATCATGAAAATGTTCGTAGCGATGTTATGCTCTATGCTCGGTTCGGATCGTTGTTCAGTTTGGTGAAAAAAAAAACGGCTTTAATGCCCGATGTTCTGTTAAAACAAATAAATTATCAAGTCCACCTTTACAAAATACATACAATTTATAAAAAAACGAAAAATTTGTTCCCGCCGTAATTAATTTTAAATTATCGTTAAATTGTTCGACTCTTGTATAGTCAACATAAATATTGAGTAGACCGTAAAATTAAAAAAAGTACCTAAAGTTAAAAAGTAACAAAGTTGTTTGAAGTTCAAATAAACTCAAACAGTTTTAAGGACGGCCTGAGGCGTTGCTGAGAAACTGGTGCAGGAGGAAAAGTATCATAATTTATTGATGTACCTCAGAGTTGAGGGAGTTTGTAACATTTTGTTAACCCTACTGCCCGGCCTAGAGACTATTTATCACGAATAAACGTTGCCTGAAAGTTGATAACGGAGTTACTTAAAATACAGTAATAACTAACATAAATGTTAGATAAACTCAATCTGTCTTCCCTCAATTCTAGAATAAACCAAATACCTATGAATTTACTGTCGAATATTCAGACATAGATATGATATCTAAACTGAATCAATTTGAATAACTGCATGTTACACATTCGCTTCGGGCGCCATCATGCTGGCGTATGCAGAACGCAAGCGTTTGCCGTAAATATCCACAGTGTAGACGCTACGCAAACACGACACGAGTGTGTCCAATACCTAATATAGAGTCATGTCCACACGAAATCGTGAAAGAGCTATCAAAAACTGTTTTTTGATAGCCGCCGTCCTTCCTGTAGAATATTCACTTTTCCGAACGGAAAATGGAGCAAGAATTTTTATAACAATGCGAATAAAGTTTTTCGTAGAGGTAATTTTTGGAGCGCTATATAAAATAAATGGCACCTTCTTTTATGCATTTTAAATTGGGTGGAAATGAAAATAAAATTCAACTCATAAAACAAGTGTCTGAAAAAGACAGACTGCGCGAGGAGGCATAATTATACAGAAAAGATTCAGTTTGCTACAAAACGTTTAAGCTATTGTTAAACAGACAGGCGCGGCGAACGCAAAGCGAGACGTTTTTGTTTATGATGAATGGAATTGTTTGAAGCCAGTCACATAGACTATCGGATCGCTTTCGCATTTCTATGTGACTGGATTCAAACAATTCCATACATTACAAATAATAAAACCTTTTAAAAAAAAAATCAAACCGACGAAACATCGAAATGAAAAGCAAAAAATAAATTTTGAGGCGGCGCCAAACAAACAAACATAATTAAGTTAACTATTTGAAGAGCAGAAAAGCTCGTTGTATAGCTTGTCGTGGTTGAATAGCTCGTCGTAGCTAATTCGTTGATTGTTTCTTTGGCGCCGCCTCAAAATTTATTTTTTGCTTTTCAGTTCGATGTTTCGTCAGTTAGATTTTTTTTAAAAAGGTTTTATTTTTTACTTTTGAGTTTCCTATCTCGAGTAAGTAACTAAAAAAAAATAAGATTTTTTTAATATATTTTTTTTGTTGACTATTGACGGCTTCCTACACCCTCTCTGTCTTCGTTCTTAAACTCTAAAAGATTGTCATACCCCAGCTACGTCTAAAGTTCTCATCAAGATGAGTGAAATGAGCCCAAATACGATATAAGTAGGTAGTTGCTGTTAACAGTTAAGGATCTCTGTCACCATCCTCAAACCCTCGATGACAATTATACCCCAGCTAGGTATAAAGTTTTCATCAAGACTAGTGAAATGAGCCCAAACACGATAAAGGTGCTGTTAACTGTTAAGGAACTCTTGGGACTGATTTCACAAAATAACAGGGATCTGGAGTTGATCCGATGATGGTGACGCCATCATATTGTTATGTTCTCCACATCTCTGCTATATAATAATGTCCTCAGAACTAAAATTGTTAACTTTATTTCAACAGAATCGGTTCATGATTGATTGAAAATTCTGTAGGAAGATTGACAATTAATTCCTTTTTTTTTACCTTTAGAGGCCGATTTTAGTTTTGAAATTTAAATGGGACCAACTTTGAAATATACTCTTTCCAACAAAAAAAGAATTTTTGAAATCGGACCACGTCATGTTATGCGTGGTCATACATAGAAAAAAAAAGAACAAATATACATGTCGAATTGAGAACCTCCTCCTGTTTTTTTTCGTCGGTTAAAAACACTTCGGATCGCATTCGCTTCGCCTGTCTGTTTGACAATAATACCTTCTTTTTTAAATTCCTAACTGATAAAATACAAATGTCGATGTCGGTTAATTGTTTGAATTGTTTTTATACTATTGTGTGCCGAACCATAGGGTTCGTTTCAGAGATAATCGCCCCATTGGTTAAGATCATTGTATTTTTTTTTAATGAAAATCTTGAAAGGTAACACTACTGAAGCACACTTCTTACCAATGAAACACGAACAAAAAATTAACAACCGTTAATGAGAACAGATTGATAGCCAAAACGATTTCATTGCCAATTGGCCTTGTTGTCTATGTCCAATTGCCATGCATTGTTATTAGACACAACTATATACACGTAGTGGGTACGTCCGCATTGCTTTCGTGTTGTCTGAAAATATTATATAACTAGCTGTGCCCGCGACTTAGTTCGTGTGGATATCGGAACTCAACAATGTATTTTATTTTAAAACAAAAGATTTTTTCAAAAAAATAGAAATCTTTCGTCTATAATATATTTTATGCGAACCTTCTAGTTTCCTATGTAGTTTTTACAGTAAAGTAATGCTCGTAAGTAAGTTAAATTCTGTGAACCCCCTCCGACCGATTTTCCTAGTCATATTTATATTCTGAGAATTCACGAATAAGTCATACGAATTCAAAAGCTTATTCATAGACTTGTACCTAAAATACCCCGCATGTTGAAAATTGATCAAATGAAAATTGTTTCGGACTGCAGAGACCACTCAAACTATCATATCGTGTCGATCAACAACAGGCTTGATTGACATCAAGTACTCACCAATCAATCTAGTTAATAAAGCCACTTCACATAAATATACCTTACAAAATACATCTCGAATGTCATCTTCATTTCTGCTGAAACGTAAAGTAATGGAAAAATCCTGAGAACCGCATTACATACATTACTTTTATTATTTTTCGTCCCTATTTCATGAAATGGTCCTATTGCTGAAATATTCTTTCAGCTGAGACATAGGCGTGGGTTATCACCAGGGTTATAAAACAGGAACGTGGTTTTATTATACGGTTCTCGTTTCAATACCTGCTAACATAAAATACCTAGTAATACCTATTACTGAGTAAAAAAGGAATTTCAAAGGGCTTAACAATTTCGACGTTTCAATAAGCCAATCAAACCCATTGCAGTTCTCTGCGACATAGTTGAACTGTTTGGATGTTTTTAATTCAATCCGCCGTCGCAGTGAAACGAGTTTATCATGAAACTGTTGCAGAATGAACCCTCAATTAACTGATATCCCTAGGCTGTCCGAAAAAATCAAGCATTTTTTTTCTTTTTTTTTCGCTGATTGAATTTATGCTGTCTTAAACAATGTATACGTAAATGTTAATGATATAATATGTTTGTACACCCAAAATAGCAAATCCCCTGTAGTTCTATAAATATATACCTGTTCAAAGCTGGATATAGATAGTACGAGTCTGACAGTCCCTCAGGGCCTATAGAGGGCCAAAGCCTGCCAGGCTCGCGGGTCTTCCGAACTACCGTGTCCCGGAACGTAAAGGGCTATTGAAGGACACCGTGGTTTTTATTCAGTACGAGTCTGACGACCTCTCACTCTGCCCTGGGTGGGAGGACTCATTTGTGATTTTAACACGATAAAAAAAAAACTTGGAATAGGTAATTAATGTATTTTAAAGAAAAGGTTGATCTTGTTACCTTGGCCTATTCTATCGAAAAGGATAAGCCCTCCTGCCTACCTGCGATTATTATTAGGGTGCCTAAACCCCCGTCTCTCAGCTCATCAGTAAATCTGCTGCTCAGCCAAATCTAATTTAAGCTTTTGAGATTGGCCGACAGAAATAACAATAGCCAATCAAATCACTTGTCAGGGGAAGTTCCAGTGGATTTAATAATTGAATATACTTTATTAGGAACTAACTTTTGCTTGCGGTTTCTCTCGTTTGAATACAGATTTTATCAATAAATTCAGTATGCAACTTTAAAGCTATTGTCAAACAGACACGTCGAGACGCGAGACGTTTTTGTTTGTAATGAGAATTATTTGAAGCCAGTCACATAGACCATCGGATCGATTTCGCTTTTCTATGTGACTGAATTTAAACAATTTCATACATTACAAATAAAAACTCTTCGGAATGCATTCGCTTCGCCTGTCTGTTTGACAATAGCTTAATTAATTTCCTTCTTATTCTTAAACAATATTACTACAAATTTTGAAGCTAAGCTACAATGCATGAAGAGTAACAAATATACCTACCTACGAGTACATACACATACACATTATACATCCTCGCAAACTTTCGTATTTAGTAGAATTGTTAGAATGAGGTGTAAGGGATCATAATAATTTATATAAAATTTCTTCGTTCAACAATCCATCTGTTAGCCAAGGTGATTGTAGCAATCCCTCTCAGCAAACATTAAAATGCCCATTTTCAACAGGGAACGATTACAGGGGAAGATTGTGAACGCAGTTTGTAACTCCAGTCCATATTTTATTTGAAAGATTAATAATATTTCTTGGTTGTTTTCATGTCGCCATAAATTATTTTTCCAACGATAAATTTGGAAGTCTACAAATGGCATCAGACAACAGCTGTTTATTATGACCCTCGCTTCTAAATCGTGATATTACTGGACCGTGTTCTGAAATACCGGGTTTTATGAATTAACTGATAATATTTAATACATTTCATTGGTTTATGTAAACTAGAGTTAGATAAGTTATTAGTTGTAAACAAAAACTCAGTTATAGACGCAATTTTTAAATTATTTCCTGATTTGAAGGAAGAAGCAGTAATTCTAAATAAATAGGATTATATTGCTGGTCTTCTGTGTTATTTACCTGATACATATTTATTTATGTAACCGAAGCGTTTTTTTTTGTGAGAGCACGTGTAAATACACACTCTTCCATCCATTTCCAGTGTTGGAAAATCATCAAATGAATCCTCCAGCCGTACGGCCTGATCCTGAATCCTCCAGTAGAACGGAAGGGACTGTCACTCTTGATTGACCGAAAACCCACGTGTTCCTTCAGTTGGCCTTTGCATTCCAGGCTCAGATAAACTGTTAAGACAATCACGCAACCCAACCAGGCATATGGCCCTATCAGGCTCCGTCAGTTTGCTGATAACTATGTGAGGCGCGTGTGGAATACGAACCACCGTCATGTGGTCCTTGATCGGACGGCGAGCTACTTTTACGCTTTAGTGTCTAGCAATAAAGAACATAGTAACAGCGTATAAAACCGCAGCCAGTAATAAAATAAAATGAGATATATAAAGCTGTGCTTGCACTATTTTAATTAGGTCCTATCCACCTATTCGTTTACATTTTGCTTTGGTTTTACGAATGCGGAAGGTGTCTTTCACTGCATTTACTAGTTTTAATTAAGTTTACCGTGTACTTTAATCCTGAGATTAAAAGTCGGACCAGTTTGCACAAAGATTTTAACTGGATTTTATCTTTTAATGAATTAAGGTAGACTCGGAGGTCGCGAGACTGTCTAAATAGGGAAGGTAGACTGTGAAATGCACTGAGAAACCGAAAGAATGGAGTGTACTGACACCCTAGTCTTTCAGTTCCCCATTGCGTCAAGTCAGATGGGCCTACCACACGCAAAAGCTTCACAACAGTTTTACCTGCGCGTTTGGGCGTTCGGTTTTGCTGACACACCGTAAACGGGGGCGTATTTCAATCGATTTATTTTCCATGACTAAATAGTTTTGGTGAGGTCATAAAAGGTAGTAAAAATGCTGGCTTGGTTTTCAATGAAAACTTTTCATACTGATCGTGATACACCCAAAAAAGTTGGTTCAGTAAGCGTAGTGGCTGAATTGGACTGATGCGCAGCATGTCTCGGGTTCGATTCTTTACGAAACAAATTGTTCAACAAGTTGTTCCGCGCCTTGATGTTTATTAGTGTAAGTTTCTATGTTTGTAAACGCACCCATGACACACGAGAAATTGGATCATTCTCACTAGTTCCACCAGCAATTAGTTTCATGGAATCTTACTGTGGTGCAATAGTTTTGTAAAAATGCATGGAATACAAATCAATGCAACATTTTGAACAGGACTCCAGACTTGTGAGAATATCTTAAAAGGTTACCACGACCCTGTGTTTTAGTCCTCATGACTCTTACAGTACTTTCTGGACTAGAGCGCAATAGACATCGTCATCATCATCTGCCTAGCCATTCCCAACCATATTGGGGTCGGCTTCAGCAGTCAAACCGGATGCAGCTGAATATCAGTATTTTACATGGAGCGACTGCCTATCGGCAGTAACAGGGTAAAACAATATATCTCATGGTATGAATGGTTGGCAGACATATAAACTTCTGACTAACAGTAAAGACTGGCAAAGATCTACAAATGACAGCCGGGAACAACGACTTTACGTGCTTTCCGAGGCAAGGAGGACACTCGCTATGACAGATGGTCACCCATCACAGACCAAGCTCGGCAAGCACAGGGGTAAGCACCCCTGAAGATCAGACTGTGCAACTGTAATTATTTAAACATGAGCTCCTCAAATAGATATCGTATCGCGATACACGTCGTAAGAGAAGTCAACTGATGATTTCCAAGCCCAAAAAACAGCGTAACAAATTGCTTAACAACCAATTCACTTGACCATGTTAGGGTACATATCTAGTTCCGCCATCTTGGATCCAATTTGTCTAAGTTATGAGAGAAGCTCAAGTTTATTGTTAATGATATTTACTTATCATTCAGCTCGAACAGTGAAGTTCGCCGAGAGAAACAAATGGTTTCAGCGCGGTTCGTAGAACTAACAATC
This sequence comes from Agrotis segetum, assembly GCA_036375495.1. Classification (NCBI taxonomy): domain Eukaryota; kingdom Metazoa; phylum Arthropoda; class Insecta; order Lepidoptera; family Noctuidae; genus Agrotis; species Agrotis segetum. The sequence goes on along the minus strand of JAQSVV010000313.1, from coordinate 297,284 downwards.
TACAAACTGTTACTTATGTTACGAGTACAAACCGTCTTTTGAACCATTTTGTTGCTAGCTTTACTTAGAGTTCGCTTTTGATTTTATTAAACTTTTCCGTAGAAGTAAAATTTTGTACTTATTACCTTTTATGCAATGTTTTAGCTTACTAAATAGAATAATGCTTTTGAGTTGCTGAACCAACATTTGACGCTAAACAAAACCATTATAATACGAGTTTTATTCAATAGATACTTATTATATTTGAATTTTAACCACTTCCCTGTCCGATGAATCACATGTGACTCACGACTATTGTTTAGGTATTGTGTCTGCTGCGCGGACAGTGAAAGTGTTAAATACCTACTAACTAAACTAAAAGAGAAAAAACCTTTAAAAGTAAAATTTGCTCCTCTCTGTGGACTAAATAAAAACGTTTCACTAATGTTTTTGACATAGGTTGTAATTTATGTCTTTTTTTTAAACTCATAAAAAGTAGACATTCCTTCTCGACTATATCAATAAAATTACTTGTGAACACTGTTTTTCTATTATGTGCTCTCCAGAACAAGACGAATAAACTTATTTTCTTTCTTTCTAAAAGTAAATGACTTAATTGTTAATTTGCACCCGTCGATTGAATGCTAATATACTTAATTATGTATTCTTCTTTTCAGGATTAACAATATGGGGTATATCATGGTTCCTATTCAAAGATGCTGTGCTGCCGGACGGATACTTGTTCAATATGAGCGGAGTGGTCATCGCAGGGTACATGCTAGGACACACAATAGAAAGATTCACCACAATCAACCCAGTGGTTGGGATGACGTTGACAGGAGCTCTCTACAGATATTTTGGACCTCCAAGCTTTTTGAACAACCCCACCGCAGATTTAATTGATTTTCATTTAAGGTTAGTAACGACATTCTTTATCTTCATCTGCCTAGCCTTTTCCCAACTATATTGGAGTTGGCTTACAGTCGAACCAGATGCAGTTAAAATTGAATATCAGTATTTTACATGGGGGCCTGCATATCGGATCTCCACAACCCAGTAAATGGGTAATACGATACTCCATGGTAAATCTGGTTGTCAGACTTTAGAGCTTCTGACGAACAGTAAGGACTGTCAAAGATCTACAAATAACAGCTTTACAAATAACAACATCCTTTACAAAGACTATAGATTCTGTAATTGTATTAGGATCAAAAGTATCCTAGGTTATAAAATATCTGTGTACTAAATAAATTATGTAAATCTAAATAATACTTTTTGCTTGTCACAAAATTTAGCATTACAAATAAAAATTTAAAAAGTTCTGATAAATCAGCCAATTTTAAACAAAAATAGGTTGACTTATCTTTAGATCAATTTTACATATGCCAGTTCCCAAAGTGGGACCTTCGACTCTTCAAGCGCGCGCATTCCGTCCCTAGAACCAAAATATTGTACAATCCACAAGTCAGATAACACACGCCTATAATCGAAAAGAGCAGTGGTGGCCCAGTGGTATCGGCCCCGACTGAGCAGTGGTGGCCCAGTGGTATCGGCCCCGACTGAGCAGTGGTGGCCCAGTGGTATCGGCCCCGACTTACGAGTTGTAGGTCGTGGGTTCGAATCCCGGCAGGCGCATTACTTTGTGTAATTTATATCATCACCACTGCTCTCAAAACGGTGAAGGAAAACATCGTGAGGAAACCGGCATGTCCTAGAACCAAAAATTCGAAGACATGTGACATTCACCAATCCGCACTGGGCCCGCGTGGTGGATTATGGCACACCCCCTCTCACAGAGAGGAGGCCTGTGTCCCAGCAGTGGGAACATTAATAGGCTGATGATGATAATCGAAAAAAAGTAAAATAATAGAATCATTGAATTAATACTAAGAAGTACCCATACTAATAAGTTCGTAATGTAAATTTTTTGTCAATCTTTCTGTTTTTGTCAATCGTAATAAGTAGTAAGATTGCACTTCTATAAACGAGTAACGTTTCTTCTTCCCTTCGTTTCGTATATAACAAGGGTAATGTTATGGCATCAATTTCAAATAACTCAAACAGAAGATTGACACCAACCCAAATATTTTAGATGTAAACTTCCCAATGGAGTAAACAACACCTGCACACAGAACTTTGTTAATTAATTAAATAAATTGTTAAAGCCCCAGCTTTCTTGATGACGTAATAAATGACTTTGCTTAATTGATTTGGATCTCACCACATCGTAATTTTGTAACGTAATTATGTAGTATATTTATAATGAGTTACTGCTTCACAAAACGGTTGATAATTTAATGGGGACTTTATATTAATTTTGCTAATAGAAGTACTACATGGTACTAAGGTTGGGGAGCCATTAAATTAATTACTGCAGGTCGACGTGCCATCCCCCGCACTTGATTTTACGAGCGGAAAATATAGTAGAGCCATGAAAAATTTTGGACACCCAGTTCTCAAATTTTACATTAAGAATATTATAATTTATTTTACATTTCGCGTGACTATTGGACATTATTCACTTTAAAAATAATATTTTCACATCAAGCAGACGTAAATGGATATCGTTTTAATATTTAAATATGAAAAATTTCAAACCATATTTACAGTGTTTGTAGACAGCGGTAAAAGTATTTTAAACTATGATTTTTATTTACTAGGCTTATCGAAATATTTGCACAATTATCCAAGAATAAATTTCGAAGTTCAGAACACCATTTGTTTGAGTACAACCTAGAAATTCATGAAACGTCCTCATTGAAGAGTGTACCTCTTATATCCAAATTAAGGTCAGCTGTCTCAAGAGCTTCTGATACGAGTAACACAAATTATCATAATTAATATAATTGAAAACAATCAATTAACAACATTTTATTTTATTCTTACAGGCGAATTTATCCCGTCATTATCCTGACGAAAGGCCCACTCACTTGGAACTGGGAATATATAAAAAATAATTCGGTGAAAGTTTTCTCATTGGCCACTCTGCCTTGGATCGTGGAGTGTTTATCTACCGCCTTCTTTGCCCACATACTACTTGAGTATCCTTGGTACTGGGGTGAGTATTTCAAACTTTCAAGCTCCCCTAATGAACTTGTAAATTCGACTTTATTTAATTGAACTACTTACTTGTTTATTGCTAAGATAAATTCTTAGTTATTTCTTGATCCTGTTTGCGCTGCTTACCAATAGAAAAGCCTCAAATGAAAGCCAGCAGCACCGTTTATTGCTTGAAAACGGCTCAGTGAGTTCATTCACACAAATCCCCATTCATCTGACGACAATTGAACCTTGTGAGAGTCGAGAATGTTAAATAACACAAAGCTGAATATTTCAAAGAAAGCACCTATGTACGTACAGATATTTGAAATTGATGGAGACGTTATTGAAATATGTTTTGTTGTGGTTACAGGTCTCCACTTAGGCTCTATTTTAGCGTCGGTATCACCAGCTGTAGTGGTGCCCATCGTGAATAACCTACATGCAAGAGGCTTAGGAACAAAGAATCAAATAGCGCTGTTAGTGGCGAACGCTGGAGGGCTTGATACCGCATTCACAGAAGGCCTGTTCGGAGTCATCAACAGTGGTATATTCTACCCCGCACCGATGGTATACAGAATTGTAAAGGTAACTGAAACATTAAATAATTGTGTTTCAATAACTTTCAATCAAACAGTCAATAAATATTTACAACGCAATTGTGACGATTTATATTGGGTCACTTATTTTTCATCACTGAGGCTATTAATGTTATTGGACGAACTGAAACCCAGTTCAAAATCATAAAACCATTACACAAGACCTGAATACGCAAGTAGAATACTTTATAGTACATCTATCTCAAGGCGTTTCTCTTTTATCGAAATGTATTTTTATCTCCGACAATAAATTCAAATTTCGAAATCCGGCCGTACTTATCCACACTTGAGATCGTTTCCAAGAAACACTCGAACTACATTTTCTTTAAAATCAAACCGCTTTCTCTTAAGGTTCAATTTGGGTATAGGGCCCTTAACCTTTTTGTTCGTAATTCCGCAGGGTTTGCTGGCTATATTCGTCGGTATCGCACTCGGAATATTCTGGGGAGTGTTATCAGACAGTCTACCGGATCACAGTGACATATACGCGCCTACTGTGCGAAGTCTACTTATTTTAGGCGGAGGTGTGCTGTTGACTTATGCCGGTGGATACGTCGGATGGGGTGGCACCTGTGAGTATTTCCTTGTTTACATATTTGGCGCTTCGTCAACGAGGAAGTAATTTTACGAGGAGTGGCTTTCTTGTAGCACCTACCGTAAACAAAGCTTTCTTTATAGAGCTTTGACCTCCCTTCAGTCGATTGAAATCTGTTTTTAATCAAGATTTCTTTTCCAAAGACTATAAATTACAGCAATTCATAAAATTCAACGATATATATTGAAAAAAATTATTGCCTAAAATGGCCTGTCCTTAAAACTTCATATAGGAAGAACGTATGTGGCAGTAAATCAATGAAAATTACTATTTAAATGTTATATAAAGCGTGTGTGTCTAACTGTTATCTAAAGTATGATCCTTAAATAAATGTAAATAAATTACTTAAGCCAACGTATTGCGCCATACCATTCTATAAATCGAATAATTGCATCAATAAAAAGAGTTTAAGTGCGTAATCATAAAGAAAAGAGCACAAACAGCGTATCAAATGGCAAAATATCGCTGACTAAACATGTAATAAAGATAATTATGTTTACAATGCAAAAGAAACGTCTTCATTACACAGTGCTACTGTATTTTATTAGTTTACCTGAGTAAACACGGTAATACGAGCATGTATGATAAGGAATGCAAATGTGTTACCTACGTCATCGTGGAGATACTTTGCGCACGGTTATAAATTGATCCCTTCGGCTCTGTAATCACGTAATCAGTCATGTTGGCACAGAGGAATTCAGGCCCTTATTTTTATTAGGAAAATTTCTAATCTTATGTATGAATTTTCATATACATACCCACAAAATAAATTCGGTACCTGCACCTTTTATACATATTTATAGTTATTGAAATATAGTATATGATTCCTATTATATTTTTTTGTTGAATTGTTTTTTTTTCTTCCTTTAAATTAGAACAGTTTAGATGTATCTGTATCTTTACTTTGTAACCATTGCCTATGGAACGTCCCGATCCACAATAATTATAGCTTACTTCGATGTTTACAGAGAATCACTAACTCCTAAGTCACTCGCACCTACGCCTAGTTTAGGAGTCAGAGTTACTATTTAGTTTGCCCTAGTAATAGGAAAACAGTGTATAAGACGGGGACGCTAGGTATAATGGGGACATACTAACGTAGCTCAAGCGCCATTCAGTACCCTTAGCACGAATTTTCACTCTTTTACTTTACAGCGTCTTTCCAGTATTTACATGAGCGTTTCTTGTATGAAAAATGGAACAGCGCCTCTGGTGTGCGAAGAAGGAACTAAATTTTTCCTTGAAAATTGTCAATTTGAAATTGTCAAAGTTCCAGTTTACGTCAAATACTGAAAATTCGTGCTAAGGGTACAGGACGTGGGTGCTATGACAGGAAACCTCCACGTGCGCCCGTGGACTGGAGTTCCTTCTCGGATACGTCCGGGGGGAAGACCAGTTTTTCGGGCCGGTGCACCCTGGGATGTGGGCAAAAACTCTTCCTTAAGCATTTTGTGCCTAAGTGGTCTTTTTGCCCGTATGCGAATAGCCTGTCGTGTGGACGCTCCAACGCGTGTCCCTCTGATTAGCAGAGGGCACAGCGGCGGAGCGGGCTTGCGGACGGTGAGTGATGGGTAGCTCGCCGTCCGACCAAAGGACCAAGCCCAGGTCGGTGGCGCGTCGTTTTTCGCGCCAAATGCCTGCTGGGGTCACGGGTTTTTTCTTAACCCAGGATACCGTGGCCCCGGAACGTAAAGGGCATAGGAAGGAACACGGGTGGATTTTAGTCAGTAAGAGTCTGACAGTCCCTTCTTCCCCACCCAGGGCGGGAGGACTCATTTGATGATTTTACCACCTTAAAAAAAAAAAAAAGTTGTCCTATTGGCGCTTGCGCTACGTTAGTATTTATGTTAAGTTTGCCATAAGTGTGTCATTTCATATCATACCCCGCGTCCCCGTCTTATACACTGTTTCCATAAGCCTATAATTTATGTTCCTACTTTTACGGATATTGTTTTTACGATGGCTTTTGGTGAAATCAAGAATGAGGAATAGAACACCGAATAACATAGATAATACTGGAAGCTAAATAAATCTAGGTCGTATTCCAACTAAACTTGACTAACAACTTCCAACTTTAATCAGTCAAAGCCAGTTTAAACTATGTTAGACATGTGCACGAAACTAACTATTATATACGCAATGCGATACAGCTATCGTCACACGTGTTAAGCTTGAACATACGTATTATTTGATATGTGAAGCTGATGGTAAATAATAATGTGTACTTTCGCGAATACTACAAACATACTGAAGATACTCAACGACATACCGATGTTCGGTAGTACACGCGACGAAAGAGATTGGTTAGCAGGCAGACCGAAAAATATATAGGTACCTATTACTTCCGAGTGAATTATTATTATTTATTTATTTTGCAGTAATCAGTGGTCTATTGAATTGTCATTAAAACAAGTTCTAATTTAAAAAGTTAATTGAAAACGGGAGTTTTAATCGTTTAGGGATTTTACTTAAAAATAAGCCGCTCCATAAATATTTGCACGGGTATCTAAACAAAATGTGTAGCATAGCTGATTATTTTTGACCAACCGAACTCTCTCCAGGTTTTCAGGATGAATTACACCATTTTTGCGATATACTTAAACGAATCAGGCAAATATTTTTGGCTACTCAGCATAAAATATGCATTCATCAATCAAAATACGTTAATTTATTAATAATAATTTAATAATCAACCTGTACACTTATCTTTTCTGTCAATTGTACTTATATCCCTGAAATCTCTTTTACTTTTCCTCATAAGATTTCTCTGTTAGCGGAAAATATTATACATAGTCACTGTAAGATATTGTGCATGAAAATGGACAACTTCGTGCGGGTTCCGCGTTATTGCAGGGTTCCGCATCGTTATGGAGAGAATGGTCCTCCTTATACAGGTGTTCGGAACATCAACGTGAAAAAGGGATGGAAAAAGGGAGCCAAACTTTCTCCCGAATAAATATGAGAATGGGTTTATGAAATGTCTGTTAATATGTATGTACATAGATATCTTTATACACCGTGACTTTTTAGTCGTCTTCTTTAGGTACAATTAATGTATTTGACCTAAAAAACTTTTTGAAAAAAGGGAACCGACTTCAAAACCAAACAAAAAAAAAACTATAAAATAACTTTTCTTTCGGAAGTCGGTGGCTTTGTTTTTTGTAGTTCATTGAGATATGGCCACCGACTTCCGAAAGAAAAGTTATTTTATATATTTTTTTTGTTTGGTTTTTAAGTCGGTTCCCTTTTTTCAAAAAGTTTTTTATTTTCACCTTTTTAGTTCAGATATTCAACTAAAATCTTCATAAGATCGGCATCTTTGAAAATCTACAATCCTAGTAAGTAACAAAATGGATCTATGCGAGCAACATCACAAGATATCCATTATTGTTATATACTTAATCCTTTCCCAGAATGTAACAAACACTTTTCTGAAAACTGCATCAAAATCGGTTCAGCAAAACGCGAGATAATCGCGGACAAATATGCAATTGTGTCAGAAAATCTACGATCCAAGTAAGCAAAACGGATCCACGCGGGCAACGTCACGGGATATCTATTAGTATTATACACTTAAATCTTCTCCAGAATGTAATGAACACTTTTTTGAAAACTGCAATAAAATCGGTTCAGCCAAACGTGAGATAATCGCGGACAAATATGCAACCGTCTCTGAAAATGTACGATCCAAGTAAGCAAAACGGATCCACGCGGGCAACGTTACGGGATATCTATTAGTGTTATATACTAAAACCTTCTCCAGAATGTAATGAACACTCTCTTGAAAACCGCATCAAAATCCGTTCAGCCAAACGCGAGATAATCGCGGACAAACATACATACATACATACATACAGGTCGAACTGAGAACCTACTTTTTTTTTGAAGTCGGTTAAAAATACCACTGAGTTTTTTTTAAATCATTAATTACTATTTTATTATTCATAAATTAGTAGGTACATTGGAAATATGAAACACCCTGTTAAAATGTTTACGTCGTTTAATCAAGCTGTAGAGTATACCTACCCAGCGCAATAAGCAGTCGGGCAGATCATTCCATCTCCATTTTCTATGAGGCAAGGGTGTGTCTAACTACGCCTTGCGTCATATTAACGAATAACAGTTTTTTTTTTTCTCAAATCTCTTAAATACCTATTTTTTATTATAAACGTGTACTTTGTCATTGTATACATAAACTGGGCAGCCGTTGTAAGACGACTAAAAAGTCACGGGGTATAGGTTCAGTCAACAGTAGATGAACTAACTTAAATGTTTGATATAGGTAATTTACTTTTGAATCACTTCGAAGCCAGACATTTCTGACGCGAACTCTGTTCATTAGTATTGAAATTCTGATTTAAATCATCAATTTTTGCTGTTAACTGTACCTTTACAATCTTTGCAGCACACACTCGCTTGACGGTTTGAAACGCCTCATACTATCGACCTAGCAATCTGTCAACAGGAATCTTGCCGATCGTTGTTATCCTATACTTATACTAATATTATACGAGTAAATCTGAATGAGTTTGTTTGTTTGTTTGGTTGATAGCGCTAATCGCAGGAACGACTGGTTCAAATGCAAGAAACCTTTTTGTGTTGGATAGGTAGTCCATTTACCGAAGAGAGCTATAAGTTATATAACATCACGTTATGATCAATAGGAGCCGAGCAGCAAGAGTAAAACTGGCAACCGTTAGTTACGTGTAACACGTAACGGACCACAAAACGCCGCCACACGCGTATAGCGCGATTCCGCACCCCTCTCTTTTATCATCTGCTTGGCCTTTCCCAACTGTATTGGAGTTGGCTTCCAGTCGAACCATATGCAGATTAGTAATTTACATGGAACGACAGCCTATCCGACCTCCACAACCCAGTAACTGGCCAATACGATACCCCATGGTAAGACAGGTTGTCAGACTTGTAAGGTTCTGACTAACAGTAACGACTGTCAAAGATCTATAAATGTCAGCCGGGGCCAACGGTTTCCGTGCTTTCCGAGACACGGAGGAAACTCGCTATGATAGATGGTCATCCATCCACAGACAATCCGGGTTAACCGGAAGATCGGCCTGTGCGGCTGTGATTATGTAGCCACGAGCTCCTCAAGCACCCCTGTCTCTCTTACCTTAGTAATGTATTGGTTAAAAAAAGTAGCAGTCAACGACCGCAAGTGTTGACCACCGGCCATAAATTGCTGTCGCGCGCTTTAGCTACCTCTGTAGCCGTTTCCAGTTTCTCGAGGCTGTGGCTGTTGCGAGTGGCTCGTGTGCGGCGACACTTAAAGACAATTGATATCCTCAGTATTTTTTAATCCTTTATCATCAAATGAAGATGTCTGCTTTACATTATATTGGGCAGCGTTTTGGGTGGGTAACAAATATTTCGCCTAAAACAAAGGTAGTTAATTATAACGCGTACGTTCAATCAGTCTAGTTATCTTATTTACACACCTGAAATATGTGTATGGCCTAAACCAAATTTTCCACGAAATTTCATTAAAGTAATGAGAGAACGCGAAGATAGCTTATCCCTAATTCGCATTGTTTGAATTAATTGCATTTAGGCTGTATGTGTTTATATGCCTAAACACAATGTGTACATAAAAGCTTATCCTAAAAGCAATTTGTTCTGAATTCACTACATAATCGAATTCAGACATTGTTTGTCTTCTTTTTTCTCGAATAAATATTGAATTAGTAGGTGAACTTGAATTAAAGTGCTTAAGTAAATCTGTTCTATACTTAGTTGGCTTTATAAGGTGCGTCCACACAGAGCGAGCCTCGCGAGGCGTTTGCCGCGCGAAGCAGCTCAGAGCCTGCAGCCAAACGGCAAGCGACAATCGCTAACGTTCAGCAGTCGCTAATAAATTTTCAACTTTATACCCCATACCATAAAGTTGAAAATCGTATCAGCAGATCGCGTTTTCGCTCAGCAGTCTTTACTAGATTTTTAGACTCAGTTAAGGCAAACGCGAAGCGAGGCGTTTTTGTTTGTAATGTATTGTTTGAAGCCAGTCACGTAGACTATCGGATCGCTTTCACTTTTCTATGTGACTGGATTCAAACAATTCCATATAGGTATTACAAATAAAAACGCTTCGGATCGCATTAGCTTTATTAGCTTCGCCTGTCTCTTTGACAATAACTTTAGTGTAGACGTGTCTTGGCCGAGACAAGCGCTCGTTTGCTCGTTGGCTTTTTGTTTTGCTCGTGTAGGTATATTGTTTCATGCCTCTGTCGAAAAACAATACAAGATATAATTATGTAGATTGTAGGTACTTTTTTAGTCACATCATTGTCTTGCCCTTCGGGGATTGTAGATGTGATGTAGATAAAGATTTTTTGTATCTATAACCTCAATTATTAAATCGTAAATAAATTATAGCGCTTGACTCCTCAAACTCATAGCGTGACGTTAAATATCCTGACATATAATCGTTTCTGAGATTAGCGCGTTCAAACAAACAAAAAATTCGACAGTTTTTTTACATTCGAATAGTCGTTACTTTATCTAAGTACCTATTTAAAAAAAAACAAATTGATTTAATTAAAATGGAAGCAATCTGGGAAGAGTTAGGGTCAATTCACACTGTCGCACAGTCGAAGCACATCAAAATAATCATTAACGTAAAGACAAAAATCATAATTATTCATCCTTATTTCCACAATCTCTTTTACGAGATAAATGAGAACTGCAAAGTCGATAGAATTTGTGCATCTGAGCGTAAATATTGAAGGTGTATTCGTGCAACTTCGTTTTAATTGAAAAATAATTTGACCCTTCGATGCGCTTCGAATCATGTGTTGATGTGAATTGACCCTAACAAATCTGCTTCACAAGCTACTACAAAAAGAACTAGTACTAGTTATTATTAGTTTGATACTATTGATAAATAGTTATAATTGTATAGTTGCAGAGTTTACTCAGCTTAGCAAATAACTAACTGTACTCAAAGCAAGTTCCTAATTGGCGATACTTCTCAAGTTTCCTGACAATTAATATAATTAATGAACAACACAGCCAATTGTACAAATAAACCGTGTTTCTATAAAGGTTGCACACAACTATTATTTTGCCAATTTAAAATCAATTCGAAATACTTCCGAAAATAAAATCCAAATTAAGATTTTATAATATCTGACGAAGTATTTATAGAAACACAACATCTCCTAGACTTTTGTAATTGTATAAAAAAAACGGTTTAGGCGCATTTGGGCTAATTCTCATTTGGGCAACCGACTCCATAATGGACTACTTCTCATTTGGGCAAATTCTCATTTGGGCTAATTCTCATTTGGGCTACTTCTCATTTGGGCTACTTCTCATTTGGGCTACTTCTCATTTGGGCTAATTCTCATTTGGGCTACTTCTCATTTGGGCTTCTTCTCATTTGGGCTACTTTTCAAAATTTGGGGATGTTTATTAAAATAAGTACTGTCTTTATCTATTTAAACTTGTTTATTCATTCAAGAGATCAATTACATTATTTTAAGAACTAGTATACATACGTCGACATTGCGTTGAGCGCGCGTTGGTCGCGTATACACACCGCCCTTAGCACTTTTAACATTTTTGTTACAAAATTAATCAATATCAAACGCTCAAAATGAGTCCCAATACAAACTGTTGAATACAAAGTCGCACTCCTTTTATTATTTCAATGTGGTGGATGTTAACAGTAATAGGTCTAAGTTCTGTTTGTTCCTTTTGTTTTCCTGAACAAAATTTCACATCACATGTTTAGCAGCTTAAAATTTGGCATAAGCCCTCCTTATACTCTCCACGTAGGTGAGCTCTAAGAATGGATTCTGCGAAATTCGGCCCCAAAGGGGTTGTACTATGATAATAGATACCAAAACTGGATTTTGTAAAATTCGACCCCTAACGGATTTGTTTTTTGGGTGGACAGTTTGTATGAAACTTAGTTACTTCAAGTGCTAGGCGACCAAATCTTTCATGGCGGTTCTTTATAATACGTAAATGTACACAAAACAGTATTTTGTGACGCTTAAGAGGTTGTTTTTGGTGTTGATAATTTACATTAAACTTTATTGCTACAAATGCTAGGAGTTTCAAATTATTTATAGGGGTTTCATACGACGTAGATCACTAACGGTCAGTTCACACCGAAACGTGACGCGAAGCGACGTGACGCAACGATACTTCAAATTTGTATCTTTTCTTATAGTAAACAAAGTCAGATTTTGAATCGCATCAAGCGGCGCCGCGCTACGTCGCGCTGCGTTGCGAAAGGTGTATCATTTGTTTTTTAAAATAGAGTTACATTTTGAATAACTCTATTGAAATGTGCGCGCAGCATCACGTCTTGGTCTTTGTCGACCCTTAGACACAATTTTACGAAATTCGTCCTCATATGGGGTTTTTCTGTGGTTGATAGTTTGTGTGAAACTTTGTTACTACAAGTGCTAGGAGTCTCAAGACGAAAGTTGTATCTATGACGGGATTGATGTATTGATAGTTTGTAGAGGTCTCCAGGAGATTCTACTTGAGAGGATGCTGCGAAAATCAACCCCTTAGGAGTAGTTTTGGAATTGTTAGGAAGGAATCCCAACATTATATGCATTGGGGTTATTTTTAGGACGTAGGTACCACTCAAGACGGGATACTGCGGGAAGATAGAATTTTTGTTGAATATTGATTTAGATTTTCGAAAAGTATAGTAATTTACATGCCCAAATTTTGGGAAGTAGCCCAAATGAGAATTAGCCCAAATGAGAAGTAGCCCAAATGAGAATTAGCCCAAATGAGAATTAGCCCAAATGAGAAGTAGCCCACATGAGAATTAGCCCAAATGAGAATTAGCCCAAATGAGAAGTAGTCCATTATGGAGTCGGTTGCCCAAATGAGAATTAGCCCAAATGCGCCTAAACCAAAAAAACATCCGATTTTGTAGTGTATAAATTAGGCAGTAGGTGTTCCTTATACAACGTGTAACGTTAATAGCGCAAAACCTCACGTGGGGTAACTAAGCCCATGTTACTAAAGAATGTTTGTTCGAAGACTTTTGGAAATTCGCATAAAATAAATTGGTTTTTCATGCAAAATGAGAAATTGATCGGGCCCATCAGTATGAAAAATATTTTTTTTTTTTTTTTGCGAATTTCCAAAAGTACAACTTTTCATTTTGTTCAGTAACATGGGCTGAGTTACCCCACGAGTCGTTTTGCGCTATTAAGAGGATAGAATAGCTGCTGCCATTTCAAAAAATAGGTATTTAGAAAAACTCCTACTGTCCCTCTCACGCTTTGAAAAAACCCCGATCGTGCGATAGAGAGCGTTACAGCTGACTGTAAGTATTTTTTATATGAAATTTGTCTCTCGGGAGAAAACGTTTTTCACATACTAAATGACGACCAATCTCTTAGATTCTGGTGTCAATCGTTTCAGCATATTATATTCTAGGTTTGTAGGTTTTGCTTTTTTTCTTAAACTTCTTTGTTTTTTAAATACACAGGTTTTACTTCAATGAAGATTTTGTCATAAAAATAGTAACTTTTAGGCGCCTGTAACTTTCAAACTATTATAAATTTTGAAAAAAAGAAAACCTATAAACCTAGTTTTTTACTGGGTCAGATGCATTCTAAAAAATCATTGAGATAGGATAACATCTAGGGGGAGAAAAACGTTTTCTTTTTTTTGTATGGACGAGCGCTCGGTAGACGATCGTCTCAACGTTACACGTTGTATAGATCCGTATCAATATTTTATAAAGAAAATCTTATGAACACAATGAAAAACCACATATTATGGGTTAATACTATTGATAAGATTCATAAAACATAATGATTTGATAAATAATAAATAAGATGAGCCTACTATGAATAAAGACGCAATTAAAGAATAGATTATAATTATTACGATGTTGATAGTAAAATTTATTGAAATAGCAACAGTTTAATCAAATATCATCTTTATTGCTACGAATTGTTAAAATATCGCGTCTAATATAATCATCAGATACCTAATGATAGGTTTTAGATACATAAGTATTTCTAAATTTATATGTTGTCATGCAATCATGTCATGCACGGATAAGAAACTGTGTGGCCCAACATGACGTCCTAAATTTTATATTTAATCTTTTTTAAAAATATATGTAAAAAAAATGTAAACTAAAATAAGCCGTATTCCTTCAATTGCCTATTACGTTCCAGGGACACAGTTACTTGTTTAGAAAGTTTCGTGACCCCGTTAAGCTTGCTTATCATCTAGAATTGTAAGCAAAAAAACATCAGGACATTGCAGCTTGACCCTTGTGCCAGTCGGAAAAATGAAGAATCAAATATGTCCGGGTTGGCGGGACTGTCTCATCAGTAAACCATAATCTGGAACGTAAAGGTCTATTGAAGGATCACCGTGGATCATAGTCAGTACGAGTATATTCTATTCCGCCCCACACTGTGGTTGAGGACTCATTTGATGACTTTATAAGGTAAAAGAAAAGGGTGCCCACCATCAAGTAAAAAATGCTTGCACTGACTGAACAGGTCCACTCAAATCTGTATGGTTCTTTCTTTAAAAGACCATCTCAGACGTTAACCTACATGGTCCTCGTATAACTTGACCAATTTCATGTCTGGACTTTAAAAGAGACAGTGACCTCTGAGTTTCTTCTCAGAGTAGTCAGGTAGGTACGAAACACCGGCTTCATCTAGTTTGTAAAAAGACGACGTGTAAAAGTGTTGATAAAACGTACTAGCAAAATAAATATCATTTCAAGTAAAGATACGAGTATCAACATTCAATCGTCTTGATACCAGCAAAGCAATCAATCACAAAAGAACACTTTGAAAATTACCAACGTTTCCTCTCTCTCCTTCACATCCCGTTTTCTAAAACTTACCTGTCATACCTAATCGAATTAAGAAAACACAAAGGCTAGCTACCTAAACCTGCGATCTTCGAGGCGTACAAAGTGAATCTTTGTCTCTCGAACCCTTCGCCAAATTATTTTTGGGTTCGGCAGTTATGAAGCGTCGCGAGGATTTGCTCCGGTCGGGTTATGAGGCCGACTCTAGTAAATGCGTATAAAAAAGGAATTTCATTCATCGTTCCTCCGCGCTGGAAGGTTGACGTTAAGAAGTGCCTCCAGGAATTCCAACGTGAAATATTACCGAAGATATTCGTGTGAAAACTCATGTGTAGAATGTTGAGAGTTTGTTGGTTTTTTAGATTAAATGCCTTATGAAGCTTATTGTTATTGTCGTATGAAATAAAAGTGTTTATTTTTATAAATCGATCTTTGAGGAGTGGCTGGAGAGAAGTCATGGCGTCCTGACCTACCGCTTGACGCAGGTCCTCACCGGACACGGAAGTTTCGGGAGGTACCTGTGTCTGACGCGAAAGGAGGAGACGCCTGGGTGTCACCACTGCGAAGATCGCCTGGAGGACACGGTGGAGCATACGGTGCAAGACTGCCCGGCTTGGGCGGAGCACCGACGTGTCCTCACGGCTGCGATAGGCGGAGACCTCTCGCGCCCGGCATTGGTTGCGGCCATGCTGCGGGGCGAGACGGAGTGGGAAGCGGTCAGCTCCTTCTGCGAGGCAGTAATGCTCGTAAAGGAGGAGGCAGGCCGCGAGCGAGAGAGGACAGCGTCCTCCCTCCGCCCCAGCCGCAGTGGTAGGCGCCCACGGCGACGGACGTCGCTAGATGATCTCCGGCCACCGTAGGCGCGGGCATGCGGGCAGCGAGTAAAGGGCAACTCGCTGCCCGACCAAGGACCATGCCCGGGTCGACGGCGCGTTGTGTCCCACGCGCGCCTCAAAGAGCGTCAGCATATTGACGGGGCCCCCCTCTCAGAGGGCCAAAGCCTGCCGGGGTCGCGGGATTATTCCCTTACCGTAACCCCGGAACTTAACAGGCTATGAAGGACACCGTGGATTTTAGTCAGTAGAAGTCTGACAGTCCCTCCCGCCCTGCCCGGGGTTGGAGGACTCATTTGATGATTTTACCACGCTAAAAAAAAAAAAAAAAGTACTTATTGACTTTTTTGTCATCGACTTCGGAAAGAAAAGTTTTAATTTTTCCCTTTTTAGTTCAAAATTATTAGGTTAATCTAAATTCAATTCAAGTCATAATAATTATACCTGTGTAATTTTCTTACACGGCAATATTATACGAGTCATATTGTAATCCATAGGATCGATAACATCGTCCAAGAAGACAATTGTAGGTGAAAAATACTCACAAAATGAAAACTATTAGACCAAACTGAATTAAGCTTTTATGGGACTAAATGGCAAGTAAGTACTTATACTGCATTGAGAAAAAAAAATAGACAGAGAACCACGGAGTACTCGGAGTACATGCTTAAAAAAATACTTACAGCTTGGCAAAATAGAGTAGAAAACCGGAAGTCGCCACTGTGCTCTAGCTACCAGTACTTTGAATGTTTTTTTTTCACTTATTACGTTAGTTTTATGGCACAATAATAAATCTAACAAACCTGCGTTCTTTGTTTACATCAAATATCAAAGATTTTAGAACGGTGTCAGCAAACAAAAAGATTAGTTACGTTTCAAGATGTTCTGGCCAAACTGTACTGGATTAAAAACCTCCTCCGTTTTAAGTTCGGTTAAAAATAATGCATTCTAATTCTGCTTAATAAATATTTGTATCATTTCTAGTTATTGCTTCACTTCACTTTGATCAATGAAAGTGATGATTACTCGTTAGCAATAATGTTATGGTTTGTTTCTAAGTACATTAATATTCTATTTAATGGCGTTAACTGTAATAAACTTGTGTTTACTTAGTCTGAGTACAGGTCACAACCGGCCAGGCGGAATATTGATAGCTATTTGGATTATTAACTAGAAATATATAATTGATTGTATAAACACGGTGTAAGGGACTTTAAAGGGCTTCACACACAGCAGCTATAATGTAAAGATGTACATTATAGCACGATACATCTCATTACATCTTTCCATAGAAATCGTCAGAAGACCACACACTGCAGCTATACCTAATGTATATTTACATCTTCGAATTTCTATGGAAAGATGTAATGAGATGTATCGTGCTATAATGTACCTCTTTACATCATAGCTGCTGTGTGTGAAGCCCTTAATGCGGTGAAGGTTACTTTTATAACATCTACACAGTTTATATATATACAAATTGTATGAAACAGAGGCCATATTGCAAACTTTCCATATTTTCCGTACAAAGAACGTACTTGTGGCAGGATATACGGCGTTTATCACATAGAAATTTAATAAGCTTTTCTAGTGTACAAACTCTACCTTGGCGTGTTCTTGGCGAGGAAGACATGATACGCTAGCGCCGACGTTTATAAGCACGCTACGCTAGCGTCACGCCAAGCTCGCTATTTGGCAAAGATCCGGTTCAAAGGACATTGAAGCCGTGTAATTATCCTATGAGTAATCTTTACTTTGTTTCTAGCATGGTAGTTCAACTACAACGCCCGAGGCATCGATGGTGTCTTTAAAAGGCGGCAGTTTCCACTTAGCCAATTTAATAAAATATTACTACACACAAGTCTATTATGTATCAGTAACTGAGTAGTAATATGATATTCTTACTATGTAATTATAAGAGTCAAATGCAAAATAAAGGCTTTTTTTTTTCAGAAAAGGGTCAAGTATCATGACAGGCTTTTAGTATTTTTTAGAATTTAACTCCAGGATCAGTCAGAATACTTTTTTCTTGAGCATGTGGGTCAAGGACTTAATAACAGAGTCATAAAGACATGTCTACTCATGTCTAATCGTGAACCTAAAACGCTAAAAGCAATAGGCTAGTTGCCAAAAAAAATGTAATTAGTACGTCTTTTAGATTATTCAAAAATAAGGGACACGTATTTTTTTATTTGTAAATCAGACCAAAAATGACAAGGATATAGCCTATTAAAGTTACGTGTGACGTCACGATGCGTGGCATTTTTCGCGCAGAGTGACGTTACAGGTAACTTAAATAGGCTATTATCAGTCTTTGTTCTTTTTTGTTTAATCGAAAAAAGAAAAAATACGTGGCCAATATTTTTTTATAATCTAAAATACGGACTAAATAGAATGTAATTATTTTGACCCTGGAAACTACCCTATTGAAGGAACAGAGTGGATATTAGTCGCCACGTGTTTCACAATATTTTCCGCTTCAGAGTGGAAGGAGTAATTCATTTGACGATTTCTTAAATCAAAAAAAGGCGACACCAAAATTAGACATAATTATCTTTTATGTGCAATGATCTAACTTAATTCAATAGTTACATACCTATTTTCAGTTTATCAACATACAAACACATTGGTGAAATTTTATGTATTTTTTCAAGAAAGTTAATAAAAACACTTTTATCGTCGTTATTTTACAAACTACGAGTAGATGAGCCGGTCTCATCTGTAGTTTGTAAAATAGCGACTTGAAAAGTGTGTTTCGTACCTAAATTTATCCGAGAAGAAACAGGCGAAACATAGAGGTCACACTCTTTTAAAGTCCAAACATTACATTGGTCAAGTCATAGGAGGACGATGTAGATTAGTGTCACCACACGGATTTGAGTAGACCGGTCTAGTCAGTGCAAGCATTTGTCAGTTATCGTGTAACTACGAGTAGCTCGATTCACCTCAACGACACGACGAACAATACCAAAGAAAGGACATTTGAGTAAGCTGCATAGGTTACAAAAATTGTCAGGTAATCAATATAAATAAAGTGGAAAAAAAAATGCATGCCCCATTAAAATACAAATCAACCACTTGAAGTTCAAAACATCATTATATTAATTAACTCGCGTCTTATATTCGTATTAACCTTCGTTCCAATTAAGCTCAATCAAACAAAAACTGTGTTCAATTATATCATGATGGGATCCAATTTTAAGAATTCATCAATGGAAAGAAATGTTTGATGAGAATATGTATCCCAGTGTGTACGAAGTGAAAGAGTACAACGCAAACAAAAATTAAAGGACACTGTAAAATGCAATTTGTTAACAAGGTCTTTTTTTGCTTGCACTCCTTTATCTAAATTCACGTGATTTACCTTCTATTTTTACCCGACTGCGCGACGCAAAGGAGGGTAATGTGTTTATCAGTCTATGTATGTATGTATGTATGTTTGTTTCTATGTGGTGTTCTAGAGACCAAATGCGTAGGCCGATTTTGATAATTTTTACGTCAATCGATTCGTCTTAACCTTGCGAGTGTCACTAAAGACATGACAATAATCAAAATTCACCACAGCGGCAACCAGACGCCATATTGTCAAAATGAAAAAAAAAAAAAAAGGTTGCACTCCAGGAGTGCCGGTAGAAGTGAAAACTTTTTTGTTACTATGTTTTATTTTTAATTTGAATGACGTCTTACTCATTTTCGATCAGGGTCACGTGACCCTGACGCGAGTTTTGGTCACGTGACCCTGACGCGAGTTTTAAATTTTTTACCCATTACAGAAAAAGTGTACAACGCCGCTAAAGAAGTTTTCACTTCAAAAATGTCGATGAACTATGTCATGTGGGGTATCGTTGAATAGGTATTTTAAAATCATCTTTAGGTTCCCTTTATCATTTTTCATTTTAAATAATAGTTTAGGATATATAACGATTTAAAGTTGTTTAGCAAAACAATCATTCCCTGAATAGTAACTAAAAAGTATGAAATAAAAAAAATATTTAACGAAAAACAAAAAACCCAACTGCGTTAAAAAAAAACTAAAAAGAAAGAAACAAGTCCAGTAGTTAAGAATTCACTCATTCACTCTCTCTCACAGTCGGGGCCCGTTGGGAAGATTTGATTGGTATAATTTGAATGGGCCCCGACTGTGAGTGTGAATGAGTGAATTCTTAACTACTGGACTTGTTTCTTTCTTTTTAGTTTTTTTTAACGCAGTTGGGTTTTTTGTTTTTCTTTAAATATTTTTTTTTATTGTACGATGTTTATACATGATAAATAAGAAACTAAGTAAATAATAAAATGATGAAACTATGTTTATTTCTGTTGTAAACATTTACGGAAAGTGTTTAAGGAGACAATTTTGTGAGGTATTCCTCGTAGCGCTCCTGTTTTGAAGCGCTCCTATCTAAGCGCTCCTGTTTCATTCCTCTAAGCGCTCCCAAAAGGAGCGCTTTTTTTTTTTTTTTTTAGCGTGGTAAAATCATCAAATGAGTCCTCCAACCCCGGGCAGGGCGGGAGGGACTGTCAGACTTCTACTGACTAAAATCCACGGTGTCCTTCATAGCCTGTTACGTTCCGGGGTTACGGTAAGGGAATAATCCCGCGACCCCGGCAGGCTTTGGCCCTCTGAGAGGGGGGCCCCGTCATTATGCTGACGCTCTTTGAGGCGCGCGTGGGACACAACGCGCCGTCGACCCGGGCATGGTCCTTGGTCGGGCAGCGAGTTGCCCTTTACTCGCTGCCCGGATGCCCGGATGATGAATCATGCTTTTGTGGAAACTACTATTGAAAAATGAACTACGCAGCGAGCGTATACGTTTACGAACTTAAAAACTTATATTTGTAGTACAAAATGAGTGTATACTCCTGCTTTAAGTTTTTCTTCTAGAAGGCGATGTGGAAATGTCGGTGCACAGTTACTCGCACTAGACAGTTTTTTTTATTCAAATTTTGGGGCGGCAAGCTGTACAGGCCCAGGGCGCCGACAATTTGAAATTACGCCTCTGCTTGTAGATCATAAAAATATTTGCAAGAGTCGAACCAGCAACACGCAGCGCAGCAGTGCAATCGCTCGGCCACTTCGCTAACCGTGCCGTCAAAATTGAATGCTTGAAAAAAGCAACGGGTAGGGGGCCGCGAAATATTTCTTCATACTAAGGGGGTCGTGCCATGAGAAAGGTTGAAAACCCCTGCTTTAGTCCACCAAATAGATGAATATAATCTGCCGACATAATTATGTTTTTTTTTTATTGCTTAGAAAGCTTTTTTTTTTTTTTTTTTAGCGTGGTAAAATCATCAAATGAGTCCTCCAACCCGGGCAGGGCGGGAGGGACTGTCAGACTTCTACTGACTAAAATCCACGGTGTCCTTCATAGCCTGTTACGTTCCGGGGTTACGGTAAGGGAATAATCCCGCGACCCCGGCAGGCTTTGGCCCTCTGAGAGGGGGGCCCCGTCATTATGCTGACGCTCTTTGAGGCGCGCGTGGGACACAACGCGCCGTCGACCCGGGCATGGTCCTTGGTCGGGCAGCGAGTTGCCCTTTACTCGCTGCCCGGATGCCCGCGCCTACGGTGGCCGGAGATCATCGAGCGACGTCCGTCGCCGTGGGCGCCTACCACTGCGGCTGGGGCGGAGGGAGGACGCTGTCCTCTCTCGCTCGCGGCCTGCCTCCTCCTTTACGAGCATTACTGCCTCGCAGAAGGAGCTGACCGCTTCCCACTCCGTCTCGCCCCGCAGCATGGCCGCAACCAATGCCGGGCGCGAGAGGCTCTACGAGGAAGTGATCTCCGCCTATCGCAGCCGTGAGGACACGTCGGTGCTCCGCCCAAGCTGGGCAGTCTTGCACCGTATGCTCCACCGTGTCCTCCGGGCGATCTTCGCAGTGGTGACACCCAGGCGTCTCCTCCCAAAAGGAGCGCTTGGAGGAACGATTAAAAATATTAAAATTTATTTCCTCGAAGCGCTCCCACGTTTAAAAATAGGGAAAAGCATGAAGTAAACGTAATGAATTATATCGATATTTTTTTTAACCGACTTCAAAAAAGGAGGAGGTTCTCAATTCGGTCGGTATGTTTTTTTTATGTATGTACATCGATTACTCCGAGGTTTCTAGTACGATTAGTGTCATTCTTTTTTTGTTCATCGACGACATCATTGACATCGAAGTTGCTTAACCAAATTACGAAATTGAGAGAATAATATTTTGCTTTCGGGACTCTTATGTGTATGAGCGCAATACGTTACTGGGTCCCGGCTCAGAACGGGTGATTTTAGTCAGTAGGTGGTTTTAATCAGTAAGAGTCTGACACTCTCTCGCCCCGCATAGGACAACGAAAGTCATTTCTACCATTGACGTAAACGATAGACAACTCATTGCCATAATTCTACGAAAAACTTCCGACAAAACATTGAGGTGTGCGGGGCGGGTAATAATGGGAAACAATGGAAATAAATCATAAGCTTTCTAAACAATAGGCGGAGACCTCTCGCGCCCGGCATTGGTTGCGGCCATGCTGCGGGGCGAGACGGAGTGGGAAGCGGTCAGCTCCTTCTGCGAGGCAGTAATGCTCGTAAAGGAGGAGGCAGGCCGCGAGCGAGAGAGGACAGCGTCCTCCCTCCGCCCCAGCCGCAGTGGTAGGCGCCCACGGCGACGGACGTCGCTCGATGATCTCCGGCCACCGTAGGCGCGGGCATGCGGGCAGCGAGTAAAGGGCAACTCGCTGCCCGACCAAGGACCATGCCCGGGTCGACGGCGCGTTGTGTCCCACGCGCGCCTCAAAGAGCGTCAGCATAATGACGGGGCCCCCCTCTCAGAGGGCCAAAGCCTGCCGGGGTCGCGGGATTATTCCCTTACCGTAACCCCGGAACGTAACAGGCTATGAAGGACACCGTGGATTTTAGTCAGTAGAAGTCTGACAGTCCCTCCCGCCCTGCCCGGGGTTGGAGGACTCATTTGATGATTTAACCACGCTAAAAAAAAAAAAAAAAGCTTTCTAAGCAATAAAAAAAAAACATAATTATGTCGGCAGATTATATTCATCTATTTGGTGGACTAAAGCAGGGGTTTTCAACCTTTCTCATGGCACGACCCCCTTAGTATGAAGAAATATTTCGCGGCCCCCTACCCGTTGCTTTTTTCAAGCATTCAATTTTGACGGCACGGTTAGCGAAGTGGCCGAGCGATTGCACTGCTGCGCTGCGTGTTGCTGGTTCGACTCTTGCAAATATTTTTATGATCTACAAGCAGAGGCGTAATTTCAAATTGTCGGCGCCCTGGGCCTGTACAGCTTGCCGCCCCAAAATTTGAATAAAAAAAACTGTCTAGTGCGAGTAACTGTGCACCGACATTTCCACATCGCCTTCTAGAAGAAAAACTTAAAGCAGGAGTATACACTCATTTTGTACTACAAATATAAGTTTTTAAGTTCGTAAACGTATACGCTCGCTGCGTAGTTCATTTTTCAATAGTAGTTTCCACAAAAGATGATTGAAAAATGAATTATGTATAAAAATCGAGGTTAATGACCTCGATTTTTATACATAATTCAGTCATGGAAACGTAAAACATATTTTCAAGAGCGAGCGTAGCGAGCTCAAAAATTTATAGATTTCTGGACTATGAAAAGCCAAATCTTCAAAGAAGATTGAACGCAGCGTACTCTAAAAGTTAAACGTTTCCGTAGTACGACAAAACAAGTTTTAATCTAAAAGCGAGTCTATGAGAGCGGCGTGTGACAGTAAATCTACTATTTCTACACCAACATAAGACAAGTTTTCATTGAAATGTGACCTAAGAAAGTTGACTTCTTTTTACCTTCACAAGCATACCCTTCATTAATGGGCGAGCGTAGCGAGGCGGAAAAATTTTAGCAATTTAAATTGAAATAGAGCTTGATAAATGTAAGGTTCTCAACTTTTAACCATTTATCTAGAGAAGCTTCGCGACCCCCCTGAAGAGGTCCTTAACAGGTTGAAAAACCCTGGACTAAAGGATTTACAATAAAACAAACAAAAAAAATACCAAACCCGTGCGAAGCCGGGACGGGCCGCTAGTTGTATATTATAACAATGTGTTCTAGTTATTATCGATAATTTCAGTTAGTATAGTCCCATCTCTATCCGAAAGTTAATCATGGGAGCGCTTCGAGGAAATAAATTTTAATATTTTTAATCGTTCCTCCAAGCGCTCCTTTTGGGAGCGCTTAGAGGAATGAAACAGGAGCGCTTAGATAGGAGCGCTTCAAAACAGGAGCGCTACGAGGAATACCTCAATTTTGTATGTTTGTGCTCTGTTTCAAAAGTTAGGCTACGCTATATAGGTGCAAATATGTAGTACTATTCTCTATGAATACAGAATTGTGATAGCGCGGCATCGTGATGTCTTAGCTCTAAGTAGGATACACGACTTACTACACTAGCAATGATTGTGTTCAATCCCGTCGTTCGACTTTAAGAACGCATCGTAAGATTGTTGCCAATTATGACAACACCTGTATTACAAAAACCATGGTCTTAATCTGTTTCAGATATTACTGAAAACCTAACGTTTCTTCTTGTTTCAGCGGGAGTGGCGGTCATGGTATGCGCGGGCGCAGCAGCGACTCGGTGGGCGCGTCGTGATTGGCCACTCGCCAATAACCCCGTCTGGGAGGTCTACAAGCTGTTGTGGAGGATATTCGAGCCCATGCTCTTCACCCTTAGCGGGTATTACTTAGATGTACATATCGCTTTTACCAACATTTTTGTGCTTGTTAGCCTAGATTTGTTTGTGTGACATAGCAGGACTTATGAGCTTAATGTATCGTAGAATGCAGTTCAAGTATATGGAAGAGTGTCAATGACCTTCATCTGTCAATTGTCACTTGAAAATAACGTTTAGCAATAAAATGCTTTGTGTATATTAATTTTGAATACTGTATATTTTCTTGTTATTGTTGTTTTCACCTTTACCACCACTGCTCTATTATAATACCTTTTATCGTGTTTTTAGTATAAATGTGATAAAAGAAATTATAATAGAGCTATTAGATACAAATTTTATATCGACTACCTTCAAACGTTTTTTACTGTATCTACCAACATCATTGTCTAGACAGAAAGTTTTACCTTATAAGTTCTAAAGCGAGCAGATGATTGATTGACGCAGGTTAAAATTTTACGAAGGTCGAGTTTACTCGTTACCAATATAAAACTTTCCTCAGTGTAATGTTAGTATAGAAATACATACTTAGGTATAGAAGATAACCAATTTAAACTCTCATTTTCTTCCAGGTATCACAAATAAACGTGAAAGAGCTGTACCTGATCCTCGGTTGCATCTCCTCAGCACTAGTTCTCCGGCTGCTGACAGCTTTCCTAGTCGCACTCGCTAACGACCTGTCAGTCAAGGAGAGTCTTTTTATCACCGTCACCTGGATACCTAAAGCTATTGTAGAGGTACGCCATTTATTTTCTGCTGCCATTGTTAGCGGTAAAATGCTCCAGGTAAAACATTGTTGGAACATCATTGATTGTTGTTACGACAGCGTCTGTTTGTGAATGTTTTGTTTGTACTATCTTTCATTTACTTTTTTATCAATGAGTGACAGTTACTTTTTGTATTTTCAACTGATAAATTATTTACATTTTTATATTCGTTTCAATTGATGCTATCAACGACGATATAAAGCTGAATTGAACTAAATGTCCGCCAAACCGTAATAAAATTATGAGTCACTTGATTCAAGGAATATATTTTTCAGTACGCTGATTTTTTTTGCGTTCTTTCAAGCGGAGATTCGATTTAAAATACTTAATTGGTTGAGAGAAATACTTAGAAGTTTATATAGCGAAATTGCAAATTGAAAATCGTATTAATGTTACTTTAAAAAGTCAAGAAATTAAATATGCTATAGGTCATTACCTAAACTTAGGTATAGATCTTTCGTTTTAACGCCAGATTTAGCTAAAACCAACAAACAACTTTTACGCTTTTATTTTACAAAAATTGTCCTTCATAAAAGGTATCGTCAACGGTATATCCAAGGATTTATTACCTCAAATTTAAATATTAAATGATTAAATATGTATGAACATTTCGCTCCGTCAAAAAAGGGTTTACACGTGGTTAGCTATAATTAATACAGCCACTCGATCACCATCCATCACTAGAGAAGAGACCTTGGGACCGCATTGCTGTAACTGCCTATTTCTTTAATGAAAATTCTGAAACATTTCACTAAATACATGTAAACATTAGGTAGAACAGTTTGCCTACCGGGGACGCGGGACTGTTTTTTCAGATAGGTAATCGTGACCCTGGAACGTAAAGCGCTATTAGAGGAGTGTCGTGGATATTAGTCGGTACGAGTCTGACAATCCCATTCCGCTCAAAAAAAGGTACAAAAGTTTAATAAAAATAAAAAAAATGTTTTATTTGCCATGACGTGAAGCCGACATTAATTGTAATTTAAAGAGACGATAAAATTCTACTCGCCTTTTGGGAATGACATTCAAATTGGCAATTCTATTACATTATTTAATGGTGTGTAATTTTGTCACTGTATGCCAGAGCCATAGAAGTGCGTGTCAATAGAGTTCGATAATGTAATGTTTTATGTTGAATATTCAAAAATATTATAAGTAAGCCTTAGTAAGTTGTAATGGTCAACCAAAACTAACATGTTAGAGTGTCAAACTTACATACTTTCAACTAATCTACCCAATGTCCCGGGATTCTTTGGTATTGTTCGTCGTGTCATTGAGCTCCTTGTGTTATGAGTCGAGCCACACGATAGTCGACAAATGCTTGCACTAACTGGGGACAGGTCTAGTTTGACGTGTAAAGATTTTGTCTTTTTGTAAAGATACGAGTTATATCTCAGTTTCGATCATAAGAATATTTGTCATAACCCATTGAGTGAGGGGTACGGGGCGCGGGGTGCAGGCGCGAGGTGCAGGGCGAGGCAAAAAATTGTCGTGCCAACTTTTCGTAAGATTTTTTTCCGCCTAGCCCTTTCACAACGCGCGTTATGGAACTTCGTTCTAATAAATATAGTCTGTAACTCTGCTTACACCATTACAGAAACATGTGTAAAGCATTAATACAGTTATTTGTTTATTTATTTGATCGCGTCATATTAATCGTGTTTGTACATTGTTTATTTTATCGAAATATTTATTTGACTGGCCTGTTGGTCTAGTGGTTAGTGACCCTGACTGCTATGCCGGGGGTCGTGGGTTCGATTCCCACCCTGGACAAATGTTTTGTGTGATGAGCATGATCATTATTTGTTCTGTGTCTGGGTGTAATTTATCTATAATATGTATGTATTTAGAAATATATAAGTATGTTTATCAATTGTCTAGTACCCATAACACAAGGCTCTGCTTAACTTGGGACTAGATGGCGTTGTGTGATAGTAGTGGAATATTATTATTATTTTTATTTTAATGTCTTCGATTTTATCCGGACAATGACTATTCATCAAAATGGTGATGTGTTTGAACTCGAAACAGACTCGCCCATCCCACTGTCCTGTGCCCTCGATACTACTTATACAAGTTTAAAGTGATCTTTTCATTAACGAGTTGAAACTACACCGACACTCGACCAACAGAGTCCAGTTTAATTCACTTTGAGTCCTCCCAGCACCAGTTTAGTAATTTCAGGCTTGTTTACATCAAAGCTTTGACAAATATAGACTTTGAACCTTTTTGTTTTAGTTAAGAGTAATTTAAATGCACAACATAATACAACCTGGGTGGTAGAAATTAGTATTAAGGCGTATCACGCGATCTATATTGGAATGTGAAAAAAGTTGAGCCTAACTATACATATTACATAGGTATTTACATTGAGGTAAAGGTATTTACAAATGTCCTTTGGTAGGTTTTTAATTACAACGTGTAACGTTAACAGCACAATACCTCTCGTGGGGTAACTCAACGCGTGTTACTGAACAATGTTTGTCAAAGAATTTTGGAAAACTACAAATAAAATAAGATTTTTCCTACTGATGGGCCCGATCAATTACACATTTTGTATACAGAAGCAATTTTTTTTTTGCGAATTTCCAAAAGTCTTGGAACAAGTATTGTTCAGTAACATGGGCTGAGTTACCCGACGAGAGGTTTTGCGCTATTAACGTTACACGTTGCATATACCATTAAAAGTACAGTAAGCAGTAAATTCCTTTTGAACCAAACACTCTAAATCTGAATAAATAAAAATATACAATGGAAAAACAAAAGCTCTTCAAATATAATATCTAGTCTAGAAAGTAACTAACTAATTATAAATGCCTAAGTTATCTTTATTAATACAATACCTAATTTAAATTCTTTAAGCTCGGATATTCTGTGAAATATTGATAACTTTGAAAAGTCTTAATTCATAGCAGCATTAGCTATCTGATAATTCTAGTTAAGTAAATAATACCGAGAGCTTTTACGGACTAATGAAATATGATTTAAGATGAGAAAATCTTTTTTTATAAATCTACTTTTTCATAAGTACGCTATAGCCATAGTCACTTAAACATGATTTAGAGAGCAAAAAAGCTAGCGAAATGCCTTAATTTTTCATTTATGAAATAAAAACAATGTCTCTCGGGAGAAAACGTTTAAAAAATCAATCGTTTCAGCATCATTGATATTCTATTTGTCGGTATTAGTTTTTTTTTTCTAAAACTTCTTTGTTTTAAAAATACAAAGGTTTTACTTCAATGAAGATTTTGTTATAAAAATAGTAACTTATACACGCCTGTTACTTTCAAACTACTATAAATTTTGAAAAAAAGAAAACCTATAAATCTAGTTTTTTACAGTGTCAGAAGCATTCTAAAAAATCATTGAGATAGGATAACATTTAGGGGCAGGAAAACGTTTTCTCTTTTAGTATGGACGAGCGCTCGGTAGACGATAGTCTTAAATGAGAAAACCTTTTTTTATAAATCTACTTTTTCATAAGTACGCTATAGCCATAGTCACTTAAGCATGATTTAGAGGACAAGGTAATCGAAATTAATTAATCTTCAGCCAATTAAAAAAAAAAAACTAGTGATAAAACACTCTCTGAGCGCAGTCAACGGTTAAAAAAAAAGAAAATCATTGACAGCCGATTGGCAGAATTGTATTTCATTTTTATTCAACCTAAGCTTTGAACCATTTTTGAACATGCAAAATAGGTTACGGGTACCGTTAGTAAATCCCTGAACACTTTCTAAATTAATCGAAAACAGACAGGTGTTGTTGTACCTATACAGAAATATAGAATCTTCTCAATTCATTATAGGTAGTAGTAGGTGATCTGAATATCTTTGTTAATTTTAAGCAATAACCTAAAAGCCTAGAGACTCACCGTGGTAATGAAAATGAATGATTTACG
This sequence comes from Agrotis segetum, assembly GCA_036375495.1. NCBI lineage: Eukaryota > Metazoa > Arthropoda > Insecta > Lepidoptera > Noctuidae > Agrotis > Agrotis segetum. The sequence continues at coordinate 268,040 of JAQSVV010000313.1, read as the reverse complement.
TCAAACTATTATGGCAATATGAGACGTCACGGCATCCTGACCTATCGGATGACGCAGGTCCTCACCGGACACGGAAGTTTGGGAAGGTTCCTATGTCTCATAGGGAAGGAGGAAACGCCCGGGTGCCACCACTGCGAAGATCGCCCGGAGGACACAGTAGAGCATACGGTGCAAGACTGCCCAGCTTGGGCAGTGCACCGACGTGTCCTCACGGTGGCGATAGGCGGAGACCTCTCGCGCCCGGCATTGGTTGCGGCCATGCTGCGGGGCGAGACGGAGTGGGAAGCGGTCACCTCCTTCTACCAAGCAGTAATGCTCGTGAAGGAGGAGGCAGGCCGCGAGAGAGAGAGGACAGCGTCCTCCCTCCGCCCCAACCGCAGTGGTAGGCGCCCGCGGCGTCGGACGTCAGCAGGCGATCTCCGGCCACCGTAGGCGCGGGCATGCAGGCAGCGAGTAAAGGGCAACTCACCATGGACCATGCCCGAGTCGACGGCGCGTTGTGTCCCACGCGCGCCTCAAAGAGCGTCAGCATAATGACGAAGCCCCCTCTCAGAGGGCCAAAGCCTGCCGGGGTCGCGGGATTATTTCCTTACCGTGACCCCGGAGCATAACAGGCTACTGAAGGCCACCGTGGATTTTAGTCAGTACAAGTCTGACAATCCCTCCCGCCCTGCCCGGGGTGGGAGGACTCATTTGATGATTATACCATGCTAAAAAAAAAACAATTATTGCGAATCGTATTTCCGCATAAAGAGGCACAATCATGAATTCAACATAATATTTAGCCGTACTTCGTACTTGAAGTAGCCATATGCACACGCCAGCAGATTAACTTATCCCAATATGTCAAATTTACACACGAACATTAACCTTCCACACTTGTAAAAAGGTTGAAAATCTATTAAAGAAATTTGACAGAATGAGGTAGCTTGATGCTGGCGTCTGTACAATCGACAAAGTCGAATTAAAACTAATTTGAACTTTCAAATACAATTAGGTCCACATTCGCGTCAACATAGTACATAATCAATGGTAACGACCTCGACATCTTGAGATTTTAAAGGATTCAAACAATTTAATCGATTTTACCACGTAAATTGCAAGGAAGGTGGAAAAAGTGCCTGTACTAAATGAAAGAAGAACTAATTGAAAATAATAACGTCAAAGTTCCTGTTTACTTAACGTCACATAAACGTGCTAGGCGATCATAACTCGGTCGATATCATTAGCTCGGCAGACAGACGAGAGATGTCGAGTCAATGCCGACAATAAGAGTATTGTTCTAGCGAAAAAACCTTTGCTTTACCATTCAGATTCATCGCAAACAGCTGGAAACTTTTCATTCAGTTAAATGAAGTAGCCATTTTTTACGCCTTGCTATTTTAGGTTAAAATACCGTTTATTCTTGGGTATGTAGTAGTAGTTTCTAAATAAAACTTTAGTTCAGTTTGAAAGCTTCGACTGTGTAATTATACACCACTAATGTATTGTAATTAGTCGGTAAACTAATATACTGTTATTACAGTAGGCGTGGTTAAGTAATCATAGTAATACAGGAACGTCACTCAATACTCAAGCATAACTGAAAATTAGATTCAAGCCATTTGATTGGTTGAAACTGATTTTATAAGTGCGTGCTGTAAAACGGGCCATAAAGTTAGCTGTCTACACCATCACATAAGATTTTATAAACCACTTTCATATACCTTACCTACCATTATATACCATACCTTTTACAAATCAAGAAGTAGGTTGTATCGGCCCCGAAGTAGGAGCCTTAGAGGAGGCAGCAGTGGGAACATTATAGGTGGATGATGATGATTATAAATAATTAAGTAACTACCACGTTTGACTGTGTACTTATAAACTTTCTGGGCAGTGTTTCTACTTACTTATAGATTTGTTTATCAGCCAAAGGTCGGTAGTTTTCATCGTACTACTTGGAAGAAACATCGATAAGTGTGGACATACCCATGCACGTTTCTTATCCAGAAATACGGTATCCCTTATAAGGCGTCGGCAGCCTGCTCCCTTTATCAGTGAGGAGCTTAATCAAATGACGGAGTTGAATGAGCCCAACACGATTAATAAGAGTACTTGCTAAGCTATCACAAACTCTGCAGTGGTGGACGCCCACAGCGACGGACGTCGCAAGACGATCTCCGGCCACCGTAGGCGCGGACATGCGGGCGACGAGTAAAGGGCAACTCGCTGTCCGACCATGGATCATGCTTTGTGTTGTGTTGACGGCGCGTTGTGTTGTGTTGCCGTGACTCTGGAACATAAAGGTCTATTGAAGGACACCGTGGATTTTAGTCAGTACGAGACTGACAGTCCCTCCCGCTCTGCCCTGCGTAGGAGGACTCCTATGAATGAGTCCTCCCATTTGACGATTTTAGTAATCTAAAAAAAAAGCTATCACAAACTATGCTTCATTCTCCATGCACGGGCATGCACGTATGAGGAAAGGATTAAACAAGTATATTTGTATTATTAAAAAAATATCGAAGAATGTGAGGACAATTATCTAGAGAACGTTTAAAAATAAAACAAATAAGAAATGTTTAATATGTTTATCTACTCTCATATCGTAAACTTCGAAATACAAAACTCAAAACGAGTTTATAGTGACATACTTTATACCATAGAGTATCGTAATGAAATTAAAAAATTAAATTATAACACTGTTTCTCTAACAAAACAATGTTATAATTTAATTTTTTAATTTCATTATGATACAGATTACTGATCATAGATACATCTTTTTACTTTTTTATCTGTGGCTGCGCGCGCTTTCTAAGGGAATGTTGGGATTTTAACGTTTGTGTTTCGGTGGATGACATGGTGGATGATTATTAGTGTTTATTAATTTTTATCTTTTATTTGATATGTTCGCGTTCATTGAGAGTAGATAAAGTACTGTATGAAACTGTACATAACTAGGTATTATACCACTCGTGTGATACTATTATAAAACTCGCTTCGCTCGTTTTATAAACTCACACTCGTGTATAATACCCCTCATTATGTACCAGTTACATAAACTACTATTATCTTTATAGTTTCATATATATTATATATATAGTTTCATACACTACTTTATCTACTCTCATTGAACACGAACTTAACAAATAAAAGATAAAAATTAATAAACACTAATAATCATCCACCATGTCATCCACCGAAACACAAACGTCAAAATCCCAACATTCCCTTAGAAAGCGCGCGCAGCCACAGATAAAAAAGTAAAAAAAATGTATCTATGATCAGTAATCTGTATCATAATGAAAAAAAATTAAATTATAACATTGTTTTGTTAGACAAACAGTGTTATAATTTAATTTTTTAATTTCATTACGATACTCTATGGTATAAAGTATGTCATTATAAACTCGTTTTGAGTTTTGTATTTCGAAGTTTACGATATGAGAGTAGATAAACTACTATTATGCATTTCTACGTGCGTCAATTGTGTTATGTAGGGAAATATAGAAGAGTTAGTAGATAAATTGTGTATTTATTAGTTCGAAAATGCAAAAAACAAATAATAAAAATCATAGAAAATAGACATTTCTTGCTAATCTTTAGAGAATACAAATCTCAGGTACAGGATAATCTAAAGATAAACATAGATTAATTTTTGGTAAATTATCAATTGACTAGTTAAAATTAAAACCACAAGTATCTCTTTCAATGCCGCGGAATCTTTCTAAGATAGTCCCACAACCCTGGCTAGGCATAATAATGCCAGCTAGGGTAGCGGAAGATGGTATACCACCTGGCAGACGCGTTCGGGACAAGAAGTACAACGTGTCACCAGCGAGTGACGATGAAATCTGTTTCAAATGAAACATCTTTGATAAATGAAAACATCAAAAAACCTTTGGTAACAAACAAATACAAATACCTATGTGTTTATTAATTTTCATTTTTCTTCTAAACAATTATGTTAGCTATTTCTACCGACTTCTAATAGTATATATACTGTAGCTGCCCCGCCTCATTTTCTTTGACGAAAATCGAGTATCGACAGGATAAACTCCATTACTAACCTAGCAACAAACCAAGAAGTCATATTCACACAAGGTTAGAGTAGGTATATACGTAAAACCATAGAGTACAATTTAGTACGTAGCTAAGCAATTTATGTAGGTTCCTTAAGGGCCCAACCACGGACAATAAATGGCTGGAGGTGAAAGCCACTTACCGACTAACTGACTGACTTATAACCTTATCTCACTAACCTTAGCCCTTACATCTTAGCACTTGGCAGTATTAAGTGCCATTTACATACTACGTACAGTTTATGTTTCTAGTATTGACGGTTGGTACAAGTTGATTGCTAGCTGAAGACATAAAATTATTTTAGAAAACTGTTGATTTATTCGATTTTTAGCTCAACACCAACGGTTTACCGTTGACCACGCGTTGTAGCACGCTTGCCAAACAGAAACAAAAATACCTATAATAAAAACAAATCACACATTACGGACATTGTTTTATTTTCTATTAAGAATATTAGAATATTTGAGGTAGACTGGTAGAGAATGCCTGTGGCATTATGTTCGCCTATGTACTGTTTTTTACAAGTGCATGAAGTTTAAATAAATAAATATTTAATTATACTGCTGGCTGAAATATCCATAATTATATTTTTTAATAGATAAAGGTACTTAGAACGTAACATTTTTCAAAATCAAGTAACACAAACAATAAATTTAATTTTAAAGTCACCAGTTTGTAAAGCAACTTTATATATATCTACCCATTTATTTAATTAAAAACAAATATTTAAAAATAAACAGCTGGTTCCTTAATTGTTGATATTGTTTTTGTTTTCTAATAGATAAATAATAACAATTTATTACCAAGAATCAATATGTTTACTATTAGGTCTTCAAAGGAAAATTACGGTATATAGGCAATACAGTCATTGATTTTACAAAATTTTCCTAAGATTTAATCAGTTGTAATTTATTTATGTTAATGTATTTTTGTGAAGTAGATACCTAAATCATTATAATCTTAGATAATAATACAATACCATTTGATATCGTTCGTAACTTTATTACGGAAGTTCGTTCTACAGAACAACCATATAAATTGGGAAACGATGATTGTCAAGTGATCGTATTTTATTCGTTTTTCTTAGGTTCAATACACACCAAGACGCGACACTGTGTGCTCATTTCAATAGAGTGACTCAAAATAAATCTTAATGTGTATTTACACGTTAACATACACATTTCATGGAATGACGCAAGGCAGCACGACCGCTTAATATTTGCGCCGGCCGCCGCCAGCGCAATATTAGCGACTCAAAATCTATTTTTTTTATTGCACTAGATACCCAGATTCGACAAGTCACATCGCTTCTCGGTATGAACTGACCCTTACAATTAAGACTCCGTTTAATGTCCTTCAGTTTGACATTATACTATTACCACAGTCATGTTTACAATAACCACTTTTTTTTCTGGAAATCGAATGTATTGTGTAAATCGCTATATAATATCGTTGGTAGTTGATTTTTTTTTCCTTTTTTTCCACGTTTTTTACTCAAGTAATATAACAATGAATGATTTATTAATTCATACAAAGTTTACATCCAGTCTTTTGCTAATGCAATCATCAACATTCCCCTCAGACTCAATAAAGGACAGAATACGCTACATTAAGCAGTTTCACGAAATATCGGCAAACTGTGGTACCTAGTGTACCGACGGCGACGTGTAATATTCGAAAATGTCGTTTGAACGTTCGCCGTTAGCTTTGACGTACCGAAGCCGAGTCGATAACTCGATAGGTGCCTAATTGATTTAACGATACCACCGTAACTATACACTGTACGAAGGGCGGCGAACGTCTTCGTACAAAGCCCATCCTGTGGTATGGCTGTCCCGTCAGTTAATCGGCATTTAAGGTTTAATCGGCCAAACTCTCGCCATGTTATCACAAACTGTCATACACTGTAATGGCATGCGGTTGTATAATTACTTGATTGGAACCACAGCTGAACAGCTTTGATTGATGTAGTATCGAGAACTATTGAGCCCACGGGACTTCATTTCCGTACATAGATTATGCACTTACTTTGAATTAGGGATGCATCGATACGCCTTTTCGCCGATACGATACCGATACTCCTTAATATCGGCGATACTGATACCGATACGCTTATTGTGAATTAAAAAATAAGATAAAATAAATAAAAAACATTACAGATTATTTTTTAATTAATATAAAAAGTAGGGACATAGGTTATGTGATATGTTGATATTAGATAATTAAATAGTATAAATTTTAGTAATTAAAATTAACATTAATACGATTTTTGGTAAAACAAAGTAATCTAAATTTTTTTGGAGAAAGGCGATTTTGCAAGTCTGTTGAAAAAGACCTCCGCTGGAAAATAGTCTCTCCGATGCGACAGAATTCATTTGGAAACTTTTTTGGAATTAGTAGTCGTTGAATCGATCATAAAAATATCGTCGGTATCGATATATCGCCGATATAATTATCGGTATCGGTACAGGATGCATCACTACTATGAATATTTAACTGACTGAACTTCGATAAATTGTTGCAATGACCTGTTACGGCTTTAACTTGTATGAGTTAAGATTTATCTATACATATAATAAAACTGTAGAAAAGTAATTTTTGTACATTAAAAAAAAACTCAAAAAATATAGCCAGGGTTCTAAAGGACAACCAATAGAACCCATTTCTAGCATTTTTTGAATTTTTGTCTGTTTTCTGTTTGTCTGTTTGTATGTTTATTTGTTCGGGCATCACGTAAAATGTACGAAAGTTATGTAGATAACTTTAATACTCAACGACTGACTGTAACTTGAAGTAACATTTAGTTTTTGTTTCATTGAAATCGGATCAGTCTATCAAAAGATATTTGAATTCAAAGTGTACCAGAAGTAAAATTACGGTCAGTTTACACCGAACGCGCAGTTCAGTAGCGTGATCTAGCTTGGAATAGAAAAACTACATATTCAAATATGGTGTGGACTGGAGTGGAGTGGTTTGGAGTGGGATGTTGTGGGATAAATTGGAATGGAGTGGGATAAAGTGGGATGGAGCGGGATGGAGTGGGACTGAGTGGGATGGAGTGGGATGAAGTGGGATAGAGTGTGTTGGAGTGGGATGTAGTGGGATGGAGCGGGATGGAGCGGGATGGAGCGGGATGGAGTGGGATGGATTGGTATGTAGTGGGATGGAGCGGGATGGAGCGGGATGATGTGGGATGGATTGGGATGGAGTAGGATGTAGTGGGATGTAGCGGGATGTAGCGGGATGGAGCGGGATGGAGCGGGATGGCATGGGATGGAGTGGGATCGAATGGGATGGAGTGGGAGGGAGTGGTATGGAGTGGGATGTAGTGGGATGGAGTGGGATGGAGTGGTATGGAGTGGGATGTAGTGGGATAAAGTGGGATAAAGTGGGATGAAGTGGGATAGAGTGGGATTAAGTGGGATGTAGTGGAATGGAGCGGGATGGAGCGGTTTGGAGCGGGATGCAATGGGTGCTTTGAACGCTGCTAGGTGGGCTTTGAACGACAGATGCGTTTATCACAAACAGCTCAAATATTCTTGAAAAATCGAAATAAATTTTAATAATAATAGGGTTTATATGAAAACGATTAAAAAACAAGGCTAAAATTAAGCGCTTCGCACTAAAAAAACATTGTTAAATTCCGACATCCACGCGAACGAAGTCGCGGGCACAGCTAGTGTTAACTAAACATGGCTACGTGCAGATTAAAATCTCTTATTTCATTTCAGTCTCATTAGCAACAAAATAGCAACCGAGATACAACATTAAAACAGCATACAACTAATTATAAAAATTGTTAATTAACCCCTTAGAGAATAAACGGCGCCCTAAGCTGTTATAATGAGCAGAAGATAATTAAAAAGTCATTAAATAAAAACATTAATTTCAGGCTGTCCTCGTGCGGGTTGCAATGGATTCCCTGTGGGTGGACGCCACCTCAAAGGACAGGCGGATAGCTTCGCAGCACTCGAATATCATCGTTATTGCAATACTTATAACGTCCACATTGGGATCTGCACTGACGTCGGCGTTAGGTCCTGTCCTTCTTTCACAAGATTCGAGGGTCGCCCCTGAAGGTTGGTATATACCTTTTTCTTTGGGACATTCATGGTATCATATAAAAGTAGACTTTTCGATTAACAAAGGACTCTTGAGAATTCTATGGTATTTGATGAAAACTGATCTAATCTACCTTTGGGAAAGTGTATCCACATAGGCTTCCGTTTCCAAATCCCACTTGAGCGAACCACTGAAAAATCGATAATTTATTACCGTTGACTTATTTCGTGAGTCTTTTTTTTTTGTTTATGTTTTAATTTGTAAAGCTTTAGCTCTAAAGTCTGACAACCAGTCTTACCAGGGGGTATCGTAATGCTCAGTTACTGGGTTGTAGAGTTCCGATAGGCAGTCGCTCCATGTAAAATAATGATATTCAGCTGCATCCGGTTTGACTGAAGCCGACCCCAATATAGTTGGGGAAAAGGCTAGGCAGATGATGAATGTTTTAATTTGTAATATGCAAATTGCATACATCGCACAAATATGTTTGATGATTACTGCCACTATTGTCTTTTCAGTACATTGACTAGATTTAGTTAAAAATACTAAAGAATTTAAAACAAAGACTGAAAGTCAGTGAAACTAGATTTTCACAGGATTTAGAATTCGTTTGTAAAGAGGGATACATTAGTTTTATTCATCATAATAATCAGCCTAAAATGTTCCAACTGCTGGGACACAGGCCTCCGCTCTGTGAGAGGGAGTAGGCCATAATCCACTACGCTGGACCAGTGTGGATTGGTGGATGTCACGTCTCGAATTTTTGATTCTAGCAGGACATGCCGGTTTCCTCACGATGTTTTCCTTCACCGTTTTGAGAGCAGTGGTGATGAAATTACACAAAGTAAATGTGCCTGGCGGGGTTCGAACCCACAACCTACAACTCGTAAGTCGGGACCGATACCACTAGGCCACCACAGCTCCTGTTTTTAATAATAGGTACCTACTTTGAATTATTTAGGAAGGGAAGCAAATGAATGCTTACCTGGTTCAGAAGTAATACTAGTTACATAATGCCTATCATCCCTGAGGGTTTAGTAGCTAGATGTATGCAATAATAGAATACTTTTCCAGCGAAAAGCGATGTGGTGTACTTCCGAGTTTCGCTAGATATCCTACTAACATTATAAATGCGAAAGTTTGTGAGGATGTATGCATGTGTATGTAGGTATATTTGTTACTCTTTCACGCAAAAAACACTGAACGGATTTGGCTGAAGTTTGGTACACAGATAGTTTATAACCTGGATTAACACTTAAGAAAGTTTTTATCCCGATTTTATGTTCCCGTTGGAAATTTTCGAGTTGTAGCGGGTGAAGCCGCTGGCAACAGCTAGTGTATTTATAAGTCTCATAAAATAGGGAACAAGCTCGATTATTAAAATCTAAACAAATAATGCAAATCATGCTAGCAACAGCCAAAGGTATTGTACTAGAAACCTAGAAATGTACTAACCTACTAAGATTGTTTCGTGATAATTTCGCAATTGATGTCAGTATTGTAATTGATTAAATTATTGTCGCTAGTGTAATAATAATAATAATCCATACTTTGCGATTACTTAAAGATGACAATAAGAATTAAAATCGTGAAAGATGGATACTATTGTTATAGTGACGTAGTGGCTGAGAAAGGGAAAAAAAATGTATTATCTTTAAGTGTTGTTGTTGTCGTTTGTGTAAGTTTATATGATTGTAAATGTACCTATGACACAGGAGAAACTTTTAATGTGGGGCAATTTAAAAAATAGAGATACATTGGCCTGAGTAGACAAAATATACCAACTGACGTAAATAACCATCGATTTTTTTTGTGTTCTAACACTACACTCGAACATTATTGTCATCGACAACATTCACATTAACACTCGTGTGAACATTTGAACAAGTTTCAATTGAATTGATTACATCACAGTGTACTTAATTAAGTACACTTAACACTAATCTTGGTTCACAAAATTGCCTTGTTGTTATAAACTAATCTTCTAGATCGAAAATCAATCAGATAACTTATATTGTTCAATCAATTAAGATAAGTATAATAAGTTAGAAATGAGTGTTAGAGTTCAAAAATGTGTAATATGAATATAAATAGTATTTTTGATCAATGATGTAAGTTTGCAAATAATTTGCAGAATGATACCGTGGAGATAGCGCAACTGAAAATGCTAACAAAATATTTAAATATAAAATACTGTATTTTCGCTCCGATTTAAATAATTATGTACATTTTGAAAGCGAAATAATTTTGTATTCATAGTGACTTACTTTATCCAATTTGAATATCTAATAGTAGGCATACACCATCCTGCCTATCGATACGATAGATTTGGCGCTTGCAATTGTTTCAAATCGGCAGTTCGTCCATATACACCATACACCATCCTGCCTATCGATACGATAGATTTGTCACAACTTCAAATCTGCACCAGTGATGCCAACTCAGCAACTAGATCTGGCTATTATGCGGTGACGACAGCTACAATTTCTAGCACCTTTTCATTTCATCATGAGACTATCGAATTAGCTTAAAAAAAGTGGTGCAAGCGATTTTCGACCTTATCGACATTAAAAATTTAGTTTGTTTTTCTCACATTCTTATTCGTTAACATTGCTCCTTCATTAAAATCCGGTGTTTGCATCATTGTCAATAAGGTCGAAAATCGCTTGAAGGTCGGAAAATACTTGCTTAAGGATAGCAAGTTAAAAAAAGTGGTGCAAGCGATTTTCGACCTTATCGACATTAAAAATTTAGTTTGTTTTTCTCACATTCTCATTCGTTAACATTGCTTCTTCATTAAAATCCGGTGTTTGCATCGTTGTCAATAAGGTCGAAAATCGCTTGAAGGTCGGAAAACATTTGCTTAAGGATAGCAAGTTAAAAAAAGTGGTGCAAGCGATTTTCGACCTTATCGACATTAAAAATTTAGTTTGTTTTTCTCACATTCTCATTCGTTAACATTGCTTCTTCATTAAAATCCGGTGTTTGCATCGTTGTCAATAAGGTCGAAAATCGCTTGAAGGTCGGAAAACATTTGCTTAAGGATTGCAAGTTAAAAAAAGTGGTGCAAGCGATTTTCGACCTTATCGACATTAAAAAATTATTTTGTTTTTCTCACATTCTCATTCGTTAACATTGCTTCTTCATTAAAATCCGGTGTTTGCATCGTTGTCAATAAGGTCGAAAATCGCTTGAAGGTCGGAAAACATTTGCTTAAGGATTGCAAGTTAAAAAAAGTGGTGCAAGCGATTTTCGACCTTATCGACATTTAAAATTTAGTTTGTTTTTCTCACATTCTCATTCGTTAACATTGCTCCTTCATTAAAATCAGGTGTTTGCATAAATGTCAATAAGGTCGAAAATAGCATGAACCTTTTTTTAACTTGCTTTCGTGGTCCCTTGACACCTCTCAAGTTTTCAATCGTATTTTGGTTTAAAATAAAATGAATAACTCTTTTTTTTTACGAGTGTACATGCGATCCATGTGCGAAAAGCCTCAGTTTCCTGGTAAGGCCACGTTCACATGGCGATTATTTTCCCGTATACTGTATACAAGATTTTATCGAATAGAGCAGTAATAACAGTTCACAAATGAAAACTTAAAAATAGTTTAAACGGCGTTCATACGGGAAAATCCCGTGTTTGAGAAATATAATATTTTACCGTGTACCGTGCAAAGTTGTCCTAAAACTGGTCAACTCTATTCGATAAAATTTCGTGTACGGTATACGGGAAAATAATCGCCGTGTGAACGTGGCCTAACCGTCCCTGTAGAAAAGTAGCTAAAAAGTTTAGCCACAAGTTACACTTTTTAGCTTTTTTTCTAGCACCTTTATAAAATTAGCTAACTATCTATGAAGTTGCTAAGATGGCATCACTGCTGCCGATTTGCCGTTGTGTCAAAAACGATTTGATGACCTATCAAAATTGGCATGTCATGCCATCAAATTGGCATTCCACCCCCATACACGTTCAATTCTATTTGAGCAAATTGGCAGTTTTATGCCGAATTGACAAATAGGCAGTATGGTGTATGGCTACCATAAGTCAAGTAAAATTAAAAGTACTTTTTTACATAGTTTTCGTTACAATAAGTAGATATTTTTAGCCCTAGTTATGAGTTCTAACATACATTTAAGATAAAAATAAAATATATTTGCCGTTGAAGTGTCTTTCACAGAAAACATACATAGAATTGAAAAAAAAGGAAACACTATTTTGGTTTTAATTCCTTTTGATACCTCAGACTGAAGTTAAAATGTGCAGTTTTTTTAATGTTAAACAAACCTTATATATTCTATAATGTGCACAAAAAATTACAATAAAACCACACTTAAAGTTACATTCACAAAGATCTTATCTCTTTATAGATATCTCTTTCAGCCAACTTTTAAAACTGATTTGAGATGTTGATACACGGGGACAAGACAGTAGGTACACAGAATTATTAATAGGTAATTAGTTATACATATTCATACATAATTATTATTATACAACGTGTAACGTTAAATGCGCAAAACCTCTCGTGGGGTAACTCAGCCCATGTTACTGAACAATGTTTGTACTAAGACTTTTGGAAAAAAAAATGACTTTTCATTCAAAATGAGAAATTGATCGATCCCATCAGTATGAAAGTTTTTTTTTTCCAATATCTTAGAACATGTGTGTAGGTACATTGTCAATAACATGGTTACCCCACGAGAGGTTTTGCGCATTTAACGTTACACGTTGTATAGGTATCATAAAATCATAAGTATCTTATCTTACTTCACTGCATTTCAATTAACATAAAGAAGCGGTTATTCAAACGAATCAATTCATCCTCACTTCGGATAATATTCACCTCATTCATAATCAGCCTCTGTTTGAATGGCCTGGTTGTGATCTGTTATCGCTGCCACTACACTGTGCCGTTACCATGACCGTGACCGTAGTCTGATAAAAACTTTACTGTTATGTATAAAACGGTTACAAAAAAAAACAGAAAAAAACGGTACTACATTTTTAGGTACGTTTTCATACCGTCCGTCTGTTTCCGAATGCACACAACCCGAATCTCCTCAAATTTGAAGTAAATTAGCGTCTCCTTTTCTACTCTGATCGAGACTAGAATCAAGAGTGAACCCATCTCAAAGTAAAAAAAAAACAATAAGTTATCCCCAAACAATAAGTCAGCGGAAGGTAACCTCCTACATCGATTTATTGATGGGATGCCATTAGGTTTATTGTTTATTACCTTTGACGTACGTTCGTTAACTATAGTCATGTTGAGCTTCATCCATGCTCATCTTAGAGTGAGAGAATCAGCAATTAAGCAAGCTGTTAGTTAAAATCCCATACTTTTTTAACAAATGGTTAACATTTTATAGTATTGTTAGTTTCACTAACGATCAGGGAACTTGCCCTTAAAGTAACCGGTTACAAATCAGTTAGAATGTAGTCAAAAGTAAATAAAATAGTGCATTACCATGTCCTTTTGCCGTCTCGCTTATGATTACTAGTTACAAATATAATCTTATTCATTTACTTATTTATCACAAACTCGTCTATCATTACAGGCAATATTCCTATTGCAGTAGCGTGGTCTTTACCTAGAATCTAGATCGTCAATCATTAACACACAATACATACAATGTTACCTTTGTGAATTCTTTCAGAGAGCGACAAAATAATCGAATCCTATCAGCAGTGTCATTCAGTGTTTCCAACTAATAATAACCGTGTCTTTACATTTCCAGATTTCTACCGCACGCAGACATTATCACCGCCGGTGTCATCGAACCTCGTTAGACGAAACAACACAACAACCTCACTCCAGTATATAGATGTTCAATAAATAATAATGTATTTATCTACAATTCTGCCTTTATTTTACTCGATCTATGCCCTAAACTCACCTTGAAAGTATCTAAATCCTAGGCCATAAATATAAAATTAGTAGCGAGCTCCACTGAATTAAAAATTTAATTTGAAAGAGAATTTATTAAAAAACTTCGGATACCAATCAGAATTTTTAACACAATAGGGCAACCATTGATTAGCCTCTAATATTATATTTAAGGCTAGCAATACTTAACGAATAAAAAGAGAAGAGAACTTTTTAACAATATTTTACGGTATCGTTTTTTTTTAAATAATTATTTTATATAATGTCTATCCTAAACCAAAATTATATTATTGGGGTAATTTTGAAGTATGTATGAAACTTACAATATCTAGGCATTTTACCAAATATTTCAGAGGTTGATATTCCTTTAAATAAGAAGGCCACATAACCCTTAGTATTTTAGTAAAATTAAAAATGATGGTAATCTAAAAAATCCTGTAGGCAACTTTGCTATCTGCAAAAGTTGTCCTAGAAAAAAATGCCCGTCTAGCAAACTGCTGATAGAAATTAACACTTCGCCCATATTTCCCGACGGGTTAAAAAGCGATGTAGATTACCCAGTTTTCTCCAGTTATGTCAAGTCCTATGAAATAGGAGGCAAGTTTAGAAATATTTAAGAAAAAAAGCTGAAATAAAATTATATTTTTTTTTCTTTTCATCCTAGTTTAGAAACCAAACGTTCGTCGTCTCTATCTGTTTATTTGTTATCGTGGCGTGGTTGGCGCAGTAGCCAAGCGGTTAACTGATGCGCTGTGTGTCGCGGGTTCGATTTTCGCATGAAACAAATATTTAATTTAATTAAGTAGATGTTCCAGGCATTTCTGTGAGTTCAAATATTTGTAAACGCATTGAGAAGAATTTCCTGGTGAGGAGTACAGGGTATCCAAATGAATCCACAATTCATAAATGTATAAAAATACTATTTTTGTTACGAGAACTTTTATTCTTTCCTAATATGCTGATCTAATGATAAAAAATAAAATACGTTTATAAATACAAACGTTGTTGAATTAATAAGAGAGTAATGAGGTTAAAATTAATTAGAAATAGTCGGTTCTACTCATCTCTGAGGTAACTATTGTATTTACAATCCTATTACAGATATCTCTACAACTCAGTTTTAGATGAATTTTCATCTTTTATTACAATTTATTTATTTTATTCCTTCCAATTAAATTTTAAAATTCCACGAAGGAATTAAATAAATGAAATCATATTTAAATAAAATGAAAAGATGCACAATGTCTCATAAATTCATGTTACGAGTATTATATAAATTAATGGTAGAAATTATGAGAATTCTGGGAATCTGTTGCTCCGCAGTGCGAGTAGATTGAAAACGAAGATGAAAGAGATTCTCGTTTAAACTAATGAATTAAACTCTTTTTATGAGCGTTATTTGAATTGTTTTTTTGCAATTGCAATTATTTAACAATAAATAAAATTACCGCCAGACAGATTACTAATTGATAGGACCTAATTAAATGTCGTGCTTACATACTATAATAAATTTAATGAACATAATGAGAAATGGATTCATATTAAGTTACCAATATACATAATATCCGATTGATTGAAAAAATTGAATCATGACCCATTTTGACAGTAAATCGCTTAAAACCTTTACAATAACAAAGATGAAAGTCGTTACCATGGGTAGGTATGTTTACGATAATGTGTACCTAATTGTATCTGAATGTGAATAAGAAAATAAGCTTATGGTAATTTAATTTTGATATTGATAAGACCATTTAATCATTTGATACAAACTTGTAACCTAGTGGCTTTTAGAAAATATTAGGTTAGCAAAAAAAATCACATTTTTTTTTATAAAATTATCATCGATGCGTAAAACAGTACAACTAGTTATGGAGATTAGGATATAAATAAGTGTGGTGTTTAGTACGACACTGATTAGTCCCCAGTCAGCTGTAAACTTACGTACTGTACTGAGGTCTGCACACACAATCTCAAACAACCTTACAGACCGAGTTCACTCCTCTCTAAAGTGACTGTGACATTGGGAATGAAGGGACTTCTTAATAGCCTTGCAAGGCTAAAAAAAGAACTCATTTAATTGTTTAGCAAACGTGTGTAAACTGATAAGAGTGATAGTGTGACTCGCATCTCTACGTTTTCGCCTACCACGTGTAATCAGACTGTTTGAAATATCAATTGCAATCTTTATTAACCAGTGAAAATTACGTAGCTAATGATAATAATGGGTATTTATTGGTGGTGCGTGTGACGTGCCCGCAGGCAGCTCGATCTGCGACCCGCGACGCTCGACTTGTACTCACTCAACTGTACCGCATACACCATGTTCCTGGCCACCATATTCCGTGCATACTGACCCACAGTTTAAAAAAAAAAACGATTTTTATATTTAGTATCAGTGACCATTATTGTGCCTTTTGATTTTGTTTACAAACAAAACATGACAGAAAGTAAGTTTTTTTTTTTTAATATTTTCATCAATTATTTATTTACCAATTTTTTTAATTTTATGAATGAAATATACACAGACATAAAGAAAATAAATTAATTTCATAAGGTATGTCTACCAATTTAATACAAACAGTCTACTAAAATAACAAACGTTTGAAATATTAATATCAATTTTGCCGTGTCTCATTTTGTTGTCTTGAATTTTGTACAATACCTACTGGTTATAAATGAAGACGCCACTGTAATTAATTGCCTTGTCGCCTATATTTAAGTGTTCTCGAGCAGAACTAGATATTTAAAACCATAATAATATACTTTAGATCTTATAGCATAGCCTGCAATTGAGATTCAGTGTTTTCTTACTGTTACTTACGAACATTGAGATATTAAACTGTGGTTTTATAATAACTAAGTATATTAGGTGCTGGTCAAAAGCATAATAATCTTTTGTCCTATTTACCTCTATCTCTATCTATTTTGACTATGAATAGCTTCTGCAAAGAAGATTGGTGACTATTTCCTCAGTTCATTAACTCGTATTATTGAAAAAACCTGAAGCAATAGGGTCAAAATAATTACATTATATTTAGTCCGTATTTTAGATTATAAAAAAATGTTGGACACGTATTTTTTCTTTTTTCGATTGAACAAAAAAGAACAAGTTACAACAAGCCTATTTAAGTTACCTGTGACGTCACTCTGCGCGAAAAATGACACGCATCGTGACGTCACACGTAACTTTAATAGGCTATATCTTTGTCATTTTTGGTCTAATTTACAAATAAAAAAAATACGTGTCTCTTATTTTTGAATAATCTAAAAGACGGACTAATTACATTTTTTTAGGCAACTAGCCTATTTTCCCGTTGAATTAAAATTAATCACATGTTGACGCTCTAATTAAAAACTATTCATAATGCCACTCATAAAATCAATCAATGCACGATTTTTACATACGTGATTAAGATTTAGTTTATTAGGTCAACAGCATACGTACTTGTTAGTGTTTTTTTCATGATTATACAAAATTATTTGTCGAATCAAATCAATGAATTCATTTAGCACGTTCATTGAAATTTTAATTTGCTAAACGAATGTATATGTATATCGGTACATCAATCATCATTAAGGCATAAAATAATATGTCTCTCAGGCATTGTTTATTGCCGTAGCGTGCAAATTGTTGACATCTTCTCATGCTCTGTCCTCGCCATGACCCGACGCAAACTCATTGGAGGGATCGTTATTGTCCATATTACAGGCATGTTTGTTATAAAGGCTTCTTCCATGAAGCATTCTATAAATTGAATTTTCATATAATATCATCTTCCTCCTCCGCTCAATTTTCTTTGGGGTTTTTCAACCATTCTTCCTTGTGACCTATCACGCTATCTTTTATTTCTTTTTTTATCGTATTAATATTTTCTGTGATCTTCCTCTCCATCTCTATATTATAATCAATACTGCGCTGGTCATCTATCAATTTCGTAATCAAAATGATTAGACACTACCTGCTTTCTTCTCGTCGATTTTTCGATTTTTAGGGTTCCATACACAAAGGGTAAAATTGGATTCTATTACTAAGACTCCGATGTCTGTCTTTCTGTCTGGCCGTCTGTGTCCAGCTAGTATATCTTGAACCGTGATAGTTAGACAATTGAGATTATCACAAATGATGTGTTTATGGTGCCGCTATAACAACAAATAAGAAATAAATATTTAAATCATACAAAAGGTATGATTTTTCGCCGTTTTTTATAGATAATGATACGAAACCTTTCGTGCGCCAGTCGTGTGCGGCTCGCACTTCATCATCAGCCTATAATGTCCCCACTGCTTGGACACAATCCTCCTCTCTGTGAGAGGGAGTGGGCCATAATCCACCACGCGGGCCCAGTGCAGGTTGGTAGACGTCACATGTCTTCGAATTTTTGGTTCTAGGACATGCCGGTTTCCTCACGATGTTTTCCTTCACCCTTTTGAGAGCAGCGGCGGTGAAAAAAATTACGCAAATTTATGCGCCTGGCGGGGTTCGAAGCCACGACCTTACAATTCGTAAGTCGGGACCGATACCACTGGCTCGCACTTAGCCAGTTATTTTTTAAGATTAACAATATTTAAATGGGATGCTATCACAGTTGATAAAACTCAGTTCAAACGTCCGCGTCGACAGGTTGGTCATTGTGATAAGGGTGAGCTAATTCATTATTCGTGATTATTATTTTTCTTTACTAATTTTTATCATAATAAAATATTTATTGACCTATATTAGTATGACCAAGATTATCAAGCCCAGATAATGGAAACTCAATGTAGGTTTGGTTTCAGTTATGGTTATGAATTTCATTACCGTTACAACATGAGAGGACTTCTAATTTACATAAGCTTTCCCATAGATTTCCATAATGAAGTTTCTGTATTTGGGTACATTGTGGCGCCCATCCACTATGACCAGGGTATCTGGATTTCAAGACAAGGGTCCCGTCACAGTTGAAGTTTCGGTATAACTTGTTGTTACCCGCGATTTCACCTAATCAATGGATCCTTTTCTTTGTAGCTTGATTTTATACAACGTGTAACGTTAATAGCGCAAAACCTCTCGTGGGGTAACTTAGCCCATGTTACTGAACAATGTTTGTTCAAAGGTTTTTGAAAAATTCGCTAACAATTTGGAAATTCGCAAAAAAACATGATTTTTCATACTGATGGGCACGATCAACTTCTCATTTTGTATGAAAAACCATTTTTTTTTGCGAATTTCCAAAAATTATAGAACAAACATAGTTCAGTAACATGGGCTGAGTTGCCCCACGAGAGGTTTTGCGCATTTCCTTGATAAATGAACTACATATCTAAAACAAAAATAATTTATCAATTCGAACAACAACAAAACTCTTCACTTCTACATATATAATATTAGCACATATTAGTACAAATTTTGTGTCGGATTTAGAACAAAATACTAGTAGGCTTCAATTGTTTTTATTTTTGTCGTCACCCACAATCACGTAGCCACTAGCATAAATATATTTCAAATGGCTCGTTATTCTTTGTTCAAAACACCTCTATTGGATTTGTGAAAAACCAATATGCGTCCGCTATTTTATTTATTTAAACATGGTCCATTTGCATTTTATTCGAAATCCGTTTTATACCTCGTAGCGGATAAATGTCCAATATGCATTATTAAGGGGGCACTATGAACATGTCTGAATTTGGGGTACTACTATCTAAACACAAAACCCGTAGCATCGGTCGTAGTTTTGGGAGTTTTATAATCTTTACAAACTAAGTGTTGTCAAAACTTTGAATTCAGAACTAATAGTTTTCACTCAAAACTTTCGAGTTTCCTTCCGTATTTTCGTTGACGGACTAAGGGCGGATACGACCAAACCGGAATAAAATGTTATTCTGGAGTAAATCGCTACTTTACTCGAGAATAAATCAATTTCACTTTTTAACCGACAAAAAAAAGGAGGTTCTCAATTCGACATGTATTGTATATTTTTTTTTATGTATGACCACGCATAACTTTTTCTGACGTGGTCCGATTTTAAAAATTCTTTTTTTGTTGGAAAGAGTATATTTCAAAGTTGGTCCCATTTAAATTAAAAAAACTATAAAGCCTATTTAAAAAAAAAACAAAACGACGAAACATCGTACCTATAGAAAAGCAAAAAATAAAGTTTCAGGCGGCGCCAAAGAAACAATCAACGAATAGCTACGACGAGCTATTCAACCACGACAAGCTATACAACGAGCTATTCCGCTCTTCAAATAGTTAATTTATATGTTTGTTTGTTTGGTTCCGCCTCAAAATTTATTTTTTGCTTTTCAGTTTGATGTTTCGTCGGTTTGTTTTTTTTTTAATAAAAAGGTTTTATCGTATTTAAACACTGATTTTCAAAGTAACCGGAACACGCGTTATGATTTTTCCATACAAACTTTAACATCGACGATTACTAACGGAGGGTAGTTTTAAAAAAATAATGGTGCTAATATTTTTTATTTAATTGTTCTTATTCATGACTAGTTTCAAATGTATAAACCCAAGGAATAGGATTTTTCATACAGTAGTTTTCACCCCTTTTCACCTCTTAAGAGGACGATTTTCACAACATCCCGTCTTTTTGCCCCCCTAAATGGTGGACTGCAACTATTGTCCAAAATCCAAGTTTTTACGTTTAGCGATTTCGGCTGTAGGCGAGTCTTACGACCATACCCTGTTCTTTTAAATATATGTAATAATTTTTCTACTAAATTTTCAAATTATTTTATCAAGGTCTCGTCATAATAAAGCATAATCAGTATGTAATGCCATATCATAAGAAATTTATTCAGATCAAAACCCACAAAATATGAACATTTTATTGATCTGAGACCACAGTGCGGATTTCTTTTTTTTGGACCACAATAATTGCTGGCAATATTATATTATACACTTCTGGACACATCTATTGGCCCACCTTGTATTTTCAGTTTCGTTTGGTCCTAGCTAAAATTTTATATTAGGTCGAACAAAAAGTTTTTATGCAGTTTTGAACCTGGCACATTCATAATTTCATTCAATAGCCTTTTTTTGAATTTCGAACACAGAATTTAAAGAAACAAAAGACAATTTGGAGCCTGTTTGTTGATTTCAAACAATCGAATAGGTACTAAGAAAACTTGGTTTTATTGGTTTACTTGGATTTAATTCTTGAAAAAGTGATTGATATCTTTGGTTTTGCAACAAACATTACTTATTCTTAACATTAAGGTGAGGTTCTATCAATAATCTATGGATACTTCACCTGAAGTCGCCGCCCAAGCTGTGGCACTTATTCAGGCCGGACACAGCCAAAGAAACGTGAGTGCTCAACTTAATTTAAGTCGATCTGCGGTCCGAAATGTTTATCGGAGGTACCTAGAGACTGGCGGCTTTGTTCGTCGCCAAGGAAGGCCACGATCTCGGGTCACAACTGAAAGGCAGGATCGATTCATCGTGACGACCAGCTTGAGAAATCGTCACCTTACCTCAATTGAGATACAAAACCAACTTCGCGACTTCCACGGAGTATCTGTGAGCGCTCGAACTGTTCGGAGAAGGTTAAAAGAACGCGATATGGTACCACACAAGCCAGCTAATGGGCCCAAACTAACGCGAGCCCACCGAACAGCGCGCCTTCATTTCGCACGCAGTCATTTAAATTGGACACAGCAAGATTGGAGCCGTGTACTCTTTTCTGATGAGTCTAAAATTGTGTTACATGGCAATGATGGAAGGAAGAAGGTCTACCGACGTAAGGGAGAGCGTTTCGCACAATGCTGCTTTGAAGAGAGGGTTGCTTATGGCGGTGGCTCATGGACTGTCTGGGGCGGTATATCCGCGAGCGGCAAAACTCAACTTGAGGTTGTTACAGGACCACGGCTGCCAACATTAAATGCTGAAAGGTACATTCGTGAGTGCTTAGAACCTCACGTGATACCATACGCGGACTATGTGGGCCCAAATTTCCTTTTTATGCATGATAATGCAAGAGCCCATGCGGCCGGCATCGTCAGGGAATATCTTCGGGATGTGAACATCACAGTTATGGACTGGCCAGCCAGAAGCCCAGACATGAACCCCATTGAGCACATGTGGGATGAGCTAAAAAGACGTGTTAGGGCTCGTCAGCCAGTTGCTCAGACGCTGCAGGAGTTGAAAACTGCCATAGAAGAGGAATGGGAGATGATCCCTCAAAATTTCATAGAGCGGTTGATAAACTCTATGCCTAATCGTATGAAAGCTGTGGTAGATGCCCATGGAGGCAACACGCGTTATTAAAATCCTTTATTTAATAAAACATGTTTTTTATTCAATAATCAATTGCCTTTAACAAGGCGCATATCCGACTTGTTAGGCGTAGCTCTATGTCGTATGGTATTCTAAATTCAAATTTAAAACAATACGATCGAAAAAGATGGTAAAATGTATCAGGTTTAAAACTGCATCAACAGTTTTTGTTTAATCTAGCAATCATATTTACGTAGGGGCCATCGAAACCTAAACTCTAAGGTGGGCCAATAGATGTGTCCAGAAGTGTATAAAGCTCGATTACCACTGACTGATTGACATAATTGTTCTCCCAGATGGTGAAGGGGGAGGTGGGTATATTTTGACAGATTCGTAAACAAGTGACTCTGGCGAGTATGGGAAAAATCCCAAACCTCCCCTTTTCGCCCCCCCTCTCCCCCCTCCCCATCGTATCTCGGAAACTAAGAGACCCGTGTTTTGTTTTTTTACGGATTCGTATAGAGGGGGCTCGGAAACGTAAAAATCATTTTTTAGAATCCCCCCTCCCCTTTTCCCCTTCTCCCCCCTTTAGGAGGATCTCGGAAGTTAACAGACTTGCAACAGTTTTTTTTTCAGATTCATGTCAAGGGCCCCATAGTTGGTCAAAATCATTTTTCAAAACTCTCCCCTCTCCCCCCCTTCACCCCTCCCCCCGTCGTATCTCGGAAACTAAGAGACCCGTGTTTTGTTTGTTTACGGATTCGTATAGAGGAGGCTCGAAATAGTAAAAATCATTTTCAAAGATCCCCCTTGCCCCCCTCCCCCCCCCCCTTTAGGCGGATTTCAAAAAAGACTTGGAATATTTTTTTTTCAGACTCGTGTCAAGAGGTCCAGAGTATGTCAAAATCATTTTTCGAAACTCACCCCTCTCCCCCTCTTCACCCCTCACCCCATAGCGGTAAAGCGAAGCGTAGGGATGTGGTCACGATAGCTTTCCGGTGGTAGGTAGGTCCTGAGTGGAGCGAACCTGCGAGACCGAGTGGAGCGAAGGGGGGAGGTGGCGAGCGAAGCGAGCCGGCGACCTCCGTAGCGTAACGAAGGTTGAGTGGGTGAAGCGTAACTCAGCGGTGACGACAAGCAAACTTACAAGTAACTCTCATGAGTAGGGCAAAAGTACCAAGCTTCCCCTTTTTGGCGTCTCCCCCCCCCCCTCCCAATCGTATCTCAGAAACTAAGAAACCCAGGTTTTATTTTTTTACGGATTCGTATAGAGGAGGCTCGGAAAAGTAAAAACCATTTTTCAAAGTCCCCCCCCCCCCTTGGCTCCCTTCTCCCCCCTTCAGGCGGATCTCAGAAGAGATTTGGAACAATTTTTTTTTCAGATTCGTATCAAGGGGCCCAGAGTATGTCAAAATGATTTTTCTTAACTCCCCCATTTCCCCCTCTTCATATCATATCGGAAAAACTATGTAGCGGTAAAGCGAAGCGTAGGAATGAGGACACGATAGCTTTCCGGTGGTAGGTAGGTCCTGAGTGGAGCGAACCTGCGAGACCGAGTTGAGCGAAGGGGGGAGGTGGCGAGCGAAGCGAGCCGGCGACCTCCGAAGCGTAACGAAGGTTGAGCGGGTGAAGCGTAACTCGCGGGTGACGACAAGTAAACTTACAAATAACTCTCATAAGTAGGGCAAAAGTGCCAAGCCTCCGCTTTTTGGCCTCCCCCCCCCCTCCCTATCGTATCTCAGAAACTAGGAGACCCGTGTTTGGTGTTTTTTTACGGATTCGTATGGAGGAGGATCGGAAAAGAAAAAAACACTTTTTTCAAAATTTCTCCTCTTCACCCCCTTACCCCCTTTAAGTGGATCTCAGAAGAAACTTGGAACATTTTCTCATGGGGCGGCTGCTATAATTTTCGAATTGCTCATCAATTTTATCATGGGAGTCGTTTTCATGGTTTTCGAGGATGCTAAAGCCGATAGTGAGGTCAAAATCAAAATCAAAGATGGCGACACCAAAAAATTCAAAGATATCATCATGGATGTCGTTTTCATGGTTTTCGAGGGTAATAAAGATGATAGTGAAGTCAAAATCAAAATTGAAGATGGCGGCTGCGATAATTTTCGAATTGTTCATCATGGGAGTCGTTTTCATGGTTTTCGAGGATGCTAAAGCCGATGGTGAGGTCAAAATCAAAATCCAAGATGGCGACAGCAAAAAATTCAAAGATATCATAATGGATGTCGTTTTCATGGTTTTCGAGGGTAAAAAGCTGATAGTGAAGTCAAAATCAAAATCCAAGATGGCGACTGCGATCATTTTCGAATTGTTCATCATGGGAGTCGTTTTCATGGTTTTCGAGGATGCTAAAGCCGATAGTGAGGTCAAAATCAAAATCAAAAATGGCGACAGCAAAAAATTCAAAGATATCATCATGCATGTCGTTTTCATGGTTTTCGAGGGTAATAAAGATGATAGTGAAGTAAAAATCAAAATCTAAGATGGCGGATGCGATAATTTTCAAAATGTCATCATGGGAGTCGTTTTCATGGTTTTCGAGGATGCTAAAGCCGATAGTGAGGTCAATATCAAAATCAAAGATGGCGACAGCAAAAAATTCAAAGATATCATCATGGATGTCGTTCTCATGGTTTTCGAGGGTAATAAAGATGATAGTGAAGTTAAAATCAAAATCTAAGATGGCGGATGCGATAATTTTCAAAATGTTCATCATGGGAGTCGTTTTCATGGTTTTCGAGGATGCTTAAGCCGATAGCGTGGTCAAAATCCAAATCCAAGATGGCGGCTGCGACAATTTTCGAATTTTTCATCATGGATGTCGTTTTCATGGTTTTCGGGTATGCTAAAGCCGATGGTGGGGTCAAAATCAAAATCCAAGATGGCGACAGCAAAAAATTCAAAGATATCATCATGGATGTCGTTTTCATGGTTTTCGAGGGTAATAAAGCTGATAGTGAAGTCAAAATCAAAATCCAAGATGGCGACTGCGATCATTTTCGAATTGTTCATAATGGGAGTCGTTTTCATGGTTTTCGAGGATGCTAAAGCCGATAGTGAGGTCAAAATCAAAATCCAAGATGGCGACAGCAAAAAATTCAAAGATATCATAATGGATGTCGTTTTCATGGTTTTCGAGGGTAAAAAGCTGATAGTGAAGTCAAAATCAAAATCCAAGATGGCGACTGCGATCATTTTCGAATTGTTCATCATGGGAGTCGTTTTCATGGTTTTCGAGGATGCTAAAGCCGATAGTGAGGTCAAAATCAAAATCAAAGATGGCGACAGCAAAAAATTCAAAGATATCATCATGGATGTCGTTCTCATGGTTTTCGAGGGTAATAAAGATGATAGTGAAGTAAAAATCAAAATCTAAGATGGCGGATGCGATAATTTTCAAAATGTTCATCATGGGAGTCGTTTTCATGGTTTTCGAGGATGCTTAAGCCGATAGCGTGGTCAAAATCCAAATCCAAGATGGCGGCTGCGACAATTTTCGAATTTTTCATCATGGATGTCGTTTTCATGGTTTTCGGGTATGCTAAAGCCGATGGTGGGGTCAAAATCAAAATCCAAGATGGCGACAGCAAAAAATTCAAAGATATCATCATGGATGTCGTTTTCATGGTTTTCGAGGGTAATAAAGCTGATAGTGAAGTCAAAATCAAAATCCAAGATGGCGACTGCGATCATTTTCGAATTGTTCATAATGGGAGTCGTTTTCATGGTTTTCGAGGATGCTAAAGCCGATAGTGAGGTCAAAATCAAAATCCAAGATGGCGACAGCAAAAAATTCAAAGATATCATCATGGATGTCGTTTTCATGGTTTTCGAGGGTAAAAAGCTGATAGTGAAGTCAAAATCAAAATCCAAGATGGCGACTGCGATCATTTTCGAATTGTTCATCATGGGAGTTGTTTTCAGGGTTTTCGAGGGTGCTAAAGCCGATAGTGAAGTCCAAATCAAAATCCAAGATGGTGGCTGCTATAATTTTCGAATTGTTCATCATGGGAATCGTTTTCATGGTTTTCGAGAATGCTCAAGTCGATAGTGGTCAAAATGAGAATCCAAGATGGCGGCTGCGATAATTTTCGAATTTTTCATCATGGGAGTCGTTTTCATGGTTTTCGAGGATGCTTAAGCCGATAGTGAGGTTAAAATCCAAATCTTATAATCGCATAGAGTGTTCGAGGGGCAGTAAGCGCGTACCTAACACAATATAATTTGAAATATCATATTTTTGTCTAAACTGAAATGTTTGTTTTGGAATTGAAAAATTCTCTTTGTCTTGGATTGTTAATGTGTTTTCATCATGGGTGTCGTTTTCATGGTTTTCGAGGATGTTAAACTGATGGCGAGGTCAAAACGGGAATGCAAGATGGCGGCTGCGATAATTTTCGAATTGTTAAAAAAAGAAAAAAGTCTAAGTACAAGAACAGAGCACAAAACCAATCCAACTGTTTACAAACGCGTTGGAGGACGTTTTCAAGACGCTTGATTGGAAAGGACGGGGTGTTAATATCAACGGTCAGTACATCTCACACCTCCGATTTGCGGATGACATTGTCATCATAGCAGAGTCTCTGCAGGAGCTGGAAAAAATGCTGAACAGCTTGAGCGATTCTTCAAGGCGTGTGGGTCACGGAATGAATCTGGCTGAACAAAACCAAAGTCATGTTTAATGGTCACGTCACCCCGAGACCTGTAATCGTGAATGATGCTGCCCTCGAGGTTGTGCAAGAATACATTTATCTAGGCCAAAGTGTACAACTGGGCAGGCAAGACTTTGAGAAGGAGGCAGCTAGAAGAATACGCTTGGGCTGGGCGGTATTCGGGAAGCTGCGTAAAAAGATATGCTTTGAATCATCGATCCCACAATCCCTTAAAACCAGGGTTTACAACCAGCGTGTCCTACCCGTAATGACTTACGGAGCCGAAACGTGAACACTTACCCTCGGCCTGGTCCACAAATTTAAGGTTGCTCAGCGTGCAATGGAGAGAGCAATGCTCGGGATTTCTCTGGTGGATAGAATTCGTAATGAAGTCATTCGCCAGAGAACCAAATGGCACGTCTGTAGGCGGACAAACGGCAGATGGAGCAAACATGTGCTTGAGTGGAGACCGCGAATGGGCAAACGTAGTGTAGGACGCCCTGCTGCAAGATGGGTTGATGATTTAAGGAAGGTGGCTGGCAGTGGATGGATGCGGCCTGCCCAAAACCGGGATGGTTGGCGCTCTTTGGGGGAGGCTTCCGTCCAGTAGTGGACGGCAATAGGCTGATGATAATATAAAGCTGATAGCGAGGTCAAAATCAAAATCCAAGATGGTGGCTGCGATATTTTCGAAATAATCATCCTGGGAGTCGTTTTCATGGTTTTCGAGGATGCTAAAGCCGATGGTAAGGTTAAAATCAAAATCAAAGATGGCGGCTGCGACAATTTTTGAATTGTTCATCATGGGAGTCGTTTTCATGGTTTTCAAGGATGCTAAAGCCGGTAGTGAGGTCAAAATCAAAATCCAAGATGGCGACTTCAAAAAATCATATTTTTTATATTGGATGCCGTTTTCATGGTTTTCGAGGGTGCTTAAGCCGATAGTGAAGTCTAAATCAGAATCTAAGATGGCGGCTGCGATCATTTTTGAATTGTTCATCATGGGAGTCGTTTTAATAGTTTTCGAGGATGCTAAAGCCGATCATCATCATCATCCGCAGCCCGTCCTCACCCACTGCTGGGTATAGGCCTCTCTCTGCTTGTGCCAAGCTCCACGGTCTTGCGCTAGCCTCATCCAGGCCACTCCCGCAATGGCAACAATGTCGTCTGCCCATCTTGCCGCCGGACGACCAACCCTTCTCTTTCCGTTTCTTGGACGCCACTCCGTCACAGCTTTACTCCACCTGCCGTCACCGCGCCTCGCCAGGTGTCCTGCCCAACTCCATTTGAGTTCCATAACTCGGTTACCAATATCGAATACATTTGTTCGTCTCCGGATTTCGATGTTTGGAACTCGGTCTATTAAACTTATGCCGAGCATGGAACGCTCCATGGCTCTCTGTGCTACTCTGAGTCTGTACACAGCCTCCTGTGAGAGCGTCCACGTCTCAGCACCGTACGTCATGGTTGGCAGAACACACTGATTATAGAGACGGGTCTTCAGGCATTGTGGAATTTTGGCTGATTTCAGGATGTCGTCCAATTTGCTGAATGCAGCCCACCCCAGCTGAATTCTTTTCGAAATCTCCGCTGTTTGGAGTTCCTTGCCAAAGGAAAGAATATGGCCAAGATAGACATAACGGTCAACCTTCTCCAACCTTTCACTTCCGACCTTGACAGAAGGATTTGAACTGCTGGAAAAGTTTGCCATAATCTTCGTCTTCACCATATTCATCCTAAGTCCTACTTCAAAAGAGGCATTGTAGAAGTTTTGAAGCATCTTCCCGAGATCCTCAAAGTTTTCAGAAAAGACAACTAGGTCATCTGCAAATCTTAAGTGAGACAGGTAAGCACCATTGATGTTAACACCGCAGTAGTCCCAATCTAAGGTTTTAATGACGTCTTCAAGAACTGCTGTGAAGAGTTTCGGTGAAATGGTGTCGCCCTGTCTCACTCCCCGTTTGATTGGTACAGGTTTGGATAGGGTGTGCATGCGAACCTGCAGAGTGGCCATGGTGTAAAGTCATGGCTAAAGCCGATAGTAAGGTCAAAATCAAAATCTAAAATGGCGACTGCAAAAAATTCTAAGTAAGAAATACTTTTCAAAACACGACCCCGCGAGCTGCTTGCAGCTCGCGCAACGCGCAAATACTAGTCAAAAATATATAATTATCTTGACAATCCTAAAAATATATTACAAAACTCAAAACTCGGTCCTCATATTTTGCATACGAATTTCTTCTGGCGGCCTGGTCTAAAGTGGGTACCATACTGCTGCTATGGTACCGGCCGCCATTACTGGTACGTCTCTTTAGTGCACACGATGTTCTAAATTCAAATTTACTTTTTACACTAGAGGATAAAAACGGCTTTTACGCTCAGATATCGAAGAGAAAAAATAGTGTTTCCGAGATAGGGCGATGAAAAAATTATTGCGTAATTAGGTACAGACTCTTAATAAAAAAAAACCTACCTTGTGATGGTGAACGGGAAACGCAAACTTGGAGACGATAACACGTAGTCTTCCGTGTAATGACGAAGACGATCACGCGATCGACGCGACGCCGCCTGTTCCTCTAATTTTTCGTTATTAAACGATCACACCTTTTCTTTTATGCATTATTTTAATTTAATCAATAACACTACACTATCACATTTTTAAAATAACTTTTCGAACGAGCGCGTGTGGAACGGTGGAGCACTAAAAAGCGAATGACACGAATTGCGAGCGCAGTAGGTATCCAAGTAGATTAAACTACCCACAGAAAAAAAAAAAAAAAAAAAAAAAAACTAATCAAATAGGTACTCTCAAAATAGTGTGGAATGGCATGTACTAGTAGGCGATACTACATGTGTTATGCTAATCCTGAACACGAAGCCGCAATAATTTAAAATTGTTGAATATCTGAACTAAAAAGGCGACGCCAAACAAACATATAAATTAACTATTTGAAGAGCAGATTAGCTCGTTGTACGAGGGGTGATCAAAAAGTAATGATAATGAATATAAAACACGGTCATTAAAGTCAAAATAATAATTTATTATTCTACATAGTCTCTTAACAAATCAATCCATTTAGTCCATCTTTTTTCTAAACCCAAGATTCCCTTTGAAAAAAATTCTTTTCATCCCCCCATCTCGGAAAGCCTATTTTTCCTCTTCGATATCTGTGGGTAAAAGCCGTTTTTATCCTCTAGTGGATAAAGTAAATTGAATTTGGAACATGCACGTGCACTAAAGAGTTGTGCCAGTAAAGGCGGCTGCTGACCCCTACAGCTGATCGCTTGATGTGGTGCCAAATGGGCTAACTTGAATCCCGAACCAGAATCCTTTGGTGCGTAATCAACTATTAATTTATTACAATCTAAAAAGAATAGAATAGAATAGAAAACATTTATTTTAAATGGACACACACACAGACATAATTAAAAATAAAATCTCAGACTCGGGACCTTATTGACTCAGAACTTTTCTTTTGCGGTTTTCTTTTCACGTCCTACTTATTGTTAAGAAAAACCAAGATAAAAATTAATAAGAAACTTAAAAACATACTAAACTATATTTTATTTTCTGTAATACTTACCTATAATAACGCAGTAAGTAGTTATTACCTAAACTTTTTTTGCATCTACTCATTTCCTCGCTGAGGTGGGATGAAAAGTTACGTGTTGCACTCGAGTGCAAAGATTTTTCACCTTGTGCTCTTTTGATTCCCTCGCTACCGCTCATGATTCTAATTTTTGAATCACTCGTTGCACTCGTGATTCAATTTTAGAATCATTCGCTTGCTCGGTCATCAAAATTGAGCACGCGGTTAAAAAGCAACTTTGCACTCTTGTATAACAAATAACTATTGTCTTGACCCTCCCAAAACTCCTTAACAGCGGCCATCACTTCACTATCGTCTTCAAATTTCTTGCCTCGGAGGCGTTCCTTAAGCAGAGGAAAGTGATAGAAGTTGCTAGGAGCTAGATCTAACGAATGGGGAGGGTTTTCGAGCAGTTCCAATTCCGTTTCTTGAATGGCAGCCATCACAACTGCGGCTCAACTCGTTTTTTCTTTTGCTCGTCAGTTAACATTCTCGGTACCGATCGCGCAGGGACCTTTTTCATATGAAATTTGTTTGCAAGGATTTTATCAACACTGCCATATGAGATCCCTGTGACCTCAGCTACATGCCTAATGGTCACTTTTCGATCTGTCAACACAAATTCTTCGACATTTTTCACGTTGTTTTCAGTGAGGGACGTGAATGGGCGTCATTCGCGATGTTCATCTTCAGTGGATGTTCTGCCCAGTTTAAACTCCTTGGTATAGCGTGCAACTGTAGTATACGGAGGAGCAGAGTCCCCCAATGTTTCCACAAGTCACTGTGTATGTCTTTTATAGACATTTTTATCAAACAGAGGTACTTGATGACAGCTCTAATTTCATTTTTCTTCATGTTGATGTTATTTCTTCGACATGTTCGTACTCAAATGAATGTATCTCCCGGAAATCGTGATCTATACATATGTTTTTTTTAGGCTGATGTAGTGAGTATATAAGCAAGCAAAAAACATACTTTTTGGATTTTTATGCGGACCTGAAGTAACCGATTATCATTACTTTTTGATCACCCCTCGTATAGCTTGTCGTGATAGAACAGCTCGTCGTAGCTATTCGTCGATTGTTTCTTTGGCGCCGCCTCAAAATTTATTTTTTGCTTTTCAAGTTCGATGTTTCGTCGGTTTGTTTTTTTTTTTTTAAAGGTTTTATTATTAATTATATTTGAGGAAAAAAGTGTCTATTCGGGAATAATGACTATACCACTGATCAGGACGGAATAGGGAGCTTATACCAAGAAAATCAAAAACGCGTTCCATTGTTTCAAGCTGTTTGACATTGATAGGTACATACTTTTTCTCGCTATAATACGACATATCCAAATTGACATGTGTATGCTTCTGCTCTCTCCTGTTTGTCGGACAACTTTTTTTTTTGCCGGGTGTTACATTCGTTCACATTATGTTGGCATTCACTCCGTTGTTCGCGCGTTACTAATCCAAGTACAGCTATACGTTTGACTGCATGGAAAAACGACTGTTGATTTTTTCGAGAATAAAATCATGGAATTAGCTATTCCTGGTATAGTTACTCGTGCATATACTCGAATTTGGTCGAATCCGCCCTAAGAGAGTAGAGCTCGTGGATTGAGGGCAGACTGATGGCTTGATACCGTTTGTTAACGTTGTGGTCAACCACTTCGGTAATTGTGGAATATCTTGGACTCCGTTACGTTATTGACTAAGAGAGAACTGGCACTGTTGTTGGAGAACGAATTTGATACTTGTTGCATTTATTTGTTTCCTTTCTGTAAAGTGTCAATTTCTTGTACAATATTGGTCAAATCTCCCCCTGCTGGGCTTCAATTTGTCCTAGCGTAATATTTACATTTACCTAAAGTCTTTCTCGACTAATGAACTATCCAACAGAAAAAAAATGTCCACCTTGGGACTGTTGGTCGCCCTCCCGGTAGTAGAGCAAGTTACCAGACTTCAGGGTTACGGTGTCCTCCCCCTCTCTACGGACTTCGCATAACCCCATAATGTCCCAGTGTAACTTGCTCAGCTCCTCTTCCAGCTCGCAGATCTTTTCGTCAGTCCTCAATGTGCGTATGTTGTGTGTTACCAGGGCCAGTCGTCGTGGGGGTGGGTAGCCGGATCTCTTCCGGAGATTCTTAGCACCCCCTGCTCCGCCGTTACCTTGACCGCTACCCGCGCCAGGGATAGCGGAGCTGCCGGGGACTGGGGGCCTGGTTTCTGTAGTTTCCATAGGGGGGTAATTTGCCATAATCGCCACGCTTGGCAGGCGGGTTGGCGATCGCAGTGAGGATGTGTAGTACACGGAGGACGCTGCTGCCCGACCTCCGGTTTGTCCCTTAGTCGCCTCTTACGACACCCACGGGATGATTTGGGGGAGCGCAATTCTAAGCCGGCGCCCCACGGCTAAATTCCCACGGCGAAATTAGCGTGTTCAAACAAAAAAACTCCTTAGCTTTATAATATTGATATAGAAGTATAGATAAGAACAGATTTCATATACATACTTTACTAGGATGTGCCAATGTTTTCCTGCTGATTACATGTGATTTTAAGTACCTACCGGAGACATCTTGTTTAGGTCAAGTAAAGTAACTTTATAAAATTATTCAAATGATCCACAAGGTAAGTTGTTACTCTCTAACTTCTATAAATCTCAAAGACATTAAACTATATACGAGCAATAGACGGGAAATCACGAAGAAAATTGTGATCCAAAGCTTTTTACCAATTAGGTAAAAAGCGCTCAGTCTAGTAGTCGCAACGCTAGATAGTGCTACTGACGCACGGCATCAACAATTTTGTATGTCAATTTTCTCAATCTCTTTAGATTCTTTAAAAATCTCTTTGATAAATCGTAATAAATTACTTGTTCTTCGTACTTTCTACATTTATACCAACAAACATAGCTACCGCTGACGGGCCACCCTATAGAGGGCTAAAGTTTGTAAGTTTGCTTGACTATCTCATGAGATAACCGTGACCCTGGAACTTAAAGGGCTATTGAAGAATCTCCGTGGACTTTAGTCAGTACAAGCCCAAAAGTTCCTTCCGTCCCAGCCTAGGTTAGAAGACTCATTTGATGATTTTAACAACGATACAAAAAAATACATGGCTGCCGAAAACTTATAATTTACATTCATACTAAAAGATATTTCCGTAATTGATTAAGTTTCTTTGATAAAATTTCATATCACGTGGTAAAGAAAAATCGAGGCGGTGTAGGAAGTTCGCATTCGGTAAAAGTTCAAATGCTTTCCAAAATTAATTGTCGGATTCAGAAAGCCGTGTATCCATTGTATTAAAACTTTATAAAAAGCGTAAATAAAAGTGCAATGCAAGGGTCAGTGGTTTTTAATTTTAAAAGATTTCTCTCCTCGTTCTTTTAGTATGAAAGACGTTATATTATGCGCACAGCTAAGGAGTGGAATTCCCTGCGCGGTTTCTTCTTGATAGCTGTAACCTTGGGGTCTTCAATTCAAGAGTGAATTAGATTACTTCTGGGCAAGCGAGTTCACCGTCGACCACATCATTGCTTATCTCAGGCGAGATATTTGTCAAAAGTGAACCAAAAATATATATTAGAAATCTTGTATTGCTCGTGGCTTAATAATTACAGCCGCACATGCCAATCTTCCGGGTTAAGCCGCGCTTGCCGAGGTTGGTCTGAGAATGGGTGACCATCTGTTATAGCGAGTTTCCTCCGTGCCTCGGAAAGCACGAAAAGTCGTTGGTCCTGGCTGTTATTTGTAGATCTTTGACAGTCGTTACTGTTAGAAGTTGTAAAGTCTGACAATCAGTCTTAACATGGGGTATCGTAATACCCAGTTACTGGGTTGTGGAGGTCCGATAGGCAGTCGCTCTATGTAAAATACTGATATTCAGCTGCATCTTGTTCCACTGGAACCCGACCCCAATATAGTTGGGAAAAGAAGAGGCAGATGATGCTGTATTTCTCTAAGCATCTCCAAATAATAATACAAAGTCTCAGAGTTACAATAATGAGTGAGCATTAATCTTAGTAATTGACTTGTAGTTCGTTAAGCCCATTTTGCGAGGAATGTGATGACGAAATCATTAAAGCAGACTCAGCTAACTTCATTGGTAGTTTTAATGAAAAGGTATTTTATTAATCGCGGGACTGCTTTACAAGGGCACCGCAGCCTTAGAACACAGGGTTTGAGGTTTTTAGTCATGCTGACATCATTCCATTACACATAGAACGAATAATTTGATAATTTTCCAATATTTAAAAAGGTATATTAATATATTGTAAAGAAAACAAGAAAAGATATTTATTGGACTCACATATGACAGAAGAATAACATAAATAAAAAAGAACATATCCTACTAATATTATAAATGCGAAAGTTTGTGGGGATGTATGTATGTGTAATGTGTATGTAAGTTATATGTTTGACATTACTCTTTCACGCAAAAACCACTAAAAGGATTTGGCAAAAACTTATTACACAGAGAGTTTATAAACTGGATTAACACTTATGATAGTTTTTATCCCGATTTTATGTTCCCGTGGGATAATTTTCGAGTTGTAGCGGGTGAAGCCGCTGGCAACAGCTAGTAATAACTAAATTAATCTTAAACGAGGTCGAGAATTTACTGCGACATTAAAAAAAAAAAGTTACTGCGCTGGTTTTCTGAAAGGGCCTTAAGTGATGTCACGGTCAGATACGAAGAAATCATTGTTGATTGGTTATAATAATCAGCCCTACTTACTACAATGCTATCAGCTTAGGTCGCGTCACGATGTGGGTATCCCTTTAGGATCTTTAACGTTCGTTATTGGGCCAATTGATGAAGCCAACCGTACTTAAGCCTGTTCCAAAGTTGACCAATAAGATAAGCTAACGAAGTTTTTTATAGTTCATTCACTCTCACTGCTAGGTAAGAAAGAGTACTGGAGATGTGTTGGGCATTCCCTACTCTTGCCAGTAGAGAGTACTAGAAACCATGCTAGGAGCAGATTTTTTTTCTTTCATTAAATCCAAATCAGATCAATCTAAATAAGGCACGGGCCCCATAGAAAAAAATGTACGAGAGTCGCGTCCGCGGCCCGTCTCTTCTGTGTGTTTTACGTAGCGACGCTTCTATCCATTTTGTATGAAAGAGACGCCAAAGAGACGTTGTCTCCGCCCTGTTTGCGTCTTACGTCTTTTCTATGTGGCCCGCGCCTTATAGCCACTTCCTTGGAGAAACTGGTTCATTTTCAGACGATAAAAATTGTTAGACGACCATAAACTATCACGCACTAGCTCTTGCCAGCGACTTTGCCCGTTACAACTCGATAATTATGCCAAGGGAAGATAAAATATGTTAATCCTAATATACCCTATGTGCATTACTCATCAAAACCTGTTCAGTAGTTTTTGCGTGAGCAGCATCCAGATGAGATAAAATCTACGACAAGCCTTCGTCTAGGAAGTAGAGATTTTATCTATGAATAGTTTATTAGATACCATAAAATCCACACACAGTAATTTCTGGTATTAAACACATAAAGATTAAAAAGACAAATATTTGGATCGAGTAAGTAATTATTTAGTCACATACGGATAATGTGATATTGCTAGATCAATAATAGTTGCTGGCATTTTCACAAGCTATTGATTTAATATTGGGCGTCGTTGCCGAGGGAGGCCTAGGAAACGCTGGCGTGACGACCTAGACACCTTCATGACGGATTGGCCGGAGAAAGCCACTGACAGAACAGATTGGAAGGCTATGGGGGAGACCTTTGCCCAGCAGTGGGACAACATAGGTAAAAAAAAAAAAAAATTGGTTTAATGATAAGAGATTACACTTCAATGTGTATGTATCCTTAATCAGTTTGTTTGTACGCTTTCGCACCTAAACTGCAGAACTGATTTTGATGAATATTGATACAGAGATAGAAAATACCGTTTGTTTTAGAAGTGGGAAATTATCAAATCAAATGACTTTGGTGTGGAAGTCTCATCCTCGGAGTAATACCCACCGTGTTTTGCATTTGCCCCGTGAGTTTCACGGCCGCGATAAGTCTTTAAACACCAAACCTGATGTTAAACCTCTCGGACCCAGTCATGTAGAATATATGGTCCGTGGAAATCATTAAAGATTATTTTTGTACAAAACCTGAAATTCACTAAAGAATTATTTTTTTTAATAAAAACCGGCCAAGTGCGTGTCGGGCCACGCACAGTGTAGGGTTCCGTAGTTGCCCATCAAAATACTTATGCGAACTAACTAAACTGATTCGCTGAATTTAATTTTAAAAAGAAGAATTTTCAAAATCGGTCCAGGAGTCTTTGAGAAATCGGGGAAAATACATAAGAAAAAAGATTACAACGAATTTAGAACCTCCTCCTTTTTTTGAATTTAGTTAAAAATAGTTGACGATAAAAACCTACCTATCCCCAAAAAACATACCTATAAAAGCTGTAAAAATAAAGTTGACAAACTTACATTTGCAGTTGTCTCCGATACATTTTGTTTAAGAAAATATGATATCAAGTACATTTTATAAGTTGGTCGACTTTTACTCGTAAAGTTGTAAAGCCTACTTAGTCATGATAATTTTCTTTTAAACTTCGTTATATATACTACTATTGTGAATTTTTTCACACCCCCAAACATAACCGTTTAGCTGGTAGAGGGGGGGACACTCGAATCGAGCAAAATTTAGCACTTTAAAGCTTAATATTTCACAAACGAATTTTTTTATCAAAAAATTGTTAATCGAAACTATAATTATTTTTTAAAGGCCTATTTAATGATAACCCACACTAAGGGGTACGCGTGAAAAAAAAAATCCTCACTTTACGTGTATGTACTATATAATAAAATATTTTTTTTTAGGGTAGCTCCAGGTACCCTAAAAAAAAATATTTTACGAGATTTTATTTTTCCACTTTTTCGGCACAACAAATCCGTATATTTACACCAAATTACAGCTCTCTAGTACTGTGCGTCTCTGAGCTAAACTGCGGACAGACGGACGGACGGACGGACGGACGGACGGACGGACGGACGGACATGGCGAAACTATAAGGGTTCCTTGTTGACTACGGAACACTAAAAATGGAGCCCTTGTGCAAAAGCTAATTCATTATAGTCTGATAACTAATAAACACTGAAACACCAAATCTAATTAAAACTACTTGTTGCAGATCATAACTAGTTTTCAGCGGTAAACGGCGCGCGACGTCAAAAACAGGATTTAGAACATGATATGAATTTTTACGAGCACTTTTGGTAGACTGAAATTTTCCCGGAATACCGAATAACCATAAAATTCTGTTGTCTTTTTCATAGGGTCGCGTCGACTTGTGTTTCATTCTAGACTAAAGGTTCTGACAGACTTGAGCATTCACTTGTAACAGAACATCGAGCATTCGCCGTTTTCTATTTTGTCGAACTGAACAACGAACAGAGTCAAGCATAGAGCCACACACGTTTTTAAGATCTTTCTAGCGAACGCTGATTAACTGATAACAATCAGCTCGGCAGAAATCTCGGCTGAACGCTCGTTAGAATGCTCGTTAAAAGAAAGAAAGAAAAAACGTTTATTGGCACATGCCACAAGTGCACACAGTACTCCGAAAAGATTCAAACCAAAGAACATAAAACGAAACAATTTGAAAGCCAAAAAAGCATCATGTAGGTAACTTATTTACACTGTGTGACTCACGGCGGCGCCAAATAGGCCCATTTCAGCAAAATTTCGGACAAATAAAGGTGCCCGACGCTGATATCCAAATGAACGAATGAGACGAATGTCAAATTAGTTAAAATAAAAATGATAGAAAAATATAAAAGTTGTTTAAAATAGGAGATAAAACGCTCTCGTATATTTTTCTGTTCTCTGAAATTCGTTTATATTCATATTAATTGTATTCATTTCAAGTGAATGCTCAAGTTTATCAGCACTTATAACATGGTGGTGGACCTTTGAATTTCATGATGCGTAACATAACATAACGCCCGTAATCCCCAAAGGGTTAGGCGAACCCTAATAGGTCACCCTAATTTCACCAGTTTTGATTTAAAAGTGGGTAACCCAATTGCCATCATTT
This sequence comes from Agrotis segetum, assembly GCA_036375495.1. Taxonomy (NCBI): domain Eukaryota; kingdom Metazoa; phylum Arthropoda; class Insecta; order Lepidoptera; family Noctuidae; genus Agrotis; species Agrotis segetum. The sequence continues at coordinate 229,502 of JAQSVV010000313.1, read as the reverse complement.
GGGCACTCTGTGGCTGCTACTGACAAATACCATATTTAAATACCCAATTACAGTGATGCTCGATCTGACAAACAAATTCAGGACCTCAAGCTAAACAGTTGTGATTGTGTACAAGTATGGTATCTGGTAGTTGAATGATCTTTTCACAAGAAAAGTACACAGTGCAGTATACAGTGGCGCAGTGACTGAGCGATGCACTGCTGTGCAGCTTGTCGCGGGTTCGATTCCCACATGGAACAAATATTTCTTCATTTAGTTTTTGTTTCATGTCTGGGATTTGTTTATGTGAGTTTCTATGTTTGTAAACGCACCCACGATACAGTAGTAACCATAGAGTAAAGCAAAGTTAAAAAAAAAAGAAATCAATATCGTTAAACATAATTGCTATCAAAAATTTAACAATAAATATTAGATAACCATTGACATTCGTAAGTTTTATTATATTCTGTATGGGAATCCCAAATAAAACACTGTTCTGTCATGATAATTTACTATTTTATATAAAGTTATCTTTGACATAAGGTAAATGAATATAACATGTAAAAAAACAGAAGTTATTTACAAAGATTTTCCCAAACTATTTATTTAACTTAATAACAAACATGACCTGATAAACGTTTGAGAAACGTTCTAAAAGCTAGTAAATATTTTAATGTGTTTGATAATAATTAATTATTACAGAGCCAGATGAACATCTCTGTAATTATTTAGCCACGAAGGCTAAATAATTACAGCCGCACAGGCCGATCTTCCGGGTTAAACCGCGCTTGCCGAGGTTGAGCTTCAGATGGGTGACCATCTGTCATAGTGAGTTTCCTCCGTGTCTCGGAAAGCACATAAAGCCGTTGGTCCCGGCTGTCATTTGTAGATCTTTGGCAGTCGTTACTGTTAGTCAGAAGTTATAAAAATCTAACAACCAGTCTTACCATGGGGTATTACCTAGTCACTGGGTTGTGGAGGTCCGACAGGCAGTCGCTCCATGTAAAATTCAGCTGCATCTGGATATCCAGCTGCATCTGGTTCGATTGGAAGCCGACCTCAATATAGTTGGGAAAAGGGAGGCAGATGAGGGAGCCAGATCAACATCTGACTTTTTGTAATAATCAATTAAAAAAAAACGAAAACAAGTACGAAAAAAAATCTGGGTTTTGTAATTACATAACACAGTTCAAACAAACATTTATTCAATACTTCGGTAGGCCAACAGTCATTAATCTGATTATTTCAACCAAAGCTTTGCTTTAATTTCGGTAATATTTGTTTCTGTGATTATCATTCCTAAGTACTCAGAGATAAGCTCTTATTTGCACTGACGCAAATTGTACTTGTGTTTGACAAATATTTTTATACGGTAGCAGTAGAATAGACTATCGTTATTTGCCTTGTATTTCTTAGATAAAGAAATGGTTGTGAAGGTTCGTTTGTACATGTTTATGGCAACGGAATAGAGAGCAATCAAAGCAGTCGTTGTCGTCTGTTGATTGATGCGTAGCGTCAATCACAGTGGGTACGTATGTTGAAGGTACAAGACATTACATAGAATATTGATCAATCCGTTTACTTGATCGGCATTTATTTGTTCGACATCAATTCTACATAAACCTGATCTTGATTTTACACAATTTTGAAATTGAACTTCTTATTTTAAAACTGTTTGTTAATGTAACTATTTTTTTGTGAGTTACATAAATTATTATTTAGGATTCGATTTTGCCCATGCAAGATTTTCACTAACAAGTACCGATATTATTATATAGACACATCAGGTCACAATCAAACTCTTTTCAAGCACATCATTATCATCTCGACTCTCTGCCCCTTATCCAAGTTTACAAGGATCGGCGCAACATGTTTAATTCGTCTTCCATTTTCCTTTGTCAGATGTCGTTTTTATTTCTCTTCTCTATTTCTAGCCTCTATGTCCATTCTACGTTGGCAGTTTTTCTGAAAAACCTAGTTCAAATCATTCATATTTTTGGAACTCGGGCCGGGGTTGGTCTGTGGATGGGTGACCGTCTGTCATAACGAGTTTCCTCCATGCCTCGGAAAACACGTAAAACCGTAGGTCCCGGCTGTCATTTGTAGATCTTTGGCAGTCGTTACTGTTAGTAAGAAGTTATAAAAATCTGAAAACAAGTCTTACCATTGGGTATTACCCAGTTACTGGGTTGTGGAGGTCCGACGGGCAGTCGCTCCATGTAAAATCCAGCTGCATCTGGATATCCAGCTGCATCTGGTTCGATTGGAAGCCGACCTCAATATAGTTGGGAAAAGGCAGGTAGATCATGAGAGCCAGATGAATATCTGACTTTTTGTAATAATCAGTAAAAAAACCGAAAACAAATAGAAAAAAAAAGAGTCTTGTAATTACATAACACAGTTCAAACAAACATTCAATACTTCGGTAGGCCAATAGACATTAATCTGATTATTTCAACCAAAGCTTTGCTTTAATTTCGGTAATATTTGTTTCTGTGATTATCATTCCTAAGTACACTGAGATAAGCTCTTATTTGCACTGACGCAAATTGTACTTGTGTTTGACAAATATTTTTATACGGTAGCAGTAGAATAGACTATCGTTATTTGCCTTGTATTTCTTAGATAAAGAAATGGTTGTGAAGGTTCGTTTGTACATGTTTATGGCAACGGAATAGAGAGCAATCAAAGCAGTCGTTGTCGTCTGTTGATTGATGCGTAGCGTCAATCACAGTGGGTACGTACGTTAAAGGTACAAGACATTACATAGAATATTGATCAATCCGTTTTCTTTATAGGCATTTATTTGTTCGACATCAATTCTACATAAATCTGGTCTTGATTTTACACAATTTTGAAATTGAACTTGTATTTTAAAACTGTAACTATTTTTTAAAACTGTAAGTATTTTTTTTTTGTGAGTTACTAGTAGTTACGTCAAATATTTTTAGGATTCGATTTTGCCTATGCAAGATTTTACAAGTAACGATATTATTATAAGTATAGACACATCAGGTAACAATCAAACTCGTTTCAAGCACATCATTATCACCATCTCGACTCTCTGCCCCATAACCAAGTTTACAAGGATCGGCACAAGGATCGGCGCAACATGTTTAATTCGTCTCCATTTTCCCTCATCCTCGTCGTTTTTATTTCTCTCATATATTTCCTAGTCTCTGTCCATTCTTCGTTGGCAGTTTTTCTAAAAAACCTAATTCAAATCATTAATATTTTTGGAACTCGGGAGGGGTTGGTCTGTGGATGGGTGACCGTCTGTCATAATAAGTTTCCTCCATGCTTTGGAAAACACGTAAGGCCGTAGGTCCCGGCTGCCATTTTTAGATCCTTGACAGTCGTTACTATTAGGCAGAAGCTCATAAGTCTGACAACCAGTCTTATCATGGGGTAATAAAGTATTACCCAGTTATTGGGTTGTGGAGGTCCGATAGGCAGTCGCTCCATTTAAAATACTGATATTTAGCTGCATCTGGTCCGCCTGGAAGCCGACCCTAATATAGTTGTGAAAAGGCAAGGAAGATGATGAAATCTTACCATATTTTTAAAAACGAAAGTAGTTACTCTAAGTTTTACAGATTATCATTTTTTACGCAACGGTAACTAAAACAAATACCAAAAATAAGCAATATGATCTTATGAATACAAGAGATGGTTGATTTTGCAGATAAAAACCCACCGAGTGCCATAGATAAGGGAGTCTATATCATACACAAGGATGACTTTAAAACGTAAGTGAGTACAGTTTAGTGTGCGTGCCTCATTAGCATTGCACTTATTAAACAGAATGAGCGAAGACGACACGTTATTAGCAATAACAAGCCGTCAAACTACAGTTATTATGAAAGAATCAGAGTGAGTGTGCACCGTGATCAATTTAATTGAATCGAACAATTAATTGGTTCTAACAATTACATCGGAATAAACGATGTTGTTTTTTGTTTATTTTTCAGAACGCCCGAATTAATATTCACTTACAGTTCAGAGAAGAATTCAATTGACGATATTAAAAAAGAAAATTCAGCGTGCGCTGCAGCTACAAGGACTTTTCTTCATTATTTCATCTTAATATTACTTGGTAAGTACTGCGATGTTTTGTGATTTAATCTTTTACTAATTTTCTGTCTGATTTACTTCAAAGTGAATAAACGAATTAAAGTTCTTTGGAATAGAAATTCTGTAGAAAAATCAGGTTGGTTTCGGTTCAGAAATTCTAAGCTCACTACAGCTACTACGCTTACTACAGGGCTGAAAAGTTTCATATGTCTCTCAATTTTAATTACAACTCGTTTATCTGTAATGTGTTAGAAAACAACAGATAAAATTAATTCCACAATCCACACTAAACGAATTTCCCAAAACATGTTGCGAATTGTTTTGCTGTGCATTGATTCTAATATGTGAACACGTCATAATCTTTGTTTTAAATCAGAATTCTAGTCATCACTAGAGCATAATTTAAAATTCAACCTAGTTCCCCTGTAGACATAAACGCCATTTTTGTTTAAACACTGTCCTATCAATCTTTTTCTAAAATTCTGTTAGCAGTGATCTTGAGGGCACGCCGCAATTGCGGCGGTAAGACCCCTCTTTGAGGAGTGGCTTGAGAGAAGTCATGGCGTCCTGACCTACCGCTTGACGCAGGTCCTCACCGGACACGGAAGTTTCGGGAGGTACCTGTGTCTGATGCGAAAGGAGGAGACGCCTGGGTGTCACCACTGCGAAGATCGCCCGGAGGACACGGTGGAGCATACGGTGCAAGACTGCCCAGCTTGGGCGGAGCACCGACGTGTCCTCACGGCTGTGATAGGCGGAGACCTCTCGCGCCCGGCATTGGTTGCGGCCATGCTGCGGGGCGAGACGGAGTGGGAAGCGGTCAGCTCCTTCTGCGAGGCAGTAATGCTCGTAAAGGAGGAGGCAGGCCGCGAGCGAGAGAGGACAGCGTCCTCCCTCCGCCCCAGCCGCAGTGGTAGGCGCCCACGGCGACGGACGTCGCTCGATGATCTCCGGCCACCGTAGGCGCGGGCATGCGGGCAGCGAGTAAAGGGCAACTCGCTGCCCGACCAAGGACCATGCCCGGGTCGACGGCGCGTTGTGTCCCACGCGCGCCTCAAAGAGCGTCAGCATAATGACGGGGCCCCCCTCTCAGAGGGCCAAAGCCTGCCGGGGTCGCGGGATTATTCCCTTACCGTAACCCCGGAACATAACAGGCTATGAAGGACACCGTGGATTTTAGTCAGTAGAAGTCTGACAGTCCCTCCCGCCCTGCCCGGGGTTGGAGGACTCATTTGATGATTTTACCAAGCTAAAAAAAAAAAAAAAAAAGCAGTGATCTTGAAACTGCGTCACTGCCAATCTTGATAAATAATTAATTATTTGTTAAACTCTCACATGACTTCTTGTCAACATTATAGTTTCACACGAAGACAATTTTACAATGACCATCTAACTAAAAAAAACTACGGGCTAATGTGTTTCATTATGAATACAATAAGTATGCACAAAACGGCGGGTTTTTTTGATAAAATTTGTTAAAGTATGTGTTGAAAACCTAGTCACTTTTCAACTTTCCAAAAATGTTAAGGATTTTATTAACTACTTGTTAGTCTAAATACTGACCAAACAAGACCTTTTTAAAGAGATAATATTAACTATGACTTCTAAAAGATTCAGTCATCTTTTTCTAGGCACTCAAGAATGGTGTGGCATCCGACTATGTATCTGGAGAGGCAAGGCCCAAACTTGTTACGTTATTAATTTAATCCATCAGGCTTTAACAATCAACTTTATTAGGCTTAATATTAATGATAAAATTACGAAAACGTGATTGTTTTTCTTACTTATAACGCGCTCACCTCTAAACCATTGGACCGATTTTAATGATATTTTGTACAGAGATAGATGGAAATAAAGAATATAGAGGGAGTGCAACAGTGGTCTGAAGCTAGTATTGAAATAATTTGATCCTTCCTAAACCTATGTCCTGACAGTAACCTAATTTGATGGAAATCCTACATCAAATACTACATTTTAGCACAGTGTTATACGTTAAACTATGTTCAGTCGTATTTTCCGTTAAGCTGTAACAAAGCCAGCGTAACAAGTTGAACAAAAGCTTAAAACTTTTTAATTCATGCCTATGCTTCGGCATAAATATCAGGCCGACTTGTATATCACGTTCATGAACAATTGAACAAAATTCACGAAGTTTGGGTATTACAAAAATAGGTGTAAATATTGCAAAGTTCAAAACAACCTTTTTTTTAATTTTTCCCTAAACGAAATACGTAAGTATGTGCAAATAAACAAATATTCTGTTCACCCAAACCCGGAAAAACTACTCAGATCAAACCTACAAATATTTGTTCCGTGCGGGAATCGAATTTGCAACCCACAGCACAGCAGTCGATCGGTCAACCACTGAGCTATAAGTGGGTTTCCTTTCATTCGGTGCTGTCGCAAGCTCCATATATATCGCATTGATCACGCATATTAGAATGGCGCTTACGTTATAGCCGAAACATGCGAATAACTTGGTATTTATCATTGCCATTGGTAATACCACGCACCGGTAAGCGCAACGTAGGACTTGCACCTGCAAGGTGGACGGACAATTTAATAAAGGAGACAGGATCACGTTGGATGCAAGCCGATTCCAACCAGTCCTGTTAAAAATTTAAATAAGAGAGGCCTATGTTCAGCAATGGACGTCCTAAGGCCGAGACTCCACCAAAGCTGTGCGAGTCGAGACGTGTTTTGAACAACCAATAGAATTGCGTTATTGACACAGCTCCACTGTGGCTCCACTCCGCAACGCAATTCTATTGGTTGTTCAAAACACGTCTCGACTCGCACAGCTTTGGTGGAGTCTCGGCCTAAGGCTTGTATGATGATAATGATGACATGGAAGTTTTCATTTATGTATAGGGTTAGCGTGCTGGGGCCTGCTATGGTGTGCATTCGGAGAAGAATGGAGTTGGAACGGGCGGTGGTTCAAGCCAGCGGTGGTGACCGCTATAGCCTGGGCCACCGGGGAAATCCTACAGATGACCACAACGCTTCCACCTCTGCTGGCAGCTCTTTTAACTGGCATTACAGCGCGAAATATCGGCTACCTCGATATGCGACATTACACTGAAATTGATGGATTTATGAGGTAAGGAACTGCGTTTTTTTGCCTTTTTTTTTTGTTTTACTAACTATACTATCTCAACACAAAATCCGTAGTTTCGGAAAAGTTTCGGGCTCTTCTCACTTTTTGTCAATTACGGACATAAGATTAGTTAGAGGTACGAAATAAAAATTGGTAACATCAATATGATTGGACGGTTTTTCCGAATCCCGATGTGTTGCTAGACCTCATGAATTCAAAACTAACAGGGGTTCAGCCAAAAGTTTTGAGTTACTTTTGTTTGGGCCCCTATTTCCTTTAATGAACGTTTAAGAGACTAGACCTCCTGGGCCCACGTTGTGGACACTGCCCACTCCCTCTTACAGAGAAGAGACCTGTGTCACAGCAATGGGAACATTATAAGCTGATTATACGTAATAGTTAAATGTAGTCGGAAACGTAATGCTAACAATAATATTTTGCTACTGAATGGCAACTGTCTTTATCGTGTGATTATTTTTATTTCGAAAGTCTGTTGATCAGTCGTCTGTTACTGAGTTTTGGAAGTCAGTTACCCTTAGCACGAGTTTTCAGTATTTGAGACGTAAAGTAAACTGGAACTTTGTCTATTTCAAATTGACAATTTTCAAGGAAAAAATTAGTCCCTTCTTCGCACACCAGAGGCGCTGTTCCATTTTTTCATACAAGAAACGTTGAAGGGCGCTGTAAAGTAAAAGAGTGAAAACTCATGCTAAGGGTACCAAACCAAACCAAACCGCCATCCAACATTGTTGGGAAATCGCTAGGCAGACAGATGAAGATAATTTTTAAACTTAAGAGGATAATAATATGTTTGATTATATTTAAAGGACCAATGGTCAACAGCCTCAGTCAAAAGCATGCCCATGTGTAATGATACAATAACAAGATAACAATTGCAATTTATATCGTTGCAATTGTAATTGTAACAATATAAACTTCAGTCCTGAAGACAAAGAATAATGGTGCAACATTATTCAATGCGGATGATAAATTTTGTATAGCTCATTTTAAGAGCGAGTACACTGAACGGAATCTCAAACAAACTTTCAAGTCCTTATTTTTCGAAACGACTGAACCAATTTTAATAAAACTTCATCCAGAAATAAGCAAGATACAAGATACAATACTTAGGTCTAAAAGTTTTTAGAATCATGAAAAATATTTTCGTAGCATAATTAAATTGATTTGAAACTTTTCATACAAAAAGACATTTGAAATATCTATTTTTAAATGAAATTTTTTGAAACCATTTTGTACTTAGGTACTTGTTAGTTGGTTAGTTGTAATCTTAAGTAAAATAAAATCTTGAAAATTTTCTTGAAAAGCCGAACGGCATAGTACACGTTCTTAATCATTCTTCCATCAACTCAGCCTATCGCAATCCACTGCAGGAAATCGGTCTCTGCTGCGGCTGAACCACTTCACACTGTGCTCTGCCTTCCTCATCAAGTCTCTCCCAGCTACCTTCTTAAGGTCTTCTTAAGTCATTCTTCCAAAGAACTTCGAAAAAGAAATTCTTCATCATCCTAACCAATTGTTACAGAAAAATATACCCAGTGATAATTCTGGGTAAAGGTTCTTTAGGATGGAACTTGAGCTATATGAAGACGAACTGGAAGCAGGTGGCTTCGCTTGGAGTACTGCCTTGGGCTGCAGAAGTCACAACCCTCGCTATTTGCATGAATCTCCTGCTTGGATACCCATGGCTTTGGGGTAAGATTATCTTTTGATTTCTCTGTTTCTATGTAGGTTACCTTGTGCTTTCTTCCTAAGGTCTACTTTCAGATGTTTTTCATCAATACAGATGTTCTCGTGTTAAATTCTCGATTATCTCGATTTCTTGAGGATACTTCCCTTACGGCCTGCGGCCGGCTGAATTGGTGGTCATCTGAATGACCACCAATTCAGACCAGTTTGGCAAAGACTCCGTCAGGGTTCTATCTCCTCGAGAATACTGGCCATGGTCACCAGACGCCAATAATAATAATATATCTACAAAATATACCTAGTCTTTATAAAACTCTTTTAATAAGTCCTGAGGAACATGCTTAAATCTAACATACATGAATGGATGGATGTTCATTAGTCAAGCTCGGCTGCATGGATCTTGATGAAGTTTAGCTTAGAAATTTTATTTATTCAAAGAATATCGTTTACTTTGTATCATTTATTTTGAACTTTCAACATGCAACTGAAACCCATGACAACAGCAAGTCTTGTATCTTGGTAGCTGAAAATTGTAGGATTTATGTCAAGTCGACTCAAGTTATTTTAACAATATTGTGCTACTGTAACTTTTCTATGTAAAATGCACATTGCAACGTTGAAGTAGCTATGTGCGGAATTTCCAAGCAAACTCCACTTATCATGTCACTCTATATACTTAGTTTAGTTTACCCGTAATTGTATGAAATTGTGGGAATTGGAGCACAATGCTGGCTGTTATTAATACTTGTCTTCTTCATAAACTTGTGTATGTGTGGGTGATATTAAAGGACGGAGGATCCACGTGAAGCTACGTCATTCATTTGATCTTGAATTTATTATTTACATTATGACGCTGATGCTTGCATTATCGTGAATCTTGAGCAAATAAAATACAAAGTGGTGGAAGTATTTGGGTGGTATTTAGGTTAGGCACGTAACGATATGAAGAATAATGACAATATAACCATAATGTCTTGAAAGTTGACTAGACAGACATCCTTCTTCGGTCTTTCTAGCACGACAGTTGCAGATAAGCTCAAACGCAGCAAATGACAAATCCGTTATGTGTTTGAGCGGCTTATGTTTTAAATACTGGGGTAATCTGGGAGATTTCCAAACGGTTGATCGAATCTTCCATTTAACTGGAGCCTGACCTATTTTTTGAATGAAGAATGTGATAACTGGCTGTCAACATTGTCTCCTTAGATGGCCAACCAGGCTTTTTACCCGCTGACAGTGATTTAGACGAACTGTTTGACGTTTTTAAGTTGTTTTTTACATAAAAAAAGATTTAGTTTTTACTTAGTTGTTGTCTGAGTTTCAGCCGCTACTGTTCTGAAAAGTAAATAAAGAACAAACTGAATGATTGAAATACATAATTTAGTATGGTAAATATAAACCAAAATATTATAATGGCTGACCCCAACCAACACCAAGCAATGCCATTATCTCACGTACTCGTATAAGCGCTGTAAAGGAAAATGAACTAGCGGTTCGAAACTTTTAGCAGCGAACCATCTACAAAAAGAGACTAGTGCATTACTAAGCTTGGGACCACACACGACTTTCTATTTTATTCATAGAGTATGAACGTTTCAGACGCGCCCATGTACATAATTATACTCTTTGTTTATCTCTTCGATGGAATTATCTCTAAATGACATACAAATGTTTAATATCGAATTTCATAGGACAAAGTATAAGAATGCTCGTGTTTCGCTGCGATTCAATAACGTTCAATAGCAGATGCTAAACAGTAATGTCTTTTAAACAGTTCTATTTATAGAACAACGTGTCACACATTAGTTCTGATAAATCAACGCTCGCATCGCCCGTTATTAAAACGTCCTGCAACCCATTTATTAGCAAGCGTCAACTCGACGCGAAAAATAAATTGAAAATCAACGTAAGCTAGCAAAAACCGCCAACTAACATTCGATGAAACACGAAACACCTCAAACCGTGTAATAAAATAAAATTTGTCACGAACGCTGAATACAATGGAGCTCGGTGTGCGCGCTGTACAAAGCCAATTCAATAAATTCTGGTGCGGAACTCGTATTGCAAAAGATTTGAATGCATTTTCGCCGCATGACGCGCGTGGAGCGCACTATTGAGACGCGCTGGTACGCCATGAGCTCGTAGCCGCCACGCCACTACCATGCCACCGCCACGCCCGTCCCCCTGCGTGCGCACACCTGTAATTACCTACGAGTACACGGCCCGATTTTCCGGACAAAGCATCAAAGCGAAAAAGTTTCCAACTGCGACTTTTTGTTTTACTTTCGCGCTCTTATTTACCCAACCCGTATATACTCCGCGTCAACATGGACATGCATTCGCTGATAGCGTAATGATTTAATTATATTGGATTTTTATCGTACGTGCGAGTACGTAAAATATGAAACGATAAACATGCCTTCAATTTGCATAAGTAAATGATACTGCTGAATAATGTTAATTGTGCTCACTGAAGCTTGACGTTTACGCTTCCATGCAATTATTTATCAATGTAGAGAAAAAGTGTCAAGGTATAGTCCAATGATACTCTTATTATTATATTTTTTATATATTTTACCACTACCCTAAGCTCTGTAACTTGGTGATAAAAAGCCTCTATAATATTTTAAATAAAGAATAACCCTCTTTGTGATAGTTTGTGTTAGTGATATTTCATTTTTAACGAGTTGTCTGGATACATAACCTTACCTACACTAATTGACAAATAAATATTTTGATTCCTCTGGGATAAGGCTAAAACCTAGAGTACATAGGGTGTAGGTAATCTATCTTTTGATATTAATAGATTCTCCTTTCGGTTTTGTAAATATCGTAGATTATTCTTAATAAATACACATATTATTCACGAGTCATTGTTTGTTCAGGCTACTCTCTAATATACGACAATTTCAATGAAAGAAATTTGAAGGTTTACATTATGTAATTATCTTGTCATAATTCAACACATTAATGTCCTGCAGGGAGATAAAAGACAAAAAGTAGTTTCTCCAAGATTCAGTTTTCGACGAACAACCTGGCGTTTTAAGACATTATGTAGAGTATATTTTCTGTTTGTGCAAGTGTCCTCTATGTAAACATAATATATAACTTTCTGAGAAAATGGCGGGTGACCGTTAAGGCCACCTCTATACAAAAAGCTTCAAACCCCTTTGTGATTGTGCATGTTTATATAGTTACAGTTATAATAATTTTATTCATGATGCAGTTTTGGAACCAATAAGTGGCACTGTTGTTCGTAAGCTGCTACATTGTGAAACTGAAGCGGATCCTTAAAAGCTCATTTTCGAGGTAATGTCATGGCGGAAGGGACTATCCGACTAGTACTGACTAAAATCCACGGTGTCCTTAATAGTCCTTTACGTTCCGGAGTCATAGTAATGAGATCAGTCCCGCGACCATCCTTAGAAACTTATAATTTCTGAAAGCTCTAACACAAAGCTTTTCTTCCCAGGTTTCCTCTTAGGGATCTGTCTACGCTTCAGTATCATGCCCCATCATTATGCCAACAGTGATACAACTCACGGCCGGCAAGAACTTGGCCCAGAACTGGCCGCAGCTGATCTGTACCGCGGGTGGGACCGACACAGCGCTCAGTGTTGGCATGTTCGGCGTTATACACAGCTTTATCATGTACGACGGCGATGATGCCTACCGGTATGCTCGGGTAAGTAATTGCGTCCTTAGTCCTTACCACAAGCTCTTACCCGGATCCAGTTTAGGCTGTGAGATAGAGACAGACCTATAAAAATCGTCTAGCGCCATCTCTTTCCCTTTGAGCTCGTGGTAAGTCCTCTTTTGTGCTATTGAACTTAATAGACTATCCTAGAAAGCAAAGGACAACCGCAAGAACAGGGTGGATAGAGCTGTCAACAATCTGAACTAGGCTGAAGCCTGCCGGGTTCGCGGAACTCTCCAAATAGATATCAGTGACCCTGTAACGTAAAGAGCTATGGAAGGAACAACGTGGATTTTAGTCAGTATGAGGAAGGTAGTGTACCTTCCGCTCACCCAGAGAGAGAGGACTTTTTAACTTTTTGTATAATATTGCTTATGTAAAACAAAATGGTAAGTTATTGTGGCCTTATCATTCTTCTATTGAACGGAATAGTCTATACGATCATGTCACTACGCAGACCCGGAATGCTTCACCCGGAGAATGTGTGTAACTTATTAGTCTTAACATATTAGTCTTATACTTTTAAAAAGCCAAACCAACAAGATAAGTAGATAGACACCTATGATCAATCATAATAATTATTTGTGTCCCGAGTCCGACCTTTCCAGACATTATTTCCTTCACCGACCCAATTATGAAACTCACAATCGGTATTGGGAAAATAAATGTATAGCCATGTACTAAAAGGAAGAAGGGGCGGACTTAATGCCCTTAGGCATTCTCTCCTAGGCAACCTTCGGGTTAAATGAAACAAATATATCGCTAAAAATACAACCCGAGGAGGGTTAATAAAAATTCACCAACCGTCTTCAACCTGCGCTAACATCTTAACAAAACACCGAAGGGCACAAAGTTACCGCGGTAAGTTTCACAGAGCGTCGGCTAACTTTGTGGATGTTGCAGGCGGCGTGTGCGCTCTTGGTGGGTGCAGTTGTGGGCGCCAGCTGGGGAAGCCTAGCCAAGTTCCTGCCACACTCACGAGACGCCTACCTCACGGAGTTAAGGGTACTCTTCGTCGTGATTGGCGGGCTGCTTGCCAGCTTCACTACCACGCAGTTCGGGTGGGGTGGTACAGGTTAGTTTCGTATGTTTTTTTTTACTTTGTTGTAATGTTATTAAGGTCGCGTTGTTTGATCATTAGTTAAACTAACCATTACTGTTAAGAAAATTATTAAGGTTGAGGCCAGAATAGTTGTTTAACCTTTAATCAAACAACAGACTGGCCCTAAATGACGAACAACTCCAAACACATATTATACACTTTACTTTCACGTATCTATCGACCCCAACAATTTAAAATTTACAATAGCAAATAGTTGCGTTTAGGCGGCATGCAACAGAATATACAAGTTATAAAATTGGTACTGTTAGTTCAACCATGGCGGTCTCGATTTCTAATACTGGAACTGCAGCACTCCATATTGGAAATCAAATTCTGCCATGGTTGAATTAAACAAGACGAGGCATTTTTAAAAAAAAAATAAACTGAAACACTTTATGTACTAACACTCACCTGTCGTGCATAGACACAGTTGGCTATATATGACAATGTCCACGAGCAAAAAAGAAAAATAAACATGATACCTGTTGCTATTTAAAAAACTGATAAAAGTTGAACGCTGCCAAAAATTCTAATGAAAAAAACTGACACGAACTTCGATGGTGACTGGTCATTTGAGCAACAAAAAGGTTGTTTATTATTATAATACGGACACCTTACCACGACCTCTTAACGCGATCCAGTTTAAGAACCTAAAGTGAAATGTCTTGATTTTGAATTGTTTTTAATAAGATCATGATAGGCTTCCTGTGCTACTGAACTTTCCCTGTTTATTCCCTATTGATACTTAGCTGGCCAGCTTGAGATTTTCGTATAGGTATAAATATATATTCCTTCTCTCTTTTAAGTATGTGTCCAAGAGTTGACTTGAAAGATAACTTAAAGCAATTAAACTATCCATTTTGTCACATTTTTTAACTTCTTCTTTTTTTTTTGCTTACTACCTCTGACATGAAAGTAAACTGCTTCTGGTGAGTGCCCCATTTAAAAGTACTACATTGTCATATCTGTCTTTTGTATGCACCTACGTAAAAAAGAGTATTCTGTGTACCATTTAAACTTCAAATTAGATATCTTAGGAGCAAGTGGTAAATAAATTATGAAAGGACTACGTAATATGGCACTAAAACTTCGCAACTAGAGCCAAACAACTGAAGAAAGGAAACTATTTAGTACATAGATTATTTACTTACTTAAGTGTGGTTATCGTTCTCATTCCTATAATTCATGTTTTATTTGCTTAAACGTTTAATATAATTGTGTTAGAAATACTGTAGTTAAATCATGGAATTATAGTAATTTGCGGACAAAGCGGGGCTTAGGAAGGTTTAGGTTTACACCGATTTGAACAATAATTCTATACACGGCCTAAAACGTACCTAAATTAATTTGTTACTGGAACTGTATAAGTCAAATATTTTACAAATTATTAAGCTGTGATTTTAGAATCAAACATTACATTAATTTTAACAATTTTGTCATTATTGAATGTCTCACAATGGCAGTATCAAATAGTGTCGTACCTTACTACCGACTGCGACTGCAGGAAATCTAAATTCCATAATCACGCGACAATGTTAGGGCTTGAACCTGTTAGTGACAGATTGCATCTGACACCTCTAATTGAATTTAGAAATTAGTGACAATAGTCGAAAACTTGAGGTGCAATTCATTAATATTATGCAGTTGAATATTTAATGAGACTAGTTATTGTAAATAATTATGTAATGGTAGCCATACACCATAATGCCTATTTGTCAATTCGGCATAAAACTGCCAATTTGCTCAAATAGAATTGAACGTGTATGGGGGTGGAATGCCAATTTGATGGCATGACATGCCAATTTTGATAGGTCATCAAATCGTTTTTGACACAACGTAAAATCGGCAGCAGTGATGCCATCTTAGCAACTTCATAGATAGTTAGCTAATTTTATAAAGGTGCTAGAAAAAAAGCTAAAAAGTGTAACTTGTGGCTAAACTTTTTAGCTACTTTTCTAACACCATTTCAATTCATCATGACATTGAGACTTTCAAAATTAGTCAAGTAGTGTCCCGAGTCAAAAGACAAGATAATGCAACAGTGGCTCATTCTACATATAAATAAGTGGCATTCTGAAGAAATAGTTTAGTTTCGGGTGGAAATAAAAAAAGAAATGAAATTCTTCCGGTGGCAAAATATATTTAAATATACAAGATACCCTGAATATGAATTTTCAATCTTAAGTAAACTGGGAAAGTAAAGCAGACTCTGTAGAGTAAAATACTGCAAAATCTCTGTAACAAATACAGGGATTATTGTCAGCCGACATCACTGAGAAGTCACTAAAATCCGACCACTCATGACTTTCGGAAATTTCTAGGTACTAATTTTTTAATGCATTTGATGTAATGAAATAGACACTAGCGCCATGTCTAAAGGTCAAGGAGTGGTGGCCAGGGCTGCGTTTAAATCCTTTATCCAGTTTAAATTTATACTGACTAAATGTCAAACACCCCGTTTAAGTACACCGCGAGGTGAAAAATGAAACTAACTAAAATTTAATCTGCCCCGTTTACGGTCGTCCTCTGGCATAAGTTTCTACTGAAAGGAATAAATATTTGCGACCTTTTTACCACGCAAAATTTTATCCTGCTGTCAGATTGACATTAAGTTTTGTTGTTTTGCTGCATTCGCGCCGTAAAACGAATATTTTTATTTTAGAGAGTTAATATTATTTGTGGATTATGGATATAATTAATATTACACCGGCAAATTGATTATTTGTTTCAAAAACTGAGCTGTCAATTGAATTTGACAGCTAACATTGATAGAAACTTATGACTCCGTTCAGCAAACCCTCGCTTGTTTAATTTTTTTCCGGTGAAATACCGCCGGAAGATAAATTCAATTGACAGCTCAGTTTATTGAACAAATAATCAATTTGCCGGTTTAATACAAATCCATAATCCACAAATAATATTTACTCTCTAAAATAAAAATAATATTCGTTTTTACTGCGGATATCGAGCAAAACAACAAAACGTAATGTCAGTCTGACAGCAGGATAAAATATTGCGAGGTAAAAAGGTCGCAATATTTTATCAGTAAATTCCATTTAGTAAAAACTTATCCCAGCGAATGACCGTAAACGGGGCAGATTAAATTTTAGTTAGCTTCATTTTTCACGTCGCGGTGTACTTAAACGGGGTGTTTGACATTTAGGCAGTATAAATTTAAACTGGATAAAGGATATAAACGCAGCCCAGAGTCCTGCATATGGGATCGTTCTGAAACTCGACTTTTTGACAAATATTTATTTTTATTTAAAAATAACCAGTACTAATCCAAATTCAGTGACTAAATAAGAAAATAATTGTACAAAAACGTTTATAATATATAATAGAATTGACTAAAAAAAAAAACAAATATTCTCCGCATTTCATTTTACATTTAATTTACTAGACAAACGTTTTCGAACGCACCACGTCTAGCATGCGTACCTATCTAGTCTGTGATGCGTACGCAATATAAGACAGTGTTCCCACTTTATAAATATTTTCCCTTTATTTAGGGTACCCCTACCCTCCTTCGGGTCCTTTCAAATGTTGGTCATTTTTTAAGCGAAAAAATTGTAAAATAAATAAATATATGAAGGTCTTTATGAAATTAACTACCCAAAAACCAACCTTCATGCTTTGTGCTCGTGTAACCCTCTAGGAGGCTAATAGCTAAATAATAAAAAACCGGCCAAGTGCGTGTCGGGCCACGCACAGTGTAGGGTTCCGTAGTTGCCCATCAAAATACTTATGCGAACTAACGAAACTGATTCGCTGAATTTAATTTTAAAAAGAAGAATTTTCAAAATCGGTCCAGGAGTCTTTGAGAAATCGGGGAAAATACATAAGAAAAAAGATTACAACGAATTTAGAACCTCCTCCTTTTTTTGAATTTAGTTAAAAATAGTTGACGATAAAAACCTACCTATCCCCAAAAAACATACCTATAAAAGCTGTAAAAATAAAGTTGACAAACTTACATTTGCAGTTGACTCCGATACATTTTGTTTCAGAAAATATGATATCAAGTACATTTTATAAGTTGGTCGACTTTTACTCGTAAAGTTGTAAAGCCTACTTAGTCATGATAATTTTCTTTTAAACTTCGTTATATATACTACTATTGTGAATTTTTTCACACCCCCAAACATAACCGTTTAGCTGGTAGAGGGGGGGGACACTCGAATCGAGCAAATTTAGCACTTTAAAGCTTAATATTTCACAAACGAATTTTTTTATCAAAAAATTGTTAATGGAAACTATCATTATTTTTTAAAGGCCTATTTAATGATACCCCACACAAAGGGGTACGCGAGAAAAAAAAATCCTCACTTTACGTGTAAGTACTGGAGGTACCCTAAAAAAAAATATTTTACGAGATTTTATTTTACCACTTTTTTGGCACAACAAATCCGTATATTTACACCAAATTACAGCTCTCTAGTACTGTGCGTCTCTGAGCTAAACTGCGGACAGACGGACGGACGGACGGACGGACGGACGGACGGACGGACGGACATGGCGAAACTATAAGGGTTCCTTGTTGACTACGGAACCCTAAAAAGCAACACTTCTCTGCATTATTATAATTTTTATTTTCGACTTCAATTAAAAAAAAGGCAAAATTTTTCAATGTCAAAATAATCGTGTATTGAAAAGGTGATAATAAAAAAAACTTTTTCAAGAAAAATGTAACCGCCTTCTAAAACAACCACAAAAAATTGTAAAATAATCTACAAAATAACTTTTCTTTCGGTTGTCGGTGCCTTTGTTTTTTTTTTCTTTTCATTGTCTTTTAGCCACCGACTTCCGAATGAAAAGTAATTTTGTAGATTGTGGTTGTTTTTGAAGGCGGTTACAGTTTTTTGAAAAAAAATTTTTTTAACTCTTTTTAGTTTAAATATTCAACGCGAATTCTTGTCAAGAACATCATTCTCTTACATGTGCACTAGAATTTTGTAATCCTTCGCACCGGTAATTACATCGCTCATGTACACAATAAGCTAATAAAATTCCATATCTCAAAAATTACTGACCGATTTCTACCGATTCTGATGAAACTTGCAGTGTTCCCTAAGTTAAATGATACCTCGCACACCAAAAAAAAGCATTACTTAAATCGGACTCAAATTCCGGAGATATGCGAACACAAACTAAATCAATCGATGCCTACTCCTTACTGTTAAGGAGTTGTACCTTCCATCATCAGCTCATCCACCTGAAATGATGATTATCAGATGCAAATACTCGAACAGCTTTAGAAAATATATATAATGGGCATTGTTCATTTTTTTTAATATGCTGTAATTGAAAAACCATTTCGAGGAATAGCGTTACTGATCATTATGTACTAATTAAAAATGAAAAATATCCATATCTCATTGATATTTTTAATAAAATACGTTTGACCTTCCTTGCCCTTCAAATGTTTAACACCTTCTTCAAACCTTTGGCTGTACACAGTTTTGTATCTTTGCCTCAGAAAACAGAAAATATAAAAAATATAAAACCGGCCAAGTGCGAGTCGGACTCGCCCATAAAGGGTTCCGTAGCAGCAAGTAAAGTTCTTGTAGTTGGATGTAACTTTGCAAGGTAAATTGCAGTTTACGATTTATTAAAAAAAAAAAACTAATAACTCGATCTCGTTCAAAACAATTTTCAATTGAAGTTTGCATGGTAATGCACATCAAATATTTTTTTTTGTTTTATCATTCTCTTAGTTTAGAAGTTACAGAGGGGGGGGGGGACATTTTACCACTTTGGAAGTTTCTCTCGAGCAAACTGTTCAGTTTAGAAAAAAATAATTATGTTTGTAACCTCAATCAGAATAATAGTACTACTTACCTCAATATAATTTTTCAAGACCTATTCATAGATATTCTACAGTCCTACACGAATGGGTAAGGCGAAAAAAAAATATTTTGAGTTTCAATTGTTACTTTCTACCCCCAAAATTCTTTTTTGTTTTATTTTTGTGTGAAAGTCCGCGGTTCACATAATACATCTACCTCCAAAGTTTCAACTTTTTGTCGAAATTATAAGAGCTATCTCTTATAATTTCGACAAAAAGTGGCTGTGACATACGGACGAACAGACAGACAGACAGACATGTCGAATCTATAAGAGTTCCGTTTTCTGCCATTGGCTGCGGAACCCTAAAAAATAAGTGACAAGTATTTTCCAGGGTTGTCAGGCATAAGTACCAATGTCTTGGTATACATACCAGTTTTCAGTGTCACGTACCATGTACCAAGAAACTCGAGTACTCGAGAAAAAAAAACCAAGATTGGACGTTGACCAACAATACAGAATAAACGACAAATTTTAGGGTGCAATCGAGTATTATTATTATTATAGCCTACAATCTTACAAAACAAAAATATTAAAACTAAGTTTACGTTTTTTTCCCTCTCTTTTATATATCTATATATTATGTATTATTAGACACCGATATTAAGATTGTCTTTCGATTTCGCAAAGGCCTCCCCTGTAGCTTGCCACTCCTTCCGATTATGGGTCATCCTCCTCCAAGTAGCACCAGCCATCTTTCGAAAGTCGTCTTCCCATCTTAGGCGTTGCCTTCCTTTCTTTCTTTTGTTATATCTTGGACACCATTTGGTTACGTCCTTAGCCTATTTATTATTAGTACTCCTCAACATATGACCTGCCCATCTCCATTTCAATTTCCTTATGCAATGTGTGATTTCGTTGATTTTAGTTTGGTTTAGTAATGTCTCTAGTTTGATTTTGTCTTTTAACTTGTCGTTGAGCATGCTACGCTCCATTCTATGTTGACAGGGCTCTAGATTTCGCATAATTTGTTTAGTAATGCTCCAAGTTTGACATCCAACGTCAATATAGGTAAAATGAAGAAACCCGTGTATTTTTGACAACCTTGTGTGACCAATATCTCTTCCACGCTAGCTGTACTCTGTTATCTATTTCTTTAGTTACAATCGAGTATTGCTTACTAAAAAATCTCTTTTTTTTTGCCCTCTATTAACAGCAAAAGATAAAAAAATGATATTTCATTCGTATTTGATTTTCGATACATTTTACCGATGTACCAATATTTCATATTGGTACATCACAGTGGTCGTCTGACATCCCTGATGAGAAAATCAGGGATGTCAGAGGGCCACTGACAAGTGTCAATTTGTAAATGTCAAAGATGTAAACAAACAAGTTTTTATTGTAACTGCAAATTTCTTCATTATCTCGGTTAAATCTATTAAATCGGCATCGGCAATATAACATAAACTACAAGTAAAATAGAATATAGGAAGTGCTTTGTCCCAACTAGCAACAATAATACTAATAATAATCCAATCAACATTTTGTTCGTACTAAAGAAGATTTGAGCGAAAAGTGGTGTTTGATGACGGTGTGGAATGTTGAAAGGTTTATACAATGTACTGTTGCGAAGATCACTTTGATGTTAGTATTGCAGAAGCCTTAGATTCCTTTGTATTTTCATCTAGGAGCTAATTTTGTTTTGTAAATAATAACCTAGTGGGATGTAAGTGACGTTTAGACAGTTGACGTTGTGTTGACAGTTTTTTAATTTTGCTCTAGTAAGGAAACGGCACAACTTTTAGGCCAATGGTGACGTCACCTACCTCAAAAATTAAAATATTAAAAATAAAAAAAGTATTGAGCCAATCATTAAAATATTCAAATTAGTTTCTCAAAATGCTCTATATTTGCAGAAAATAAAATAAAATCGAATGTTTAAAAAATTAAGACAATCCCCAACTATCTGCCTATAAAATTTGAAGGAACCCTCGCTTTCCCTGGGATCCTATCACCAGAACCTGACCTGAGATTTTTTTTCCAAATCAGTCCAGGCGTCTTCGAGAAATCGGGGAACATACATAAAAATAAAAAATATTCCGAACTGAGAACCTCCTCCTTTTTTTGAAGTAGGTTAAAAAAGGTGTCGGAACAGGTAGGTAAGTTAAAACTAAGTATTTATTATACTTACGGGTAAGCCCCGACTCAAACGAGCGTTTTCTTTTGCTGGCACTTTAAAAGCGCTGACGTGTGAACAGATTTTGACTGGCCTGTTGGTCTAGTAGTTAGTGACCCTGACTGCTATGCCGGGGGTCGTGGGTTCGATTCCCACCCAGGACAAATCTTTGTGTGATGAGCATGATCATTTGTTCTGTGTCTGGGTGTAATTTATCTATAGTAAGTATGTATTTAAAAATATATAAGTATGTTTTCAGTTTTCTAGTACCCATAACACAAGCCCTGCTTAGCTTGGGACTAAATGGCGTTGTGTGATAGTTGTGGAATATTATTATTATTATACAAGGGAATGCATTTGTTCTATATCGGCGGTTTTTTAACGCCAGCAGAAAAAAAAAAATTTCGCGCGAATGGCGTCTTAAAAAGTCTAGGTAGGATTAAAAAAACCAGCAACTGCCTGCAGGCACTATTACTACGATTAATGAGTAGTCATCATGACTTTTTTTTCAGATGGGTCTACGAACCAATATCATCAAAATAGTTCAGCGGTTTAGGCGTGAAAGCATAACGAACAAGTGCATTTATACTACACGAATAAGTTAGGATAAAATTGTAAAATCATTTATTTTTAATTTTAATACCTTTTTAGTAATATTAAAATACGGGCAAAACTGAAATCAGAGGCTGACAATATGGTTACTATGACAACGAATATTCAAATAAAACAATCGATGTGTATCTAAGTAACAAACATCAAACAAAAATACGTTAGGAAATTCAATAAATTAAATTTTGTGGTTCGTTTCAATAAAATCGAGAAGCGTTTAAAATACCTACCTACCTAAGGGAGATCATCATCATCATCGACGACTTTGCTCTGGAAAAATTATATGGAAAACGCGTGGTCCAATTCTGACCCGACTCAATTTGATTGCCATCGACATGCTAAGAGGATCAGCACAAAATAATCGCAGAACCTGCCATTCTTCAGACATGAATAAGGTGGAAGATAAAACCAGCTGACACAGTGATATACCTAGTGTGAAACCGCTAGGTATTGTACGAGTATGATCAAAATGTTTCCTAATTATTTCATGCAAACAATTTGATACAGAAAGTTGAGAGCCATTGGATCAATGTGTAATTCTTTATCATGGATTTAGGTACTTCGATTAACAAAAAATGTACAATGGATTTACATCTCAGTGAAGTGAAATATCATATTCCTTATTGTTGTTAGTAATAGTTATTTAGTGATTGTGTTTAAATTACAATAATTGTATTTTTCCTATGCTGTTATAACTTACAGAATGTTAATAATATAGGTAAAAGTAAAGTAAGTAAAGTAAAACCAACGACTTTCATTTTGATATGATTTTAATTAAAGCATTTCAAGCAAAGCTAAGCAGCTCTGACAGAGCAAATATATGAAATATAATTATTTTTGCATGATTTTACTAAAAAGGTGAGTACTGACATAATGAGTAGAGAAAAATAGAAGATTTGATGAATTAGAATAAGGGCAGGAGAACGATGAGACGACGAATCATAAGATTTGTAAATAAAATATAACTATTAATATTTCCCTAAGTATTTATTTTAATAATAAAAGGTTAAAACACTATATATACCTATAATATTAGGTAAACTACCACATATTTTATCATGTAATTCAGTGTGTTTTTCTTGCATGATTCACAGAGCAGCAGCGAAATTGAGAATAGGCAATCCTTGCTCTCAGTAGAGTTACTGTCCAAAGATAAAATAATCTGTAAACATGAAGAAATTACCATTAAATTGACCCATTTTTCTAGTGTAAAAAACTTGTAACTAAAATGATACAGCGAAGATGCTGGCTCAGTGATGGCCCTTGCTTGTGAATATTGTAGTTCAGTTAATTTATATTAGTGTGACAGATTCGGACAAAAGTGCACACTATATAGGTATGTTTTTAATCTACCAGTACCTATTAAGGGGTAGAAATGGGTTGTGAGACAGTTTAAACCAATAAACGTAATCAAATTGTTGATTACATTATATGAATTTGTTAGTGATGGTTTTGCATTTAATAGTTGATGTACGTATGTATCATCACATCCTGCATAAACTTATTATAGTAGTAGTAGGTATGGTTAATAATCTTTGGTCATTCCTACCTTATAACTATAGCAAGTCCAAGCTGATAACTGTAGTAGTTTGCTTCTTGGCATACATAAAGTTGGTGGTTTTCTGTTAGTAGAAATCCTGTTTTAAATTCAGTTTTGCACAGATTCAACACATTGAAAGTACTTGGTTGCGTTTATAAAATAATTCGTGCTAAGGGTAAAGGTGTTAAAAAATGAACCGCAGGCATTTCGTGGGCGTACTCGGTATCAAAAACGAAGTCGATTCCAATTTTTTTATTATTCCACCGGAAGAATTTCATTTTTTTTACTTCAACCCAAAACTGAACTATTGCTTCAGAATTCCACTTATTTATATATGTAGAATTAGCCACTGTTGCGTTATGAGTAGGCATCACTGATGCAGATTTGACGTTGTGTCAAATCAATCTTTACGATAGGCAGTATGGTGTATGGTGTCTATGGACGAACTGCCGATTTGAAACAATTGCAAGCGTCACATCTATCGTTCACATAGGCAGGATGGTGTATGCCTACTATAAGTCTACTAAAAATAAAAATTAGTTCCGAATCAATAACAACTATCAAAGAGGTTCAATAAAAAAAACCTAAAACACTGGCGAGTTATAAAAAAAAAACCTACAAAAAAAAGTAATAAATAAAAAATAAACTCTAATGGCTTTATACAAAATTCTTTTGAAACGAAACTGCCAGTAGTGTAATTTTATTTTATTAAAAAACCGGCCAAGTGCGTGTCGGGCCACGCACAGTGTAGGGTTCCGTAGTTGCCCATCAAAATACTTATGAGAACTAACTAAACTGATTCGCTGAATTTAATTATAAAAAGAAGAATTTTAAAAATCGGTCCAGGAGTCTTTGAGAAATCAGGGAAAATACATAAGAGAAAAGATTACGACGAATTTAAAACCTCCTCCTTTTTTTGCAGTTAGTTAAAAATAGTTGACGATAAAAACCTACCTATCCCCAAAAAACATGCCGTAAAACATACATATTAAAGCTGTAAAAATAAAGTTGACAAACTTACATTTGCAGCTGAAGAGCATGTTCTCCGATACATTTCAAGTACATTTTATAAGTTGGTCGACTATTACTCGAAAAGTTGTAAAGCCTACTTAGTCATGATAATTTTCTTTTAAACTTCGTTATATATACTATTATTGTGAATTTTTTCACACCCCTAAACATAACCGTTTAGCTGGTAGAGGGGGGGGACACTCGAATCGAGCAAAATTTAGCACTTTAAAGCTTAATATTTCACAAACGAAATTTTTTATCAAAAAACTGTTAATGGAAACTATCATTATTTTTTAAAGGCCTATTTAATGATACCCCACACTAAGGGGTACGCGAGAAAAAAAAAATCCTCACTTTACGTGTAAGTACTGGAGGTACCCTAAAAAAAAATATTTTTCGAGATTTTATTTTACCACTTTTTTGGCACAACAAATCCGCATATTTACACCAAATTTCAGCTTTCTAGTACTGTGCGTCTCTGAGCTAAACTGCGGACAGACGGACGGACGGACGGACGGACGGACGGACGGACGGACGGACGGACGGACGGACGGACGGACGGACGGACATGGCGAAACTATAAGGGTTCCTTGTTGACTACGGAACCCTAAAAATGTCACCAAAAAGGTTACAACACTTTTACATACAGATAATGACAAAGTGACTGCACACGCGTGATCAAAATGCTAAACACATTTAAACAGTAATTAATTGAAATAAATAAAAATTTCTCATTTTCTCGAATTAAGGGTGCTCCCACATCTAACGACGCGGATTCGGTTTTTTCGTCGCCCTTTCTCTTTCTGTCGCTTAGAAATGCCATTTGCTAGAGCGAGACAATGCGATAGCACGCGGCCGCTTTGAAGATTCCGTCGCATGCGATCGCATTATGCTTTCTGTCTCGGTCTAGCAAATGGCAGTTCTAAGCGACAGAAAGAGAAAGGGCGAGGGAAAAATCCGAATCCGCGTCGTTAGATGTAGGAGCACCCTAATTCAATGCTTTTTAATATTCTTGCGATTTTGTAAGTACATCAAGATTATTTCACAGGGCACCAGGATACGTCCTCCTTTGTAGTTCACAGTTAGTTCATTGAATTTCGAAGTCGGTAGCGCTCCAAAATGTTATTAACAAAGGACTTATCCTGTTACTATCGTAACTTTCGTGAAGCTAGATGTAATATTCTTGGTAAATCCTCACCAGTTCATCCTGTTCAATGGTGCATTAACAAAAGGCTTGTGCACCGACTGAAACCGGTAGTCTCAGTGTGTATATTCATATACACTCTGCACCTTTCCTATATCTTCGCAACAGTGCGGCAATATCCAGTAAGTTAAATAAAACTGTCCTTAGAGATACTTTGATACAAAGTTATGGATCCTATACTATCACTGGTGTAGCACGCATATTCAAGCTATACATATAAAATGGGTACAAAATAGGTGGTGTTCGAACCACGTTTCTTTTTCAAATGCAAATAATCTGCATTAAGGATATACGAAAACTCGATGGAGTGCTGCAGCGAGTTTTCAACGGAGCTTTTCGATCATGTGTTACAAGCTTTTATCACCGTCCCACGTTTTCAGTTCAAACTAAATGTAAAAGTACGTAAAAGGACCTTTCCTAAAATGTTTGAAATTTAGTACTTCGTAAAAAAGTAATAAAATACTTTACGATAGTTTTACTTGAGTTACTGGTTTATTCTCTGTGAGTCAAACAGCTGACTTTTCCTATGCTCAGTCGGTCTCCGCAAAATCTTTCATTTCTGTGATAGAATACACGAGAAAATAATATAATGTTATGTTTGGAAACCACGGGACTGTAGCGCGTGCATTTTCATGTGAACGTGCATTCCAAAATGTTTATATTAAAGCCTGTTTACTTCAAGACCGAAAGAGTAAACAGTAACAGATTTTATTTTAGGAAGAGTAAGAATCATGTTTGCTTGACAAACAGTCACCTGAGTGTGAGTCATGACTGTATGCAATCATTAGAGTACTATAGTTGGTGATAATCATTGTACAAATATTGGCTATTTGTGGTTACTTTCCTAATTTACATGATAAATGATGCTTGAAATACTTTTGTTTGTATTTACAATGATATATTAATTATCGTTTTTGCATTACACCACATAGTGTGCATTGGCCGTGAAAAGTACTATGAAATACTTACACACCGTGGATTTTAGTCAGTACAAGTCTGACAGTCCCTCTGAGTAGGACTCATTTGATGATTTTTTCACGCTAAAGAAAAGATGGTATGCCTTACGCTGCTTTCACACTTGGACGACAGTCGCGCGACAGACGCTGCTTATGCGCGGCTGTTCATGTAAAATGTGAAGAAATGTGCTTCTGCCGCGCTACTGTCGCGCTGTTAACGTCCTAATGTGAAAGCGGCCTTAATGGATCGCACCTTGTCGGCAAAAGCCTATATTGCTAAAACCACTGTTCACTTAACCCTAAACCGTCCATATTTTGCAGGTGGCATAGCAGTATTAGCATGCAACGCGACAGCGGCCCGGCACTGGGCGAAAGCGGGTTGGAAACTCAACAACAACCCTGCGTCCACCGCGTACCGAGTCATGTGGTCTGCGGTCGAACCGTCCCTCTTCGCCTTCTCAGGAACCTTTTTTGTGGTACGTGTATTGATTATTCACAGGTGCATATTAATTGAAGGTTTCTAGAATGAAAATAAAAATACAAACATTTAAAACGTGCAATTTATTGAGAGCTTTTGTTCGCTTAAATTAAACGTTGTTGATTTTTTGTTCTTTAAACAGGATGTTAGGTAAATGAAATTATAAATTACGCAATTTATTATTTACGGTAGCAATAAAAACAAAATATTTACTCTCGTTTTATAATAGGTATACTAGCTGTCCGCCACGGTTTCATCGCGCTACGGGCTGAAATTATAGTCGTATCGTGATGATAACTGGCCTATAGCTTTCCTTGATAAATGGATATTATATACTTTCAAAAGGCAAAAATTTAAATGCGTATCAATAATTCTTTTTGTATACCAAAATGGATAAATGATCACCAAAACTCGCTTTAGCAAGATTTCAGGGACACCCCGAAGTTCGGTTTGGATAGGTTCCTTTAAACCTTGTACACAGAAATAGAAGCCCCGCGAAGCGGGGCTTCGTCGACCCTGCTTAGGTAGATTTTTTTTATTACACGTCATAGGTTTATTTCTATAATACTTAGGAAACGTTATTTGGTGACCATTTATCCATTTTGGTAACCGTTTAGAATTTTTTTGGTACTAAAATAGGTACTTTTTGGGTGAACAAAATAATTATTAATTTGAATCAGTAAGTCATGATTTTACCACGTTAAAAAAAAGGATTAGCGCGTTCAACTAAACAAACTCTTTTGCTTTATAACATTAAGATAGATGTTGTCAGATAATATTTTATCATTGCTTTAAAGTATAATAATGCGTCCTATTTCATTACAGTTAAAGGCGGAACTTTCGAAAGTCATGCTCGTTGGGTTCGGCATACTGTTTGCCTGTCTGGCAGTCAGGCTGATCGTCGCTTTCCTTGTCTGCTCCAAGTTAACAACAAGAGAGAGGTTATTCGTCTGCTGTACATGGGTGCCGAAGTCTATTGTAGAGGTATGTATCTGGTGGCCTAGTGGTGTCGGTCCAAACTTGCGAATTATAGCTCGTGGGTTCGAACCCCGCCAGGCGCATTACTTTGTGTAATTTATTTCATCACCACTGCTCTCAAAACCGGAAACCGGCACGTCCTAGAACCGAAAATTCGAAGACTACCAACCCGCACTGGGACCGCGTGGTGGATTATGGCCCACTCCCTCTCACAGAGAGGAGGCCTGTGTCTTAACAGTGGGAACATACGCTTATGATGATGATGATGGTATCTAAAAGCAACAGAACAAGAGGTCAAAAAGTTTTTCCAAAATTAGTAAAATCAATTTACGCGATAGAATCGAATATTACAGCAATTTACAAAAACCTTTAAGCCTTTTTAGACCTCGGGGTCTAGGGGTAATCTGCGGATTATTTGTCTTTATCTAGAACCATAAATGAAATCAAAAGAATTTACTACATTCCTTTCTCATTTATTTTACCCCTCCGACAGCAACCCCTAAGAATTTTGGAACAAAATTAATGATCACGATGATACAAAATTAAAATATCTTGATCACGAAGGCTCAATCACTATTGCTTGGTGGAGATCACACCCTTGTGTTGTGTATACTCAAGAAATTGAGACTGTCTTCGTTTTCAGCTACTAGGGTGAAGTGAGGTATTGTGAGACAGGCAACTCAGTGATAGAGTCTTAAAAGTCTCTCAAAACATTACTTAAGCATGCAGTATTGCGAAATGATGTAACGTTCACCACTAAAGTGGACAAGACATAATGACACAATCATCATTAAGCCGGAAACACATTATTTAACACGCCACGCGACGCAACGTGTCGACACCCAATGTGCAGTGAGCGCGTGTCGTCGCGTCGGGTGTTCATAGTGTGATTCTGGTCATAGAAAACAATACATTTGATTTGACCCAACACGCATCACGTTTCATCGGGTGGCGTCGGGTGTTAACCCTTAAGGCGATGTAAGACGCAAAACCGTCATTTTGTATTGTGTTTTATTCCTAAATAAAACGGATTTAAATTTTGAAAAAAATATAGCACATATTTCAGTCTTTGGTCTACAGGTTTTGGCTTTTCGATACACGATTGCTTGCACTTTACTGCATCCAATTAAATCGCAAAAACAGGTCCAACTCATGGTATGGATATCATTTCATTTGAGTTATACTAGGCTTTGAATAATAAAACTTATACCATCTTAAAGAGCATAAAAAATTAGATAGAATGTGGCCGTATTATTGTGAAAGGATGAGAAACCATACCACTAAGTCCAAAATCAGGTGATTTCATCTTTTCATACACTCGACCCTTGGCATTTAGTCGGTCTTGGACCGCGTCCGAGGTCGGACTTACGTCAATTTTTTTGCAAACCCACCTCCACGCTATCTTCTATTACTGACAGAAGCAAACATTCATTTTAAATAATAATATCTGTACATATTTTAATTTTCAAAATACTTGTAATACAGTTCATTTTATAAGGTTATAATTTTGTAAACAAATGGGCAGAAAAAGTAAGAAGTTGTCATCTTTGGCTCTTCGAAGGCTGAATAAACAAAAAAGGTAAGGATGCATGGGCAATATTATAAGAACCTCCTTTGTGTATTTATTTCTCTTTACTAATAGTAGGAGAGCTACTGAACCATCCGACTTACCTGTTTTCCACAAAGAATTAAAAAACCCGGCCAAGTGCGTGTCGGGCCACGCACAGTGTAGGGTTCCGTAGTTGCCCATCAAAATACTTATGCGAACTAAACTGATTCGCTGATTTTAATTTAATTTACGTATATTAACATTTATGGCCACCTTCCAGCTCCATCATCAAAACCTAGAATAATATCCAGCACCAAAGTCTATGTAAGACGAACCAAATGAGCCCAAACTCGATGAGATTGCGTTATTGTATTACAAAGATGCCATGGCTACCTTCCAGCTCCATCATAAGAGCCTGGAAAACATCTAGTACAAAAGCCCATGTACAGACGAATCAAATGACCCTAAGCTTAGTACGAGTAGAATTGAGATGTTGTATAAGAAAGAACTCATGGTTACCTTCCAGCTCTATCATCAGACCATGAAAATCATCAATGTCTATGTAATACAGACGACTCTAACGAGCCTAAACTCGACGGGATTGAGTTGTTATCAAATCGCTTCAAGAATTTAAAAAAAGAGTTCCCACGATTTCTCCAGGATTTCATCATCAGATCCTGACTTGATGATCATGGTACCATTATTTGAAGGTGTACTCTTTCAATCAAAAGAAGAATTTTCAAAATCGTTCTTGAGAAATCTTGGAAAATAATAATAATTATAAGACTTAATGTATTATTAAGTCTTTTATCAGGCGGAAATAAGGTGCGCGCCTTCAATAGTTGGGTCATGCCGGTTCTGATGTA
The DNA here is from genome assembly GCA_036375495.1 of Agrotis segetum. Classification (NCBI taxonomy): domain Eukaryota; kingdom Metazoa; phylum Arthropoda; class Insecta; order Lepidoptera; family Noctuidae; genus Agrotis; species Agrotis segetum. The sequence continues at coordinate 198,689 of JAQSVV010000313.1, read as the reverse complement.
TTCCTTCGGCGTACTCAAATGGATTCAGACGGAACTTGACGCCCTGGATAGAAAGGTCCGCACACTGCTGACTGCAAATCGGATGCATCACCCACGGTCATCGGTGATGAGACTGTATATCCCGCGGAAATGTGGAGGCCGTGGCTTCCTTAATGCCAAGACCTTACACAACCGCGAGGTATGCTATCTCAGGGAATACTTCTTTGAAGCCGACGTGGGGATGCATCGAGATGTAGTCTCAGTGGACAAAGGCCTTACCCCACTCTCCTTGGCTAACGAGAACTGGCGCAAACCTGTGGTATTGGATACTAATGACCGCAGGGAGGTATGGCAAAACAAGGAGCTACACGGGCGGTTTTACCGGGTCCTTCACGGGCCCGATGTAGACTTTTTAGCGTCAATAGCCTGGCTACGTTTCGGTGACCGCTTCGGGGAAACCGAAGGTTTTGTCTGTGCGATTATGGATGAAGTTATCCTGACGAATAACTACCGGAAATATATTGTCAAGGACGGTACGGTTGACATCTGTCGGGCATGCCACCGTCCCGGTGAGTCGATTAGACACATTATTTCCGGTTGCTCTCGTATTGCTAACGGCGAGTACTTACACAGACACAATCTAGTAGCTAGGATTATCCACCAGCAACTTGCCCTGCAGTACAACCTTGTGGATTCTGAAGTACCATACTACAGGTATGTGCCCGACCCAGTTCTTGAAAACGGTCATGCCAAAATTGTATTGGGATCAATCTATCATCACTGCCAGGACTATTGTAGCCAATAAGCCTGATATAGTGGTGGTAGATTGCCGAGAGTGCGCTGCAATGATTGTTGATATCACCGTCCCTCATGACGAGAATCTCGTGAAAGCTGAAAATGATAAAAATATCAAGTATCTGGATTTAGCACACGAGATTGTCGACATGTGGGACGTGGACTCAGCAGTCATTGTATCGATAGTCGTTACGGTCAATGGACTAATTGCGAAGAGCCTCGACCAACACTTTAAGAGGCTCTCATTGTGCAGCTGGCTCAAGGGCCTGATGCAGAAAGCAGTTCTTTTGGACACGGCGCGCATTGTGAGGAGGTTCCTCTCTCTAGAGCCCTAACCACCGGCATTTTGGACCCTGTTCCCAATGTTGGTGGGCCTACTATTTTTTATATTTTTAAATGTTTTTAATATAATTTTTTTTAATCATATTTAAAAATGTAAAACGTATGTAAAATGATGAATAAATGAGAAGTATAATACATTAAAACAAATTACGCCGAATTGAGAACATCCTCCTTCTTTTGAAGTTAGTTAAAAATAGTTGACAATAAAAACCTACCTATCCCCAAAACATACCCACCTTTATAGCTGTAAAAATAAAGTTGACAAACTTACATTTGCAGTTGAAGAACATGTTCTCCGATACATTTTGTTTAGGAAAATATGTTATCCCAGTACGTTTTATAAGTTGGTGGACTATTACTCGTAAAGTTGTAAAGCCTACTTATTCATGATAATTTTCTTTTAAATTTCGTTATATATACTACTATTGTGAATTTTTTCACCAACTTGGTCGACTATTAAGGGTCATTTAGACGGGGAGAGTTTCACGACTCGAACATACGATAATCGAAGAAATATAAAATATTGTCTTCGTCTAAACATCGCCCGTTGACTTGGGCGACAATCGCCTCGAATAGGAAGATTTCTCGTAAGGGAAAGTGACCGTCTAAACAGAACGTCAAAGCAATAATCGCATTTCGAGTTTTTATGACGGTTGCTAACATGAGTGACATTTTTTTTTTTTTTTTTTTTTTTTAGCGTGGTAAAATCATCAAATGAGTCCTCCAACCCCGGGCAGGGCGGGAGGGACTGTCAGACTTCTACTGACTAAAATCCACGGTGTCCTTCATAGCCTGTTACGTTCCGGGGTTACGGTTAGGGAATAATCCCGCGACCCCGGCAGGCTTTGGCCCTCTCTGAGAGGGGGGCCCCGTCATTATGCTGACGCTCTTTGAGGCGCGCGTGGGACACAACGCGCCGTCGACCCGGGCATGGTCCTTGGTCGGGCAGCGAGTTGCCCTTTACTCGCTGCCCGCATGCCCGCGCCTACGGTGGCCGGAGATCGTCGCGCGACGTCCGTCGCCGTGGGCGTCCTACACCGCGGTTGGGGCGGAGGGAGAACTCTGTTCTCTCTCGCTCGCGGCGCGCCTCCTCCTTCGCGAGCATTACTGCTTCGCAGAAGGAGGCGACCGCTTCCCACTCCGTCTCGCCCCGCAGCATGGCCGAAACCAATGCCGGGCGCGAGAGGTCTCCGCAACATGAGTGACATAACAAAACAAAACGGTTCAAACTGATTTGTACGATACTCGTATGAACGAGAAAAAATGTCATACGAGATCGTGTTTAGACAAGTCGAGTTTCTCGTATGCGAGAATCTTCTTACAATAAGATCGCCGTGTAAACAAACATAGACATAATCGCTTACGATAATGTCATATGCGAATCTCGTATGATATAATCGTAGACGAGATTATAGTTCTTGCCTGTGTGTAAACATCTTGATACGATTATGTTATGGCGATTATTGCTTGCGATAATTGCTTAGACATTCTCGAACGGAAACGTTCGAGAAACTCTCCCCGTCTAAATGGCGCTTTACTCGTAAACTTGTTAAGCCTACTTAGTCATGATAATTTTCTTTTATACTTCGTTATATACAGTGTGTCCGCCGGACACGAGTTAGCGATATTTGAAGGGGATATTCTAGGCACATTTTCATCGCCGAAAATGCTTTAAAAAAATCTTACTCCAAAACTTCGCGAATGGCAGCCATTTTCATTTTTTGATCTGTCGAACTGGGATGTTGACAATTAAATGCAAATATCTTTGAATGCAAGAAACCTACATTCATGCAAATGACTTTATTGCACAGTTTAACGCTGACGCTTATCAAAAACTTACATAAGTTTTCTAAATACGAGTATGTAAAAATAACCAAAAAAACATGGACAAACACGAAATTGTACACAAAAATTACTGAAAAATTTCACATTTTTTACTCTTGCTTGATTAGTACCCCTGAATTTGCTATTAATTAAAAGTATTTGAGTCAGGCTATAAAATGATATCAAAATTATCATTCCACATTAAGTATCTTAGGAGTCATTCCCACTTGAAGATCACCCTTTCTTAGCGCATGTACCCCAATATTACAGGTGTCGCATTTTTTGGACGAGCTAAATCGTTCCAACAAATGTTTATGAGCTGGCAACGAATATTTATCCCCAAGTAACCATTCTTGGGGTGCTAAGGACGGGAAACCTCCACGAGTTCCCCAGGACTGGAAGTTCCTTTCCGGATACGTCCGGGGGGAAGCTCAGTTTCTCGGGACGGTGCGCCCCGGGGTACGGGCAAGAACTCCCCGTAAGGGGTTTCCTTGCCCGTAAGCCAATGTCCCGTCACACCGCTCCACCACGTGTCCCACAGTGGTTGGAGTAAGAGCGGGCCCGGCGTGCACTAACCCTGCCGCCGGGCAGGCAAGAGGAGCGTCAGCTAATGACGGGGCCCCCCTATAGAGGGCCACAGTCCTGCTGGGGTTGCAGGACATACGTATACCGCGACTCCGGCACATGAGGGGCTGCCGAGGGATACCGTGGATTTTCGTCAGTACGAGTCTGACAGTCCCTCCCGCCCTACCCAGGGTGGGAGGACTCATTTGATGATTTTGCCACGTAAAAAAAAAAGTAACCATTCTTAAACTGAAATGGTACATTTTTTAGGGTTCCGTAGTCAACAAGGAACCCTTATAGTTTCGCCATGTCCGTCCGTCCGTCCGTCTGTCCGCAGTTTAGCTCAGAGACGCACAGTACTAGAGAGCTGTAATTTGGTGTAAATATACGGATTTGTTGTGCCGAAAAAGTGGTACCTAAAATAAAATCTCGAAAAATATTTTTTTTTAGGGTACCTCCTGTACACGTAAAGTGGAAATGTTTTTGATCTTTCTCACGTACCCCTTAGTGTGGGGTATCATTAAATAGGTCTTTAAAAAATAATGTGAGTTTCCATTGGTAACAATGTTTTTATAAAAAAAAATCGTTTGTGAAATATTAAGCTTTAAAGTGCAAAATTTTGCTCGACTCGAGTGCCCCCCCTCTACCAGCTGAACGGTTATGTTTGGGGGTGTGAAAAAATTCACAATAGTAGTATATATAACGAAATTTAAAAGAAAATTATCATGACTAAGTAGGCTTTACAACTTTACGAGTAATAGTCGACCAACTTATAAAATGTACTTGAATATCATATTTTCTTAAACAAAATGTATCGGAGAACATGCTCATCAACTGCAAATGTAAGTTTGTCAACTTTATTTTTACAGCTTTAATAGGTATGTTTTTACGGTATGTTTTTTGGGGATAGGTAGGTTTTTATCGTCAACTATTTTTAACGAACTTCAAAAAAAGGAGGAGGTTCTAAATTCGTCGTAATCTTTTTTTTATGTATTATCCCCGATTTCTCAGACTCCTGGACCGATTTTGAAAATTCTTCTTTTTAAAATTAAATTCAGCGAATCAGTTTAGTTAGTTCGCATAAGTATTTTGATGGGCAACTACGGAACCCTACACTGTGCATGGCTCGACACGCACTTGGCCGGTTTTTTATTTTATGAAATTATTTCTTGGAACGATTGCTGGGGGGCGAGACGGAAGGGTGATGTTCAAGTGAGAATAACTCCTAAGATACTAAACGTAGAGTGCTAATTTTGATATCATTTTATAGCCTGACTCAAACTCTTTTATTTTAATGCAAAAATCCTTGCTAAGTTCAGGGGTACTATCGAGCTAAAGTAAAAAAAAAAGATTTATTCAGTCATTTTCGTGTACAATTTCGTGTTTGCCCATGTTTTTTGGTTATTTTTACATTTTATTTAGAGAACTTCCGTAATTTTTTGATAAGCCTCAACGTTTAACCACAGTATAAATATCTACAGTAGTGGAACTCGGCCGCATGATGGAAATAAATACCTACAGCCGCGCGGTACGTAAACATGCGCTAGGGCTGTTCGATCCGACGCGACGGCGACGCCCGTCTCCAGCATTTTAATTACATTTGCCTACTTTCTGTATCTATTGAGTTTTGAGATTGTAAATATACTTTTCTTATATCAGTAAACAAATAAAATACTTTGCATATTGAATAGGAAGGATTTTAACACAAGCGTAAGTACCTACCGTATCATGATTCATTCAGAACTGCCTATAACTTACCTATTTCACTCGTCTCAGTAACTTTCCTTTACTCTATTCACTGTATTTATTAATCCAAATACCCTTTTTTTCGTGAGATAATAGAAAATATTTATCCATTTAAAAGTCACACATTATGTATCTATCTACCAGCTACTAGAACATATGTAATAGTAGTTTATGTAACTGGTACATAATGAGGGGTATTATACACGAGTGTGAGTTTAAAAAACGAGCGAAGCGAGTTTTTTAATAGTATCACACGAGTGGTATAATACCTAGTTATGTACAGTTTCATACACTACTTTATCTACTCTCATTGAACACGAACATATCAAATAAAAGATAAAAATTAATAAACACTAAATCATCCACCATGTCATCCACCGAAACACAAACGTCAAAATTCCAACATTCCCATAGAAAGCGCGCGCAGCCACAGATAAAAAAGTAAATAGATGTATCTATGATGAGTAATCTGTATCTCTGTCCCTATGTCCCTATGTCCCTTTGTACGCTTAAATCTTTGAAACTACGCAACGGATTTTGATGCGGTTTTTTTTAATAGATAGAGTGATTCAAGAGGAAGGTTTATATGTATAATAACATCCATTAAATAGTGGAGAAGTACTGTTATTTTTGAGGTTTCTAATGTGATGTCGTAAATAATTACATTTTTTTCGCTTACATTGCAAACGCAAGCTGAACCCTACGAGTTTTATCAAAATAATGTACTAAGTATTGTACACATTGAAAAGGTCTACAGAAAAGTCCGCAATGGTATATGTCTATCTCATATGGATAACCCACAATAACTTTTTTTTGTCATTTACTTTTTACGACAAATAATGGCTAATTTTCGAAGCGATTTTAACCAATACAGCATTAATCCTTAACCAATTAAATACCTTGAATACATTGTTCATTTAATATAGATCTATATGGCCCTTTACACCGTATGATTTAAGTGAATATTTTCGAAGATATTACAGATTTAAAAATTGCGGGACGTAGCGTTTGCGGCGGTACCGGCCGGCCGCCCGGTGCGGCAAGAGCGACTTTGTTTTATACTATGTATAGTGATTCTGTAATATGTTGTAAAAATAAAATAAATAGTTAAAAATGTAAAAAGTAAATAAGTAAAAATGTAGTGTATGAATTTAGATATTCCAAAGATAGCAGGAAATCTTCATGGTATAGGGAAAGGGGGATTGTTTCACTCCAAATTTAACGCGTGCGGGCCACGGGCATTAATGAATAAATCAAAACTACTGGATCGACTTTAATCACTTATGCTATATATTTTATACCCGTGCGAAGCTGGAGCGGGCCCCTATGTATTTATATACAACGTTCACAGTTTTTCTGTAGTGTATTTAATATCAGCATTGCACCCGTGCGAAGCCGGGGCGGGTCGCTAGTAATGAAAAAAAATAAAATTATAACATTGTTTTGTTAGAGAAACAGTGTTATAATTTAATTTTTTAATTTCATTACGATACTCTATGGTATAAAGTATGTCATTATAAACTCGTTTTGAGTTTTGTATTTCGAGGTTTACGATATGAGAGTAGATAAAATTATTTTATAGTCAGTACTCTTCAGAGTTTCCAGGTATTTAAAAAAAAAACTTATGACTGGATACACCCAAAAACAGCACAATATTTCCTACTCGTCATATTAAATTATGTCCATGAACTAATTTTGTTAAAAAACAACACACCGTCCGTTCATCACTACGGTACGGCCGTGACTGTCGGCGCCCCGAGCACGCCCCGACATCGAGGCACGTAGGTATAGCTCGCGTTTCGTCCGTTTGTATGAAGATCAAGTACTGTAGATATTATTACCGTGGTTTAACTTTGCAATAAAGTCATTTACATGAATGTAGGTCTCTTTGATTCAAAGATATTTGCATTTTATTGTACACACCCCGATTCGACAGATCAAAAAAATAAAATGGCTGCCGTTTATAACCGTTTAGCTGGTAGAGGGGGGGGACACTCGAGTCGAGCAAAAATTAGCACTTTAAAGCTAAATATTTCACAAACGAATCTTTTTATCAAAAAAATGTTAATAGAAACTATCAATATTTTTAAAGGCCTATTTCATGATATCCTACACTAAGGGGTACGCCAGAAAAAAAAAAAAAAACTTCACCACTTTACGTGTACAGGAGGTATCCTAAAAAAATATTTTACGAGATTTTATTTTACCACTTTTTTGACGCAACAAATCCGTAAGTTTATACCAAATTATAGCTTTCTAGTACTGGGCGTTTCTGAGCTAAGCTGCGGTCAGACGGACGGACGGACGGACGGACATGGCGAAACTATAGGGGTTAAAATTAAAGGGTAAAAATTACAGTCATACTGTGAGAGCAAAAACCAAATGACTTAGTCTCCGTTTTGAGGAATGATAATACAACCACATAGATGCCTGCTACAACGGTACTTTCCAATAATAGGGCTTTGAAGATTTGTGGCATACCTGCCGCCGCCATTTTGTTTTTTTTTCAAAATCGCGGCCAGCTATGAAACCTTTATAAATCGTTAGCTGAAATAAATGCCAACAAAAAATATTATGACAACAACCCGCGTAAAGTTTCCGGTTTCCGAGATAATAACCGTGAAAGTTAATCACGTGACATTCACAATTCTAAGCTAGTGTATGTGTTCGAATGTATCAAGATGTTAAAAATAATAACTTTTTTAACGTAATATGTATGTTGCATTATATCTGGATGTTATTTAAACCTTATACGTCTGTTATAATCTACTTTTTGAACTTAATAACTTATTTTTAGACCGTCTACACTTATTGAATAAGTATAATATCTTCATATGATTTAACTATCAATACGATAGTTATACGATAAATGTTAAACAATGTAAATGTAATACATACATATATACAAGACAGGTTTGAACATTCAGTATAAAATACAACTGATAGTACTCGTTACATTTATATATTGTGTGATGGTTCTGTGGTTATTACAATTTCTAATTTAAAGCATATAACGTAATAAACTGACGTCTAATATTCTCGCAGTCAGAGGTAATAATACAAAAAGTAAAAAATGCCTAATTGTGCCATATTGAGTTGTAGAAACAATACATAAGAAGTGGGACGACTATGACGAAGTTTGTATACTGAATTACAGTTGTATCATCAAAATATCTGCGCAAAATATGACACGCTCGTCTTGATACAAATTGAAGAACATATTGCTTCTATCCAGATATATTGCTGTCATGGCCACAGTAAGCAGAAACATCATGAGGCATATCATCATCATAACAGCCGTAGAAAGTCCACTACTGGACTAAGGCCTCACTCAAGGATTTTCCATTGGATGGTTATTGCCAAACTCACCACGCTTGGCAGGCGGGTTGGCGAGCGCATTTATTTCAGCTTATTAGTCTTCTAGCGCTGCTGCCCATTGAAAGAGTTTTAAGCTGAGGGGCTATGGATCTTACATTTTGCCCTATACCTCGACCGACTTTTACGGTCTGCCGGAAGAGAAGCAATACATTCTACGTTTTTCTTTTTCTCCCAGACCAGAATTATCAATTACTAAAATATTTTATAAAAAAATATTACTTAAACCTTTGTCATTCCGAATTAATGGGGTCAACTTTAACACCTTATATCTCAGAAACCGGAAACTTTACGGGGGTTGGTGTTATAATATTTTTTGTTGTTATTGATGTCAGCTATCGATTTATAAAGGTTTCATGACTGGCCGCGATTTTGAAAAAAAACAAAATGGCGGCAGTAGGTATGCCACGCTCCATAGTAAAATCTTCAAACCCCTTTAAAAAATCTAGCTTTGTGGAGAACGGGTGGGATGTTTCAGTGGCTCCTAGACTATAACCTATTATATGCAAACCGCAAATATGTGTAAAACAGTTGAATTTAAACCCAATATCAATATGTATAAAGAAGTCACGCTGGCAAAAGGTATAATGGTTTATTTTTCTCGCGGAATAGATTTACCAACCGCATCAAATATGTAAGACAGTTGAATTTAGACCCTATGTCAGAGTTCGGAAAGCCACCGTGAATGCACTTATTATAATGGTTTACTGTCTCCAAATGTCAAATAGGTAGTGGTCATAGTGTACTAAGTGTCCACAGTATGATCATTTCCTACGAAAATATTAGTTATTAATTGCCGTGACCCCTGATTCACCTCCACGCTTTAAAATTACGTACTTAGATTTTTAATGTTTTAGAGCAATGCAGCTGCAGGCCAAGCGCAGTGCGCGTATATTGACTAATGATTTAGGGGATCACGAGTAAGGGTGCTCCCACATCTAACGACGCGGATTCGGATTTTTCCGTCGCCCTTTCTCTTTCTGTCGCTTAGAAATGCCATTTGCTAGACCGAGACAATGCGATAGCACGCGACCGCCTTGAAGATTCCGTCGCATGCGATTGCATTATGCTATTAGACCGAGACAGAAATCTCGGTCTAGCAAATGGCGGTTCTAAGCGATAGAAAGAGAAAGGGCGACGGAAAAATCCGAATCCGCGTCGTTAGATGTGGGAGCACCCTTAGTTATTCTCTCCACTTTTTTATTTAATTTATAAAAAAAAGTATTTAATGCTAATTATTACGAACTAATCAAAATCAATATTTGTATTATGACTGGCCTGTTGGCGTAGTGGTTAGTGACCCTGACTGCTATACCGGAGGTTGTGGGTTCGATTCCCACCCAGGACAAATGTTTGTGTGATGAGCACGATCATTTGTTCTGTGTCTGGGTGTAAATTTATCTATAATATGTATGTATTTAGAAATATATAAGTATGTTTATCAGTTGTCTAGTACCCATAACACAAGCTCTGCTTAGCTTGGGACTAGATGGCGTTGTGTGATGGTTGTGGAATATTATTATATATTATGGGTCAATTGTAGGTCTGATAAAAAAAATTATACATACAAACGTACTTTTACTAATCAATTCAAGTTGATCTACTGCTTTCCTCTACCCTGTAACTACTACCTAGACTTCGCAACTTTTGGCGCGCGTGTCATCGCGCATCGTAAATCATTACGTACCCGCTAGTCCTTGCAGGCGCTGCGGTAAGCGTTGGATGCCTGCGGTGCTCAGGAAAACCTGGCCTTAAACAAACGCGAGCCGGTATGCATTTTTTTTTGAAGGTTGCATTGTATTTTAGGTAATTGAGGGTCACTGATTTCATATTTTGAATCAAAATTTAAAAAAGAATAGGGGATGGGGTAGTTTTTCTGGTGGTAAATAATTTACCATTATCCGTTCATGACTACAAAATTTTTGATGTTGGTGGTAATTTGTTACCATTGTCCGTTACGGTTTAATTTTCGTTTCTTGACTAGTGACTTCCTCTTGGTTCTACTTATAATATTTATTTTATATTTTGGAAATGAAACATTTAATTTTTTAAATATTTTTTTATTAGTATTGCATATTACCTATCTTATAGTATTGCTTATATTAAATTTATTTTCTTTGACATATTGAATATCTGAAATAAACAAAGTATTAATTGACACGTTACGTAAGAACTGTATATGAACTTCTCAAAATATTTATTTAGCTTTTTGCAGTCCAAAAAAATATACAAAAAGACAACCCATTTTTATATAGATAATCTGATATTTTTCAAAGTGGGATCGGACAAGGGTAAGATATTTACCACATATTTGAAACATCTAAATTATATGAATAAGTCAATTGCAAATGCTGCTAACACGTGAGATTAGTCAAAATATGTTATAGTTTTGGAATTTGCGTCGAAAAAGTACTTGACAGATTTTTTCTTGAACAATCTTTTAAAATTTCTGAAAACACCCGCCAAAAACTCGATTTTTTTCACAACAAAACCGTTGAGTCAACTTTGACATTACCTTACAGTGACAAATGACATTGACAGGTTGTTAAATGAAATAAAATGGATAAACAAATTATTATAGATTATAAATATCTGATATTTATACCTTTAGTGTTACCGTATTAAAAGTTAGAGTGCATTATTTAAAAAAAAACGATGTGGTAATATATATACAGTAGAGCGTCGATTATCCGAACTAATTGGGGGACATGGGTGTTCATAAAACCGGTTTTTTCGGATAATCGAACTACCTATATGTTTTTTCTTTGAGATGGGTTTGCTCTTGACTCAAGTCTCTGATGGTAGAAGGGAGCCGAAGTAAAGTCTTTATAAGACCGACAATCATGCAACCTTGCGGCAATGATTCAGGCAGTGATGCTTAGCACCCACCAGTTTTACATAAACTTTTATATAAAGGAAAATTGTAATTAATCAAAAAGAGTGTAGACAGCCTATAATACAGAACGCACCTCAAACTCAATAGGCTAGTTGCCCTATAAAATGTAATTAGTCCGTCCTTTAGATTATTCAAAAATAAGGGATACGTATTTTTTTATTTGTAAATTAGACCAAAAATGACAAAGTTATAGCCTATTAAAGTTACGTGTGACGTCACGATGCGTGGCATTTTTCGCGCAGGGTGACGTCACAGGTAACTTAAATAGGCTATTATCTTTGTTATATTTTGTTTAATCGAAAAAAGAAAAAATATGTGTCCAATATTTTTTTTTATAATCTAAAATACGGACTAAATAGAATGTAATTATTTTGACCCTGGAAACTACCCTATTGTAGGTATTACTGAAAACTAGTTTCAAACAATCAAATAAATGCCTTGAATCTAGTTTTAAGTAACGCTTGAGTATTGAGTGACGTTCTGTAATACTGGTCATAGTATCGGGCGTCGGGCGGGCCTAGCAGTTCGGATAAGCGGTCGTTCGGTTAACCGACGTTCGGATAATCGACGCTCCACTGTACCTTTATTTGAATAAGGGTTAATAATGTGTTTCCGGCTTTACGCGATACTGCGAGCATAATAGGTAACATCTTAAAAGACTTAAGAGACTAGCACCAAATTTCCTTCCTCACCAAATAACGTTACTTCACCTTGTATTTCTCCCAATCCGTGCCACAACATAGTGTCATCAACCTTTCACTTTACAAGGAATCTTACCAATAATCCAATCTTACCAAAGGACATTGTTTTACCTCAGCTTGAAAATATTCTAACCAGGTGTTCATCCAAGAGCCTAGTTTCCTTCCAATATTCGAATTTCGAAGCTAAAATTCATATTGGCACCTATCCAGTTCCAAACCCCAGGAGTTTCTTGTGCCACTAAGACTCTAAGAAGGTTTTAGTAAACATTAAATCCGCTTTAAATATAGTTTAAATATTGTTTCGCATAATGAACACTGAACGGCGACATCGCTTCAGGTTAATCCTTCCGTCCTAATGGATTTAATGCGAGCCCTTGACCTGACACCTAGAGGTCGAATTAAGGGCAATGACCTTTAATCATATCTTAGTAAATAATTAAGGTATTACTTTAGAGGTCATTTGTAGCCTTCATCGTGGTCTTAATCCCAGTTTAGCCTGGCTGTTTGTTAAGGCTCATTTTGAGATAAGTTGCGTCTGACTGAAATTTTATTATTCGAGTAAAAAATTCTGTTATTTATTTCTATCTAGGTTTTCAGAATAATGTTATGAAACACAAATCAATAGAACTCTCATAGATTTTGCATGGCAAAAGCAAAATATGAAGGTACGGTTCGCGCAGTGGCTGAGCTGACCGAATTTTTTTTTCTAGGACATGCCGGTTTCTTCACGATGTTTTCCTTCACCGCTTTGAGAGCAGTGGTGATGAAATAAATTACACAAAGTAATGCGTAAACTCATAAATCGGGACCGATACCACTGGGCCACCACTGCTCTATCTACAACTGGCTCTATCACATGGCCATGCTTTCAAATCATTCTAATGAAACCTATTTCTTTTCTTTTCAGGCGGTGTTAAGTCCTATTGCAATAAACGCACTGATAGTCCGAGGAGACCCTGATGACGTTCGAATGGAGTACGCGGAGCAAATCATGAGGCTCCTGGTGCAGGCCATACTGATAACCACGCCTATCGGCTTCCTACTCACCAAACATTTAGGACCCATACTGCTGAAGGAGAAACATAAGAAATGTGAAAACGGTAAACATTGAATTCCTTTAGGGTGCTCCCACATCTATCGACGCGGAATCGGATTTTTCCGTCGCCCTTTCTCTTTCTGTCGCTTATAACTGCCATTTGCTAGACCGAGACAATGCGATAGCACGCGGCCGCCTCGAAGATTCCGTCGCATGCGATCGCATTATGCTTTCTGTCTCGGTCTAGCAAATGGCAGTTCTAAGCGACAGAAAGAGAAAGGGCGACGGAAAAATCCGCATCCGTGTCGTTAGATGTGGGAGCACCCTTATTCGCTATTTCCCTTTTTATTTATTTTTTAATACTAAAAAAAAAATGGCCACCCGCAACGGGAATAGGGTTCCAGCTACCAGCGGTCAGGGCGCCAGAATTTAGTGGTAGCATTTGATCCTACTATGTGAACTTAACAACTGAAAATTACATTAAAAATAAACAAAAATTCAACTAGATTTACATGTAATTTATAGGTTATGTACCCTTTGCACGAATTTTCAGTATTTGAGACGTAAAGTAAACTGGAACTTTGACAATTTCAAACTGACGATTTTCAAGGAAAAAATTAGTTCTTTCTTCGCACACCCGAGGCGCTGTTCCATTTTTTCATACAAAAACTCTGTAGGTAAATACTGGAAAGACGCTGTAAAGTAAAAGAGTGAAAATTCGTGCTAAGGGTACTGATTTAAGGAAATTGATGTAATTAAATAATTAGGAAATTAATTTATACAATTTTATTGATACAGCCTAAAACATTGGCTAATACCTACTTATTTAAACAAAAGTATAGGCCAATTATCTTATGATTCTTTACAAATGGCAAAAGTTAAAGAGGAAACGAGTTGTTAACTCGTAGCTTGGCAAACATCCAACAAATAATTTTGCATTATTGCAGTTTTTGAAGCTTATTCCGTCCAGTTATTATAGCATTTTACTGGAGACACATTTCTTCGTAGCCTTTTAGGAAGTAATAATCCAAATGTACGATACACCATCGTTAAATGAACTACGAAAGTTTTACCCAATTTTCATTGTTCGGAGTAAAAAACTTTCACGTTAATCTGAAAGAAAAGTTTAAAAGTATAACCTACCTACCTTGTTTTCCTTTGTTTTGAGTCATAGACACTGGCACAATAGACTTTGGTTCCAAATCAAATGTTGTCAGATTTTTTTCTTTATTCGATAGAAACTTAGGGTGCTTGTACACGGTGCATGTAACCCGCGCAAGTAAAGGTGCGGGTTACCCGCGCGAGTAACATGCGCAAGCTACTTGATCAAGCTACCCGCGGGGTGCTTGTACACGGCGCATGCAGCTTGAGCATGTTGAGGCACTTGCGCGCGTTAAATGCGCAGTGTACAAGCACCCTTATTGCAATGCGGGTGGTATTATAATTCCCATAGATTCGCGTAGTATGTGTTTACTATGTAACTGTTTCAATTAACATCTCTGAATTTTTGTTTCAGAATCCGAATCATAATAGAAGATAAGCAACGAAAGGATCTCATTATTGAATAGTTAATTTATTACGATTAAGTATTCTGTAATTTTGTAAAGTTGCCCCGGCCAATAGACCAACGACATCGTGAGGGTCCCGGGCAACCGAAGGAGGCAAGTAGCGAATTGTCGTTCGGCGTGGCGGTCTAAGAGGGAGGCCTATGTTCAGCAGTGGACGTCTCCGGCTGATGATGATGATGATGATAATTATGTCTAGAGAACCTATATAATAATATAGGCTCAAAAGGTATATGATTAAAACTGAAAACATAAATAATGTTTTACCTTCCTACCTCCATTGATTTGCAAACCAAGAATAGCCAACAGCTTGTACAGTTATCTCGTCGTTGATCATATCTTTTTTTTGTTTTTTTTTTTTTTTAAACTTGTCCCACACTTTTTTCCTGTGCCCTGGAGTAGACAAATGTGTCCTCGTATTTACCTGGAAGAGACGAGGAAGAAAACCGTTGGGTTTTATTCTGAAGGAATCTGACAGAGCCTCCGCTCAACTCACGATTTTTACGTTATCCATTTCATTGAGGATTTTGAGGACAAAACAAAAGATGTGAACCTGAATCAGCCAAAGTCATCGTCATCTTCCTGCCCTTTTCCATTTTACTTGGGATCGGCGCAACACGTTTTTTTCTTCCATTCGACGTCACAGTATCATTTACTCTTTTTTCACTCATACCATTCCTTAGACAATCCATCCATCTTTTCTTTGGCCTTTCTCTTCCTCTCCGACTCAGCCAAAGTAAAGATAAAAAAGACAAAGTTATAATTACATATAATAATTAAAACTCGCAATAACAATCGCTTTAATTTGGCAATTTCACAGTTGTAATTTTATTATTATTTGTATGAAAAGTGTTTGTATAGATTATCACTACAGTATTAAATACTTAATTTAAGCAATAAATACAGTATAGATTATTATAGTTAAGAAATTACAAATCTCTCATATTGAAAAGTACTTCATTAAAATATTTTTAGTAACGTACGCTGCATGCAATACCATTGCAGCAAATTCTCAAAGTGATTTAGTCAATGTTCTTATAGTTTATGATAAATCTGTATACTTATAAATATTTTTATTGTTATTATATTTAGATGTTAAGTACTTAAGTGAGATGAGATTATTTTAACCCTTAAAGTCACTTTGCATAGTATACTATACATTTGAATAAAAAAAAATATTTTGAGGAAACAATTATTTTAAAATGCAATTTTTTTACCAAAAAGGAATTTCAGAACATTCTTCTTTTTAATAATAAATAAATGAAAGTATTATCTTCAGTATATATGTCAATTTTGACATAAATGCGAAACCATACCGGAGGAAGCCTGTTTATGTCAGTGTAAAATTGATTATAATTTCTTATTCATTATGAAAATATGGTCTGTGTTTTGTGAATTGAAATCACAAATATATTGTGCTCCTGCTAGTGCTAAATTATCCACTTTATATACAAGTTTTCATCGCTTTTTACTACCACAATCTTGGGTGTATAGCATACTATACATTGCGGCGGTTTGCTAAGAAAATATTTTGATTTTGATGTATATTATTCTATACATTGCCAACTTATGGGTGGTGGTGATGTCATTGATGATTCTTCATTTAGACTTGGAATCTAGATTTTTGAAGCCCCAAAACTGTTTCCGAAAGCGGAAAAGATCCAACACCACTCACAATCAATCATCTGACAGCATTTCCTTTCGATACACAATGCAATTTCAATTCTATACCATCTATCGAATCACTACCCTCCTTGTAGTTAAACCGTCACTGTTTACGCCGGAAACTTCATCAAAATGCGTTCATAGAAAATGTAGAGGTCCTATAGTAGCTGTTAACAGGATAAAAAGACGAAATTTTTACTTTTTTTGCAATGGATTAAGAGAAGATTTCAATAAACAGCCGAATTGTCTTATCAAGGCTTTCAGGAAGCTGTTTCATGAAATTGATTGACGGTGGACTACTGCTATCGATTTTCCCTGAAGACCTTAATACATTTTATAGCAAATAACACTAACTTATATACCATTTTCGACGGGAAAGTCGACACAAGCACTTAGAAAGGATATAGTTGATTTTTTCCATCAACATGTTGATGGGAGATGTGGTTATGCCACTTATGGAACACCACAAGGATTATTGGTAGACTACGGCAAGATTGCAGACGTTATGGTTTTCAAAAGTTTTCAACCGAAACATCACTTTCTGAAACACAGAAAGTATCTGAGGTGCAAACAATTGCAAAAAGGGCCAGGGTAGTACACGTTGTACCTATTTCAATGTCCACCTTTGTTACAGGGTTAATAGAAATTGTTTTGTAGCTTATCAGAAGCACTGATTGTCATTATTTTATTATAATTTGAAGCACATTTGGCGTTACAGTATTTTGATCAACCTATGTCAAAAGTTTATTTTGTATATTATACTATACACCCCTTACAATTGAGAATTACTAACGTTTGTGGCAATGTATAGTATAATATACATTAATTATCTTAGAAGACAAACTAATTAGATTTTTTTTACTATTTTTCTTACCCTTATTATGGGTCAAATAATCATAAACAAGAATAATTTTGATGTTTTATTTCGATGAAATGTTTTGTGACTTTAAGGGTTAATATTAATATTTTAAATAGAATAAATATTTTTTTATAAAAAAAAAACCATAATTGTTTTAATTTGTATATTTAATAGCTGACCCCGTAAACGTTGCGTTTTGCCATATAAATTATTTTTAGCTAAAAAAAGTTCTTAATATCGGACTTCAGACCAGTCCAAAAGAAGATTACTCATGGGACTCACTCCACCGACGAGCCGTAGTCAAAGTGGCCAGAGATTACTATCAAAAACATTTCTAAATGGGACTGACGAAACCGTTAGTTAACAATGAAGTACACGAATAAGAAAAGCAAGTACACTAATCAACTATCCATAACCATCACTATTTTGTTTTTTTTTGAACTGGTAACCTTATATTAAAAGTTGGTAAAACGAACTGCAGAAATTTTGGACACTAACGCCATCTGTTGGAATTTTTCGAAACTAACTAGTGAATTTCCACGTGAAGTGCTTTGCGTACTGGAGATGTAATTGTTGTTGAGTTGTGTGCGACTCTCGCAAGATGGCGACACTGACACCCTGAGAAGTTTTTTCCAGTGATTTAAATATATTATTATTGAATTGTTTGCTATTCAGATGAAAATATAACTAGTTCTGATGGAAACTTTTGAGAGCAAGGATCTGCTGTACGCCATACTAGAATAATAATTTAAGTGTATTAATTTATACTTTAATTTGTGTTGTTCTATTAATTTGTTGACTGTCTCACGAATTTAGGTAAGCAGTTCATTAGGTATAGACCGCGTATGGCACGTAGATACCTCTGACACGTAGTTAAAAACTAAAAGGTACTTAAGAATATTAAAAGATTTAATTCGTTTTATATTTGACATAAGAAACCTTTCATTTGTAATGTTTTAAATGTCTCAAGGAATATATGTCTAAACATTGTTTTCTAGGTCAGAAACAATTATTGTGACGAGCATTAGTGTTAATGATGTTGTGATAGCGTCTCATTTAATAGTGTCATACGAGATCCCTTCAATTAACAAACAGAGATCAAACGAGCGCCACAGGAGTGCGGCGCGCGCTCGCTGCGCCCGCGCCAGTCCGACCGGACCCCGGCAGCGCACGCGCGACGCTCAAAGCCTCGACCACTAACGTAAATACTGAAACACGCGTCCGGCCACCACGTCGCGTCACCACGCTCCCGCGGTTCAAGGACTCTACGTGACCACCTCGAGGTGCTAACATAAAGGGCCTTTTCCGTCACGTATACCAACCACCTGATTTGTGTACATTTTTTTATCTCAGCTCTTTCACCTTCAACACAAATATCTTATCTCAACCCAGCTTCCGATTGGATTGTATTCGACGTCTGTGAACATATCGGTCAATGTTTGAGTGAAACGTTAGAATGACTTTGAAAGAAAATTATTAAGATGAAGACGCGTGATCGTCGAGCGAAACAAGATTTTCGGGGAAAGCAGGAGAAGAAGGGAGTGAAACAGGACATTTCACGAAGTGGCAAACGACAGACGAACAGTGCTGGTGTAGTGGAGACGGCTGCTGAAGCGCGTGAGAGGAAAAAGCGGTCAGGAGTGGAAGCAGTCAAACTACACCTGCAAGTAACCGGTGACGTCGGGAGGACTTCAAGATCTGCTACATCAGTAAGTTCATATAATTTAATAAATACATATAGTAGTCCCAAAGAAGTGAAGTCATAGGTAATCTAAATTCACTGTCGTGTTTGCACATAATAATAAATATTAATGTGACATTTTATAACTATAAATTAATTCACAAGGAAGTAGGTATCTGGTAGTTAAACGGACGATTGTCAGGCTGCGGTCCTCGTGATTCTGACGTACCTATGCTCAGTGAGAATCGTAGACAAAACAATCAAATTAGCGCTTCCATGTAATATGCTTGTTAACAAGACTTACAGCACGCACATTGATGTAGGTACCGCACGTTATAATACAATCGAACATCGAGAGGCTCACAAACAACGTGAACACCGAACTAGGATCCAATTGTACCTTCTGTTTGTAAACTTTCTAACGTGATCTCATATCAAAATTAAGAAGTGGGGAATTATATAATGAACAAAGAGAATTTAGGGATGATACAAACGCCTCTACCTGCCTATTTTAATTGTATAATCCAGCAAATTTAAATTTCCATAATCGCTTTTCAAATTGTGACAATAACTACCTGCATAAACAAACCCTATTATTACCTAAATACCAAAGACAAACGGATAAATGCAGCTACTTTGCACTGCTACTGGGACCATGTGATCCATTTATCACTTATATGAGATCGTGACAAACGGAGATTACCCGCCGATGCTGAGGCTTAGCACTCTTATCATCACTGGAATGACTGAACATAATAGTAACATTTTTTTAAACAAATCTGGTTGGTTGTTATATCTTGTTACCAAATTTTACAAGATCAAATTACTCGTTTATAGCATATAACTAAAAAAGAATAACAAAAATCGGATCGGAGAAGGAAAATCGAATTTTGAGATTTTGAGAGCTACTACAAGTTCATCATCATCCATAGGACGTCACCTACTGAACATAGGCCTCCCCTTTTGATCTCCACATGTACCGGTTGGAAGCCACCTGCATCCAGCGTCTTCCGGCGACCTTTATAAGTCGTCTGTCCACCTTGTTGGTGGACGTCCTACGCTGCGCTTGCTAGTTCGACCATCTGCTCTGCGAGCAATATGGCCTGCCCATTTCCACTTCAGCTTGCTAATCCGGTGGACTATATCGGCGACTTTAGTTCGTTTACGGATCTCCTCATTTCGGATTCGATCATGTAGAGAAACACCGAGCATAGCGACTTTAGCGACTTTGAGCTTTGAGATGAGGCCGAAAGTGAAAGACCACGTTTCGGTGCAGTAACTTCGGTGGTAACACACATTGGTTGAAGACTTTCGTCTTGAGGCACTGAGGTATGTCGTACTATACAAGTAACTAAGAGCTAATTATAACAAGCAGACAAACGTTTAGTAAATTAAAACTGTTAGAATGTCAAACGTAAGTACTTCAATATAATCCCACTTAATACAAAATTCATTTACTACAGACATCGATAAGTACTCAATTAGTTTAGAAAAAAAAGAAAATATAGGTACTTGAAATTGTTCCGTTCGCTCGCGCTTATGGAAAAGTGGTACAGGTTATCGTAATTCAAAGTACTTAAAGGTAATTATCTGCATTGTTCAATTAACTCATTGATTCATTAGTTTGAATGTAATTGACAAAAATCCTTGAATCATGGCCGCGTCGCAATGGCGAGGTTTTTTCGAACTTTTAAAGATTTTTTATTGCATTACAGTAATTTTTGCAAGTGCAGTGCAATGGTGATTTCCGCAATAGAAGTTAGCATTTGCAGTGCGTTATAATGATACCATAATGGAAAAAGAAAGTAGTAAAACCTGCCCAGCAAGTTTGCCTGACGGTAGAAACTCGTTGGATAACGTTAGTAGGTATTACGATTATAATTATTACGTGGTGTTACTTACATTTTTCCGTTATTTACATTAGATAGCGTAGCACGAGTTTGCAAATAAATAAGTTGTTTCTAGTTACTTTTGGATTAAAATGGACCCACATGGAACATTCCATAAAGAGCTTATAAATTAGATAAATAGACGCTTTGCGGAAGATCAAAAACAAAATATATTAAGACTTCTAATAATTAGTTAAGGGTGTTATTTATTACTTTAAAAAAATAACCACGAAAGGGAATCTGTAGTAAAAACGACTGGGACCACCCCGGCTCGGATAATTTGTGTGCAAATCAGTATTTTTATTCTACGGTGAGTAATATTGTTTCAAAATGGGTATATCTGTGGTTTCAGCTAGACTTTTGCTGCCATCAGATTTTGATGAATTTTAAACACTTTTTAGTACGACATGTTTAGGTAATCGAGTAGTTAATTTGTAGTGGGTAGTTCTTCAGAGACAAAATTTTCGATGTCTGTGGGTATATTTCTGTAACCAACTAACAAAATGGCATGTAATATTTTTTTCTGTACAGTTTAGCTTTAGCTCTACCTGGGACAAATTCTATTTTTTTAATAGTAGCTATCTAGATACAAAATAAAAAAAGTTCTCCTGATTCATATAGGGCGTCCGTTTCCCATTTTCCGGAACAAAATGGTCGATGTCGCATTTTCCTTTTGATTCATCAATATAAATTATACTTATATCGAAAGGTAATTAATTGACCTCTTACAAAAAAAATACATATTAGATATAACTACGTTATTGTAATTTTAATTAAGTAAATAAGAAGTGTCCGGCGTATAATACTGATTCATGTGGAGTAAGTTTTGCTTGATTGTACTTGGTCGAGGAATAATGATGAGAGTCTGGGGTCCCACGTGGGGGGAAACCTGTCGTACAACGGACGTGCTAGAAGGCGGACATGAGGCTGGTTGGCTTAGAACCTGGTGAAACACTGGTAAATGTCTGATTCATCTGTGCTTGGTTTAGGTACCTTGCTGATTACAATGCCTAATTTATTAATTTTATTTTGCTGTTTTAAGACTTTAATCTGAGTTTCGTGTGATGCTTTTGGGTTACAGATTCGTGTAGAAAAATGATAATACTGAAGTCTGTATGAATGATGAGTTAAGCATGATTTTAGGCAAAATCATGATTCATCTGTGCCTGATTTATATGTTCAAAAACCCATATGAATCTGAAAATAAATTAGTTTTCCTCTTTTCCAGCCAGAAAGGAGCACTTTTGTTACGTTATTTTACTTTTTCATGTCAGTAGAGTGTGTGTGTGACATAATTTTGACATTATTCTTCGGTTTTTATTAATGAATAAGTCAAACTATCTATTTTATTTTATATTGCTGTTTACAAAAATGCCACTATCAATAGTAGAAAAGATGGAACAAATATACTATGAGAAAAAGAGACTCACAGAACGTACGAATTTTTCATCTTTCTAAGATGGAAAATAAGAAAAGTTCCAGGCAAGTATGCTGCGTGGAAATTAAAAATGAAAGAATTATATTTGAAAAAATAGAGAGAAAAACAAAAGTAAACAGAGAGAATATTATAACGTATCATTAAAATAACTATCTAGTACCTATTTATAACGAAATTCTCGCTTTTCTGTTAGTATTTATTTCTATAATTGTTAGTTTAAAAACAAGAATTTTATTGTTGAATTGACCAGATATTTTCCTTGATAATATGATCACTGTTAATAAATTAATTGTTTTATAAAAAAATAATATTGTTGTTAAAATATTATGATTATTTTCTTATTACAAAGCCCATTTTAATTTACATCTGTAAAAAATTCTGATTCATCTGGGCACAAAATTTTTAAACGTCGATATCTTAAAAACTACTTTTTTTTTTTTTTTTTTTTAGCGTGGTAAAATCATCAAATGAGTCCTCCAACCCCGGGCAGGGCGGGAGGGACTGTCAGACTTCTACTGACTAAAATCCACGGTGTCCTTCATAGCCTGTTAAGTTCCGGGGTTACGGTTAGGGAATAATCCCGCGACCCCGGCAGGCTTTGGCCCTCTGAGAGGGGGGCCCCGTCATTATGCTGACGCTCTTTGAGGCGCGCGTGGGACACAACGCGCCGTCGACCCGGGCATGGTCCTTGGTCGGGCAGCGAGTTGCCCTTTACTCGCTGCCCGCATGCCCGCGCCTACGGTGGCCGGAGATCGTCGCGCGACGTCCGTCGCCGTGGGCGCCTACCACTGCGGCTGGGGCGGAGGGAGGACGCTGTCCTCTCTCGCTCGCGGCCTGCCTCCTCCTTTACGAGCATTACTGCCTCGCAGAAGGAGCTGACCGCTTCCCACTCCGTCTCGCCCCGCAGCATGGCCGCAACCAATGCCGGGCGCGAGAGGTCTCCGCCTATCGCAGCCGTGAGGACACGTCGGTGCTCCGCCCAAGCTGGGCAGTCTTGCACCGTATGCTCCACCGTGTCCTCCGGGCGATCTTCGCAGTGGTGACACCCAGGCGTCTCCTCCTTTCGCATCAGACACAGGTACCTCCCGAAACTTCCGTGTCCGGTGAGGACCTGCGTCAAGCGGTAGGTCAGGACGCCATGACTTCTCTCCAGCCACTCCTCAAAGAGGGGTCTTACCGCCGCAATTGCGGCGTGCCCGGCCGTCGGTCGCGACAGTCGTTCCTTCCATACTGCCCTGAGATCGCGCCGGAGGTCTTCGCGCCGCGCCTCGACTTCGCGAGGCAGCGGGGTCACGCCCCGGCGCTGCGCCTCCACGCGCCACTCATAGACGCGCTGGAGGGCAGTCGCCTCCAGATCCCAAGGCAGCAATCCGGCAAGCAGGTTGGCCGATTCGCCGGCAATCGTGCGGTATCCCCGGATCATTCGGATAGCCATGACCCTCTGGCATGCGACCAGCTTCTGTGGTCGCGTCCGGATGCTCAGGGCCCACACAGGGGCCCCGTAGAGGGCCATGGACCGCACGACACCAGCGTACAGCCTACGGCAGGAAGCGTTTGGCCCGCTGAGATTGGGCAGCAGTCGCCTGAGGGCGGCTGCTGTACGGTTCAGCTTTGGGGCCAAACTCAAGAAATGCTCCTTGAAGTTCCACCGGCTGTCGAGGACGAGTCCCAGGTACTTCATCGTCCTCTTGACGCCGATTGGAACTCCTTCCACCGTAATGCTGTAACTCGACTGTGGCACGTTACGGCTGCCATGAAAACACATGGCCTCCGTCTTGTGCAGTGCCACGTCGAGTCCCAACCGCCGGATCCTCTGAACGACTGTCGCGACCGCTTCCGTCGCCACGTCGGCCGCCGCCTGGTGCGACTCTCCCTGTGCAAGGACGAGCGTGTCGTCAGCGTAACAAATTACGCTGACGCCGTCAGGGAGGTCGCTGCGCAGCACCCAGTCGTACCCGATGTTCCACAAGGGCGGTCCCAGGACCGAACCCTGTGGAACACCGCACGACATTTCTCGCCGGTTCCACTCTCCCCGGTGACCGGGGTAGATGACGGCTCTGTCCGTCAGGTAGTCCTCGACTATACGGCGGAGGTAGGTCGGCACCCGGTGATACCGGAGTGCCTCCCTGATGCAACTCCAGGGCAGGGTGTTAAAGGCATTGGTGATGTCCAGAGACACCGCCAAGACGACCCTGCCCCGGGCCACTGCATCCCCCGTCGTGAGGGCTCTCACGCGCATGATTGCGTCCACCGTCGAGCGCCCCCTGCGGAAGCCGAACTGGCTCTCCGACAGGTTCGGGCCCACTCGATTCAGGTGCCCGGCGAGGCGGTCTGCAATTACTCTCTCAAAGAGCTTGCCCACCTCGTCGAGCAGCACAATGGGCCGGAATGCGGACGGAGAGTCCGCAGGGCGCCCGGACTTCTGGATCAGGACCAGTTTCCCCGTCTTCCAAGGAAGCGGGAACCGGCCCCTCTCCAGGCACGCGCTTAAGAGCCCCCCTAGTCGAGGCCCGAGAGTCCCGAAGGCCAGGACCCAGGCTTTTCCTGGCAGGCCGTCGGGTCCTGGGGCGGTATTTTTGGCTTTGAGCCGTTGTACCGCCACTCTCAGGTCTACCTCGGTCACCTCTGGAGCGTCGTAGACATCGTAGTCGCTGTGGTCCGCGTTCGCGTCAGCTTCCTCCTCAGATTCCGTCGGAGACGGAGCCATGGGCGGGGGAGCATGGTCCCCTCGCGAAGGGAACAGGGCGCTCACCACGTCCTCCACGAACTGAGGCCGGAGACTCTGCGTCAACGGGGGAGCCCAGGGGCGGAGCTTTTCTCTCACCCACTTGTAGGGGCGGCCCCATGGGTCCCCGTCCAGAGTCCCCAGCATCTCCTCGCGGGCCAATTCCTTGGCCCGCCAGATCGCGTCGCGGAGGGCGGCCTTCGCTGCCCTGTAGCCCTCATGTAGCTCTGCCTCTACAGTCGCCGCATCCGGAGGTCGGGTGCGGCGCCTGCGGAATCTGGTGTACCGGCGGCGCGCAGCAACGCACGCTTCGCGCAGCGCTGCTAGCTCGCTTGACCACCAGTACAGCTGACGCCGGGCGCGTCCTTGCCGGACCCGGGGCATGGCCACGTCGCAGATCTCCGACATGGCCTCCCGGAACCACTCAGCCTCGTCGTCTATGTTGGCAGGCCTGTCCGGTGGTGACACCCAGGCCTGCACGATCGAGGCTTCCAGGAATAGCTCCCGGTCCAGCTGCTTCAGCGCCCATCGCGGACCACATAGGTTCCGTCCACTTGAGACCGGCGCGTCTGAGGTCTGGGCGGAGACGTCGAACCGGATATACCGGTGGTCGGAATAGGTCTCCACCTCCTCCACAACACGCCAGCCAGTGACGCGCGGTGACAGGCTGGGGGTGGCGAACGTAAGGTCCACCACCGACTCGCCCATGTACCGCACGCACGTGGGGACGGAACCCCGGTTCTCAATCACCAGGCCATGCGCACGGGCCCAGCGCTCGAGCTTCCTGCCCCGCGAATAGTCCGTGTTCCGGGAACCCCAAGCCGGACTTTTGGCATTGAAGTCCCCCAGGACAAGCGCGGGGAGGGAACCGAGGGCGACGACGATGTCTCCCAGCTCCTCTAGGGAGTCGTGGAACTCGGCGATAGATCGGCTCGGGGAGAAGTAAACGCCTACCACGGCGATCTCCCCGAACCGGGCTGCGACAATCCCGTGCCCTCTCTCGACACGATCGAGGGGCGGGGTACCGGCGGCGGCCGACGAAATTAGGGTCACCGAGCCGTCCAGGTCCGCAACCCAGTCATTCCTGGGCAGGACGTAATACGGCTCGGAGACCACGGCGACGTTGATCAACCACTGCGCCATGCTCTGGAGCAAGAGATCCTGAGCAGCGGCGCAGTGGTTGATGTTCGCCTGGAGGAAGCGCAATGGAGACATTAATCTGAATCCATTGCGTCCTCCTCCAGGGCCCTCCTCGAGGGCGTGGCCACGGCGGCGGCGGCAGCAGGAGCTGCGGCGGCGGCGGCAGTAGCGGCAGAGGGCCTACCTCTGCTCTTGGTCTTGGCGGGTGGGGCGCAGGACTTGCCCCCTGCCCGGTGATCGGCCGGCTTGCCAGCCGCCGCACATAAGAAGCAGTGCGGCGGGGCGTTGCACGAGCCGGCCTTGTGACCGGGCCGACCGCAGCGGAAGCAATCGCCGCTGCGGTCCACCTCCGAGGTGCACTTGCATGCCGTATGGTTACCCACTTGGCAGCGGAAGCACCTCAGAGGCCTGGGTTCCAGCAGTCTCACCTGCGCGGACACCCAGCCGACCAAGAGCCTTCGGCCCTCCCCAATCTTCTTAGCCGCCGGCACGGGGCAGCTCACCGTCAACGACAGCAGCCCCGCGAAGTCCGGGCGAAGGGTGCCCGCCTTAACTTGGTCGACAGGGCATTCCCCAACCCTGGCGACGGCGGCCACCACGTCTCCCTCCGAGATCGAGTCGTCCAAGCCCATTATGCGCAGATCTGCGCGCTTTACGGGCCTGGACACCCGAGCCTCCTCCGCATCTAAGGACGCTCTTAGCCGTTCGGCCAGAGCGTCAGCGGTAGGACCGCTGGAGGCGCCGGGAATCGACAGTAGCCTGGCCCCCGTCGCGGTGACTTGCACCCGGAGGCCCCCGTCGATTCCCAACTCCCGGAGGTTCACCGCCTCCTTCGCCTTCGCGAACACATCGCGGTACGTCACGCCCCTTTTCACCGCGTCCGGCTGCAGAGTTATTACTACAGCCGCGGTCTTGGGGGCGCGGAGTTTCGCCGCGACGGTTCGCTTGCGCTGCCGTCTTCGCTGTCGCCGCCTTTGTTTTTTCGCGGCCCTGCTCTCTCCCGCCACCTGCCATTCGGCATCGGTTGGGGGAGGACGCGAGGGCTGCGTAGGCGGGACATTTCGGGACGGCTGACTCGCCGCCGCCGCCGGAACACCCTTCTTTTTGGCAGCCGAACTCTGCGGGGCCGCCTTCGCTCCCGCCGGTGCCACCGCCGCCGGAGCCGCCCTCGCCGTGGCCTGTTGGGCCTGTTTGGGCAGTGCCGGAGGTTTCGCCGCAGCCCGCTTCTCCTGGGCTGGCCTGGGCGGCGTGGATGCCGCTACCGCCGCATACGACGCCGACGCGAGCGGGGGTCGCAGAATGCGGTTTTCCAGCACTGTGAACCGCTGGTTGAAGGCCGCCAGCTCCTGCCGCACCAGGCTTAGGACAGCATTGCTGTCCTCTGTTGGCGCGGGCTTCGCCGGCGGCTCCTTCTTCCGCATCTGTGCCTGCGTCGGCTTCTGCGGCGCTTCCTCCTGGCGGCTCCCTTTCCGCAGCCCGGCCAGCTCCGTCTTAAGTTGGATGTTCTCCTTCCGGAGAACATCCATCGCCGCCGTGAGTTTAGTGACCTCTTCCCGCATTTCGGACAATTCGTCCGATGCTACCGATCCGGGAAGAGGTCGGCTGTGCACCGCCGCCATGATGGTCTCTTTGGCCTTCATCATGGCTTTGTCCTTGGTGCCCTTTTTCCCCGGGCCACCATGCCGTCCTAAGGTGCGGATGGCATCCTGCACCTTCCTCTCAACCTCGACAGAGGGGTCGATCTCCCTCCCTCTGCCGCACGTCCCGCCTCGGCCTTTACCCCGAACACTTGTCGGGATCTTGGGGCCCGAGACAGGACCCTCCTCAGAGGATGAGACGTCTTCCCGGGAGCGCTTGAGGAATTCCTTCCTCCTGCTGGCGGCGCTCCCTTCGTCTCTCCTTCCGGTGCTTCCAGAGCCTACGCTCTGGAAGCTCGTGGCGTCTGATGCCGAGTCGGAATCCGACTCGAGCACCATCGCCCCCTCCTTACGCGGAGCGGCACGCTGTGCCCGCTCGTTTGGTACCGGTGACTTGGACGTGCTGGGCTGATCCAGCGACTCCTCGTCACGGGTACGTGAGCCCCCCTGGCTCAATGCGGCGACTGCCGGAGTAAACAATGGGTAAAAGCGGTTTTTGTCCCCCCCAGAATACGAAGGGACAGACCGGCCGGAGCCGGTGCGGGATTCTCCAGCTGCGGAGCAGCTGGTACCCGCCTGGGGTAATTTCTCTTCAAACAGCTTTTTCATTTTTGTTTTTTTCTCACTTTTTTAAAGAGGTGAGTTCCTCTTCCCTACTCCCCAAATTTCCCTCCCCTGGTTCACTTCACGGTTACGTCTAAAGATTAGACGCGTACCGGAAGTGAACCTTTCCCCCCCTTTCCCCGGTGTATCCCTCTTGGTTTTGGTTTCTCCCTCTGAGCGCAGATGCCCAGAGATCATTGAAACCACAAGCCCCACCACGACGACAACGTGGAGATACGACGGTGGGGATCTTAAAAACTACTTTGTAAAAAGAAGTCCCTCAAACAAATAAATGTTATTTGGAATATCTATTTTCATATGAACATGTGTTACTGAGCTGAAACTGAAATTAAAATTTGACCATATTAATCAGTCAAAGAATCAAATTTCGAAGAACTACCCTAGTACAGTCATGCAGAAGGTTAGTGGAGAAATTTTGTTTGCTTAAATTTCTAAATTGAGGTGCGAGAGTTAGAAATTCCCCATTATATTTAACAGGCTTCTACGGTTCTAGTAACATTTCCTTCTCAACTTTAGGATTCAGACTAAGATACTCCATGTGTTTCCCACACTAGTTCATTTACATATTTACGATTTCCTCTTCAACACTTATGTTTCCCTGGTAATTGCAAATCAAAATATTAATGATATTGATTTTCTTAAGAGACTCTTGGTTTATTGAAGTACTGTCACGGTAGAAACGGTCTACAAAACAATGACAACACTAGTCTTAGGTACGTGAATTTTGTTTACATAATTGTCTTCAATGATGTAACGTTATTTGTCGTGCCGTCTTTAATTGGGACGAGGAATGTTTAATTGACAATTTATTTCGAATCTGCAGTGGAATACCCTTATTAATTGGGAGCAACTCTAAGGAATAACTATTCATTTTGTGACTTGCATTTAATGATTTTGTTTATGAATTTGAAAGTTGAAAGTTCAACGACAATGAGAATGCGATATTAAACTTATTATTACTTCACAATATTCATCCATAGCGACTGCTGACTCAATGAGCAATGGAAAGACTGCTATGCTCGGAGTTTCTTTGCGTGATTAAATCGGGAACATGGATATTCGGTGAAGAACCAGAGTTACCGACATAGCTCATAAAATTTGCAAGTTGAAGCACAATGGGCAGGTCACATCGCTCGTAGAACTGACAACCGATGGGGAAGAAAAGTTGTCGAGCGGCGACCACGGACCGGAAAACGCAGCGTAGGCAGGCCTCCCACTAGCTGGACCGACGACATCGTAAGGGTCGCGGGCAACGGCTGGATGCAAGTGGTGAATTGTCGTTTGGCGTGGCGGTCTAAGGGAGAGACCTATGTTCCGCAGTGGACGTCTTCCGGCTGATGATGATGATGATGACTGCTGAGTTCTGGTTTAATTCCAGCAGCCCGGAGCTTGGATGTCACATCACCGTGGCTTGGAAAAGTATCTTTATATACTTTAGGTAGTCTTAGATCTGATATCTATTATGGCCCACGGCCCGCAGCAACCCGAGTTATCTTTTAAACTAAGAGTTAATTGCCAACACGAGGTTGAATTGACAATGTTGTGTGACAAACTGTCAATTTAACTTTGTGTTAGCAACTAACTCTGAGTTAAAAGACCCGGGCTTGTGCAAGCGGGCCATAAAGAATTGCCGCCTCACCAGACGGTAGAACTTGAATTGTAACCTTAGTTAAAAACTATTGTTTACAGAAATTCAGTCATGGGGATAATAATTCAAGAGTATCATTTTCTGCAGCTGTCACTTATACGTATCTTACTTTGGAAAGTCTTTATCTTTACATATAATAAAATCGTAGAGATGTCATTCCTGTACATTGAATATTTTTTTCTTTTTGTATTTTTTTCGAGATAAGGGATCGATTCTGATGCCAGATCAACTTTTATTTTTTTTCGAAATTTTTTATGTTTTTTTGATTTGATCTATCTCCGAAACTACTGTAAAGTTGTCGATCAAATTTTCCTCAAATATTCCTAATAATATGCTTCTGTTGATAAGCTATGTATCATTACGCTATTTTTCCTGGGAGATAAGCAATTTTAAATTTTGTTGTTTTTATCTGTTTGTTTTTAGTTGGAAGCTAAACCACTGGATATTATTTAGTCAATTTTTCCCCAAATATTCCTTAAACTGCTCTTCTATTAATAGGATATGTATAATTACGCTATTCCCTTTGGGGGATTAGCAATTTTATAATATGTTGATTTTCAGTCATTGTTGACATTTGTATAAGAACCGCTATTTGAAAACACTGTCAGCGTACTAGCCAGTCTGGTTGGTATCCTGCTTGACTTTCGTGCAAGGGGTCTCTGGATCAAATCTCGCTGTTTCTTTTTTTCACTTTTTGAGTTTTCTTATATTTGTCCTGTGAGTTTCAAATAATTAAAAAAAAATGTGTATACTTTAATTTCAATATTATTCGCGATTTTAAATTATTACTATTTTTTTTTCAATAGTTTTCTAGGATATAAATATACACTGATTTAAATTGTAGGTAGTAAGTTGGATATTTTTTTAAATTGTAATTGTTTCGAGGTGTGGAATTTTAAAGATTAGAAATAATTGTGTTTATTTATGTTTTGAATTGGTATTCAAACCAGTGCATAGATTCTGTTTTAAACGACGACAAGTTGTGGCCGGACTCATCGAGTCAGATAATTAGTTATTTTTTAGGTATCACGCGGAATGCAAGGGAGAAGAGCAATGCTATCGTACGTTCAATTTGCAGCGATACTGTAAATCAACCCAAAAATGATAGTCTAATGTTTAAAATAAACACGGTTCTTTGAAATTAATGTCGCTCAAATAAGGACGTTTCCTATGCAAACTATGTACCTAGATATAACATTATTGATCTAAACTAATAATAAAAATGCAAGTATGTTTGTTTTTTACCTTTTCACGCATTACTACCTACTGAATCGATCGTCCCAAAATTTAGCATATACGTTGTCAGGAGTATAGACACGGATATAAGGTATCTTACATCCCGAATAACAGAAGAGAGCTGTTGCCGAGAAAACAATTACGTTCATATTTCAGATGGCGCCACACGATCCGTATTGTTTCTCAAATTCTAAAATAACGCAAGCGAAGCCGCGGGCAAACACTAGTATTATAATAAAGCCGTAAAAAATGTAAAGTCACGATTCACGATGACTTCACTTCTTGCAAGATAAAACTTTTCCAAAATCTTATTACTATGGTCGCGGGACTTATCTCATTACCTTGACCCCGGAACGTAAGGGCTATTTAAGGACACCGTGAATATTAGTCAGTACCAGTCTGAAAGTCACTCCCGCCCTGCCCGGGGGGAGGACTCATTTGATGATTTTACCATGATAAATAAAAAGATCTTATTACGATAGTAAAGCATTAATTTCAAGAGTCATTTAGCATTTTTTCGTCATAATTTATAAACAAATAACTATTGCCCGCGGCTTCACTCGCCATCTTCCATATTTAATTCCTTTCAAGAGTTTCAAGTTTTAGTCTTTTCTAAGTCTTTTTCAATCTCCAGGATCTCATCGGTTTAGCAGTGTAGGCTCGAAAGCGTAACAAACAAACTGACTTTTGTATTTAGAATAATGTATTCGTGTTATTTTGTATTTTAGCCATTCTCCAGGCGTATCTGTTCTTGCAACTCGAGACTGCTTTTTCATGTCGTTGTACTTTTTCAGATCGTAAATTTATTATACCTAGGTATATTATGTATCTAGGTTACAGGGTCATTCAAGTCAAACTGATATTTTCCTCATTTTCATCCCGATAGCTGTCCAAGAAACATATTTCAATAGATAAGGTGTCTTGTGATCGTGTATGATACACGATAAGCGCGAGTAGTAAGCTCTTTAGTCAAAGTGCAAGTGCATGTCATAATCGACGAGCTACTTCAGATAGCAGGCCACCTCTAACAGATTAGCATCTGGAAAATTTGATAGAAATCGGAAACCAGGTAACTGTTGTAAAAACCTGATTTCTGAAAATCTCGGAGTCATTCATAATGTTCAAGCTTGGTGGAGGGTATTGCCAAATCGATAGCAGTGCGCGGTGAAACAGAGATGTGAACTCGGGACTCTTAAAAGTTGACGTGTGTAGATTTAATTTAATTTGCACCACAACCGTTTTAAATTTCTTTATCTAGTTTTTCAATGAAAAACAAGCCGAACATTTACAAATCATCTAGTTGCCAAGAATTGTGGCGGTAAGATCCCATAAAGGGCTATTAAGGACACCGTGGATTTTAGTCAGTACAAGTCTGGCAGGGACTGCCAGACTTGTACTCCGCTCTTGTAAGACGCTGTCTTTGCGCACATTAGAGAATTGACTATCACCAATGAGTATTAAGAGAAGCCACGACAAGGCGGTTTTCAGCCACTATAATCGGCGGTCAGCCACT
The DNA here is from genome assembly GCA_036375495.1 of Agrotis segetum. Classification (NCBI taxonomy): domain Eukaryota; kingdom Metazoa; phylum Arthropoda; class Insecta; order Lepidoptera; family Noctuidae; genus Agrotis; species Agrotis segetum. The sequence goes on along the minus strand of JAQSVV010000313.1, from coordinate 165,811 downwards.
ATAGGTGGCTGTTGTCTAAGTTTCCATCATTTTTAAATCATGGAAGTTAACATAAACATAACTGAAAACCCCAACAAGCGCTTATCTGATATGCCGCTCATAAAATTCTCCTAGAAAGCCATGACACAACAGCGCAGATTTATTTGAAAAACATAATTTTGTAATACCTACGTGTTTAATTTCTTGAAATCTAGCGTTTTGGTTAAACTTAGATGATTCAGAAAGTCAATGGACGGGTGATAAGCTCCTTTAAAAAAATGTTTTATGCTGGAAACGTTCACTAAGGCTATATATTCCAAAGAATTCGTCAAAAACACGATACGTGATTTAAAACATGTTTAAGACGAGTACTTTTTTACGATTTGTGATGCGACTGAACACGAGCATTTTAAAAGAAATGCCGCCGTAAAAAAATTGTGAATAAAGACGTTTCGTCAATCATCCTCTTTACCTCGAGTCAATGAGGTCTAAGCAGTCGTGGATCTTTGACAGCTGTTGAGATCGGAAACTTAAAACCAAGTCGCACACCCCACGCAAAATATTAGTATTTATCTGCAATTGGTTAGACTCGAAGCCGACTTCAATACATTTACTTACAAATTTTCCGCCTGCTTGAAAAGAAAACCAGGTTATCGCTTTATTGACGCATATAGATTGGTAAATAAGGACGCTGGTTATTAGAAATGAGGCGAAATTTTCTTTTCTTTTGTTTTCCATATTCGGTATAAAAAATCTCGATTGGAGTGCGCGCCACGCAAGAACGCCTGAGAAAAATTCGAGGTACTTTGTAACTGAATTTGATTTAATGACATAGATTCTAGCGCCGCGTCAAAAGAACTTCGGTCGTGTCGGGGCGCGTACTCTAGGTATGTGTTTTAGTTACTTCCCGAAATATAAGAAGAATAAAAATATTTTAATTAAAAATATATATCGCTGGTGTTAAATAAAAAGGAGAATGACAGTCCCTCATGCCTCCCGACTTATGTTGTATCGGGTTGGTATTCTCCGCCTGTTTTTTTTTTTTAAAGATATTAATTAAAGTTTCACCACACTTGGATTCCGTGTCGTGGGTGCTATTTTTCTTATTTAACAGGTAGAGCATACATCTGACGTGACTGGCCTGTTGGTCTAGTGGTTAGTGACCCTGACTGCTATACCGGAGGTCGTGGGTTCGATTCCCACCCAGGACAAATGTTTGTGTGATGAGCACGATCATTTGTTCTGTATCTGGGTGTAATTTATCTATAATATGTATGTATTTACAAATATATAAGTATGTTTATCAGTTGTCTAGTACCCATAACACAAGCTCTGCTTAGCTTGGGACTAGATGGCGTTGTGTGATAGTTGTGGAATATATTATATACAAATATTTATTCCGCGCAAGAATCGAACCCACGATGCAAAGCGCAGCAATCAATCGCTCATCCTCGGCGCCAACCATGTCGCTTTAGTAAGGAATCCATCACTCAGAAACCAATCCCAATGCCGTCATTGGATGTAAACAAATACCATTTTGATACGGCATCAAGTATACCTACTCACGTGATAAAAATCCTATGTGACGAGCACTTCAATCTGTCCAGTTGAGAAAAAAAAATATCAGATTATCTCTTAGATATAATGTTTTAACAAGCGCCTTTATAAATTGTATAAAAGTATCATTCAACTATCAGCCATACTAAAGGAGAGTGACCAACTACTGATGTGTTCAAGAAATTAAAATAAATTAAATAAGCAAATAGGTAGTAAAGTGAACAAATAACTAGTAATTATGAATTAGTTCTAGTAATTTTCTTGCTGCTAATTGTTTACGGTAACTTAGCTTAAGTAGTGTTAATAGAGCAATTGCGGGCGCTTCGTGGATTGTCCAAGTAATTTGAGTAAAGGTATGTAAATATGATTATTTAATTAGTATTGAATTGTTCTAAGTTTTAATGAATAATTATTTAATTTACTCAAACATTGTCGGTTGTCTTGTTTTGTCTTGCAAATCATTATAAACCGCACAGCTCAACAGTTGGGTTATGTTCATTTAAAAAAAACTTCAAAGTATAAAAATATGTAATATTGATCTTTGTTTGTATATAAATGAGCACGTCTGTTTTGATTTGAAAGAGTAAAAACTGAATATCATATACTGAAACACTAGATCCGGGTAACGTGACAAAGTTTAACTAAATAATACAAATTCATGCTTTAATCATATTATTTACTACTTACTTCTTTGGTCGTCACTAACATTACAAAATCGTGAAATGGCATTTAGTGTAAACTGCGATATATATTGTTTAGATTAATTCCTAAATGTCGTGAGCCTCCTGTTAGGAAGCAGATCCCTTCGCTCAAAGTATATACGCTTTTCAATTGTTTATTTCATTAAGGAGCATTTGCGCACTCGTTCGGGTCGTTAATATTTGTTGAATGACAAAGACGACTGATACAATGACTAATATTCGATTTTTGACTGACTCATCTTTACTCTATCTTTATTAATTCTCTTTTTTATCGTGATAAAATCATAACAATGAGTCCTCGAGCCCAGATACAGGCGGGACTGTCTGCCTCGTACTGACTAAAATCCACGTTGGATTCTTCAATAGTCCTTAACATTCCAGAGTTACAGTTAGGTACCTGATAAGAGGGTCTTGCGATCCCGGTAGGCTCTGGCCCTCTAAAGAAGTACTGTCAAGTTGTCAGATTGGTGACAGCTTATTGAGGCGCGCGTGGTTCACGACGCCCTTATCGACCCCTATGATTAAAGATCGCAAGATGATTTCTGTAGACAGATAATATCGCCTCGCGACATCCTAGCGTGGGCGTCTCCGGTAGATCGTGAGCTGATGGCTGTGCCCTCAATCACGCTTCCCGCCTCCTCCTCTCTATCATGACTGCTTCGCGAAACTGCTTCCATCATTCCTCTGAAGGACAGCTTCCCATTCCGTCTCCCCCCACAGCATGGCCTTGACAAACGCCGGGTGTGAGAGGTCGCCGATTATCGCCTCCGTGAAGACATGGTGATGCTCTACCCAATTGGGGCAGTCCTGCACCGTATGCTCCATCGTGTCGTCCGGGCGATCCTCGAAATTATGACACCCAGGCATTTCTTCTTTCCCAATTAGACACAGGAATCTCCCGAAACATCCGTGTTCGGTGTGGATCCACGCCGCGATCGCAGCGTACCCGTTCCAAATTCAATTAAGACTATTTCATTACCTAATTTATTTGGAGACTGTTCGCTAGTCGAGCTACCTACTTAAACTTTCGCAGTATCAACAAGTAGTAACAGCGTGTCATAACAACTATAATTGCTAATCAAGATAACATTACAACAAGTAGTTAAGTACGGGCTTAACAATCAGTATAATAATGAGTAAATGCGATATAAACTCTAAAAGGATTATGTTTGGAGGCTTTTCCTTAACGAAGGCTCTGTAAAGGTTTTCGATGTACTTTTAACAATACAACACAAACGTTTAATATCTATCTTCTACTATATAAAAATAAGTCGGGTTTTCCATCCTGGCGCTATAACTCCAGAACGCACGAACCGATTTCCACGGTTTTGCATTCGTTGGAAAGGTCTCGGGCTCCGTGAGGTTTATAGCAAAGAAAACGAAGCCATCTGGTGGCGAAATGGAGTTCGCCGGGTTTGCTAGTATAATATAGAAATTAAGAGGAAATGCAAGTTACGTTAAGCGATAAAAAACCAGCGCTGGCAATTGCTAGCTTGATTTCATTCCATTTACTGACTTTCAAAATAATGATGCTTGCATCGCTTCTCGCGCTTGCCGAGATGTCTGTGGATGGTGACTATCTGTCATAGCGAGTTTCCTCCGTACCTCGGAAAGCACGTAAAGCCGTTGGTCCCGGCTGTCATTTGTAGATCTTTGGCAGTCGTTACTATTAGTCAGAAGCTCGTCGTTACTATAAGTCTGACATGCACTCTTACCATGGAGTATCGTATTGCCCAGTTATTGGGTTGTGGAAGTCTCAAATACTGATACTCAGCTGCATGACGTTCGACTGGAAGCCGACCCCAATATAGTTGGGAAAAGGCAAGGTAGATGAAATGATGCTTGCATAAGCGCCTTACTTCGTGTAATTTATTTCATCACCACTGCTCTCAAAACGGTGAAGGAAAACATCGTGAGGAAACCGGCATGTCCTAGAACCAAGAATTCGAAGACATGTGACATCTACCAACCCACACTGTGCCCGCGTGGAGGATTATGGCCCACTCCCTCTCACAGAGAGGAGGCCTGTGTCCCAGTGGGAATGTTATAGGCTGATGACGATAAAGCGCCTAGACGTCCACCTTCGATATCCACTGTCTGGGACCCTATTACTACTTTCTATGATTCATCAGCTGGTAGGGGATATCCCTCATAGTATTTACTGTGACGCAATCTTGTCACAATAATACCTGTCATATGATACTCTGATGTGATGGGTGCAATAAAAATGACAGTAGCTTTATCTAGAGGTTAGATAGCAATACGACCAGCCTCCTTCTGACTGATAACATAAGGCGGAGAAAATCTGCATAAGCTTTAGAGATTAACTTCGGAGACAGTAGTTAAATCATAGTAGATATCGGGACTTTAAGAAAATACTTCAGATTATTTGTGTTTTGTTGGTTTTAGGGCTGCCAAATCAAAGTTTGATTTTCGACCCTATTGACATTTAAAGTTAGTTTGTTTTGTCTCACATTCTCGTCAGCTAACATTGCTCCTTCGTTAAATCCGGTGGTTGCATAAATGTCAATAAGATCCAAAAAAGCTTGAACCAGTTTTTTTAAGTTGCATCGTTTACATTTTTCATTTTCAACAATTTACATTTTCTTGCAACTCTTTTAACACTATCTTCATGATTTTTTTTTCGAATGGTGTCGATATGAGTAACAGCCAAGATTTACATAAAGGCACAATTTTTTAAAACGACAGCTTAGAAGAGTATCGCACACATTCTACGTAAAATAACTCCATGAAAACTCATATGCAGTCATCGCCGCCTGTTAACGCTTTCACAGAACTATCTTGCGAGTTAGCGTGTTTGCCGCTACAATTTTTAATAAATTGTTATTGTTGGTGAAAATTGTATTTGATAAGCTGTCAATTGTTAGCAAACTTACAATAAATTTCATCATCATTATCATCAATTTCTCGTCTTAATTCGTATACATTTTGGTAGCATGTCATTTTCTTCTATATTTTTCTGTTACTTGTCACTTACTATAACAACGTATTCGTTTGTAATGGCATCATAGAGTTATTTATCGTTATTTTGATGTGACGACTGCATAACACTCGCTTTTTTCACTAGCTGACAAATACATTTGGTGTGAACGCACCCTATCTAAAACAAATGAGTTGCAATAATTTGAGATAGTCGAAATACCAATAAAAAATCATGAAGTTCAAATTTGTTCATCCCACGGGTCCCAACTGAGCGGGATCAATCGCCCAAAGAACCTTAAGGCCGCATATTCTGAGGGTTGGCAACGTCGCAAAAAGCTGTCAAATATTTACATGTTTTAATTAATTTGGCGAATTTTCTGTATGAAAACAAGAAATATCGCTCTGTAGTGCACTAAAAAAATGATATGGGAATGCAACTAAAACACTGAATTTCATGTTGTAACCGTTTCAGGTGAACAAAAGGCATTTGAAAAACTTCCAAATTCTTTTTTACATCTAAAACTGTATATTCGGTGTTACGAAATTAATTATTGCATTCCCATATAAATTTTTTAGTGCACTACAGAGCCATATTTTCATACAGTAACAATGCTAAATTAAATAAAACTCGTTAATATTTGACAACCATTTGCGATGTTGCCAACTTTCGGAATATACGCTCTTAAGTGTATTTCACGGAAAATTACGACATTTCTTTTATTATTTCTTACTTAAATAAACCTGATATAAAGGTAAGGTAAAGGGAGACTATTTGGTGAGACAGGCAACTCAGTGATAGTCTTAAAAGTCTTACAAAACGTTACCTATGTATGCAGTAATGCGAAATGATGTGTCACTACATCTTCTCCACTTCAGTGGTGAACTAGTTGCATCATTTCGCATTACTGCATGATAGAGACTTTTAAGACTCTATCACTGAGTCGCCTGTCTCACCAAATAATAAAATCCCTTTCGTCATCATCATCATCATCAGCTTATAATGTTCCCACTGCTATTACACAGTCCTCCTCTCTTAAGAGAGGGAGTGGGCCATAATCTACCACGCGGGCCCAGTGCGTATTAGTAGATGTCACATATGTCTCAGTCTTCGAATTTTAGGTTCTAGGACATGCCGGTTTCCTCTCGACGTTTTCCTTCGTTTTGAGAGCAGTGGTGATGAAATAACTTACACAAAGTAATGCACCTGGCGAGGTTCGCACCCACGACCTGCAACTCGTAAATCGGGACCGATACCACTGGGCCACCACTGCTCCACCCCTAATCTCTAATCACTACTTAGTAAACACTCACATTACGTCAGTAATATTTTCTTTCTTCAGTTCCATCGTTGCTCCATTTTTATCATCCTTATGCACGTATGTAGTTGGTATGATAGAGACAAGTAAGCCTAATTGCTCCACTCAAAGACAGAGCACGTGACGTCTCCTTAATTTTCCTCCTTCCGCTTTACATATTATTAAACTGGTTGCCATCATGTGATCATTTGATTGCTTCAGATCTGACTTCCCAATCAAGACGTTGGAGCATCTGTAATGTTTGTGTTTATAGTCATTATCATTTAATGTATGATTCATTGGAAGCACAATATTATTTGGCTAGAAGGAACAGTTTATACCTACTGAATCAACATGCCACAAATTTGATATGATTGAGAAAGTGATATTCCTTCAAGGTTAGAGATTCTTCAGGATATGCTCAGTCCATCGACGACTTTGCCTATGTTACCTTTTACTTAAACTAGATTTATAAACAAAACTCATTTTAAAATAAATGGTTCTGGTAAACAAAACATGGCTTTGACGTAAATAACGTCCAATTTAAAAGACAGTCACGTTTTTGTTTGGAATATATTCATCAATATTACCTAGTAAGTATAATATAATAAAATTACAATCACTACTATAGTATGTGCCATTTAACACGGCAATAGCGGTCATTGCTCCGACTTTCATCCCGATATCTCAATATTAGCGATACTTTTTCTTCACCCGTACAAATCTGTCGCAAACAGTCGCAAATCTGACATCGCTTGAGTCTCATAATACCTAAAAAATGACCACAAAAACAACACAATGCACAACCCAAAATAATAGAAAATCTAGCAAACGTACCCTACGAAATATTTTTTTTTTAATATTGCATTTTCGTTTTTACACAAGTTTATCACACTGAGACAATTTAACAAAAGTAAATATATTATTACGCATCATATAATTTTGCAGTAACCTATAATACAATACTGAGTAAATATAAAGTTAGTGCATATTGTATGGATATAAGTGTATTAATATTCTTTTGATATCAGGATGGTAAAAACACCTTATTTTTCCTAAAATAAATTACAAAAACTATTTCATCACAGAAAATGCTAATTTTGATCTTGTATTGTATTGTATTGTATTGTATAACGGGCTGGTATCCGCAACTCCACGTCATATGCGCGTATTTTGCGTGCGGGTGGGAAAGAAATCATTCGATCCACCCCAGCTCGCCGAGGAAAGCCAGCAACGCCTTCGTGTTGCCGACAATCTCGCGGAGAGTACCTGGGTTACCGAAGTACTTTGCCCTGTATGAAGCAATCTCAGGGCAGTGTAGGAGCACATGGGCTGCTGTCTCGTCCTCCGCCATACAGGCTCTGCACAGGGGGCTGTCTGTGATACCTAGAATAAAGAGGTGTTTATTAAAGGAGCCGTGTCCCGTCAGGGCGGCTGTAACTGTTCGTAGCTGCTGTTTGGTTAGCCTCAGCACGACTTTGGTGAAGCGGCTATTGATGGCGGGTAACGCCTCCTTGGCTTGTCTGCACTCACCCTGATCCTGCCACAGGCAACGGTGTAAATTACCTGTACGTTCCCTGACCAGTGTACGTATATAACCGAAGGGGAGTGGCACTATGGGCTCGGGTCCCACCACCGCCAAGCTAGACCCCCTACGAGCGAGTTCATCCGCTGCATCGTTGCCTCGGGAGTCGCTGTGTCCTTTGATCCACTGAATGGTTATGTTATTGTGTTCACCTACCTGGTTTAGGCTTTGGTGGCACTCGTATATTAGTCCAGAGTTGACCGTGTGGCTGTCAAGCGCCAGCAACACGGCCATGCTGTCTGAAAGTATGCGAATTGAGTGGTCCTTTACCTCTCTGGCTGCGATCGCTGCCGCCGCCAGGATGATGCCCATGCATTCTGCTTGGAACACTGTGTTGTGGACCCCCAGTGGTTTGGTTATGCGGATGTTGAGGTCTTCTGAGAAGACTCCAGCACCAGTACCGCTACCTGTTTTAGATCCGTCTGTGAAGATCCGTAGCTCCGCCGGGGTCAGCCCCTCGCAGCGGTGGTCCTCATGGAGTTGGATTTTGTATTTCTTGTCGAAGATAAACTGTTTGGGTACCCGGTCTTTAATGGCCTTTGCCATGGGGAAATCCTCATAAAGTCCTTTTAGTACCGAGGTGTGTGGTGACTCCCTCTTACCCCAGAGTTGTATTGTTTCGAGACGGACCGCCGCCAATGTAGCTTCTTGCTGTATGAACAGGTGTAGCGGAGGGAGGCCCAGCATGGCTTCCAGAGCTGCCGTAGGTGTAGTCCTCATACAGCCCGTTGTCGCCATGCAGGCCAGTCTTTGTATACGTTGTAATTTGTTACAGGCGGTGACTAACCTGGTGCGAGGCCACCAGACCACGGCTCCGTAGGTGATCATGGGTCTAATGACTGTGCAGTAGATCCATAGTATAATTTTGGGGGATAGGCCCCATCTCTTACCTATCATTCTCCTGCATTGCCAGAAGGTAATGCAGGCCCTGTTTAGCTTGTGTTCGAGGTGGCTACTCCAGTTTAGCTTACTGTCCAGGATGACCCCTAGATATTTGACCTCGTTGGCTAACTGGAGCTCTGTTTCAAAAAGTTTCGGTAGGCGAAATGGTCCAAGTGATCGTTTTTGAGTGAACATGACCAATTCTGTTTTAGTGGGATTCACTGAAAGGTCGAAGTCCCTGCACCAGCGCTCTACGATCCTTAGCGCTTGTTGCGTTAGGTTGCAGATAGTCCCAGTTACCTTCCCCGAGATGAGGATGGCGAGGTCATCTGCGTACCCAATTGTGTAGAAGTGGCAGCCGTTAAGCCTGGTGATGAGGTCATTGATCACCAGGTTCCAAAGGAGTGGAGAGAGTACCCCCCCTTGTGGGCATCCTCTGGCTATCATGGCTATCAGCCGTTCTTCTTCAAGGCGAACCACTCGTTTGCTTAACATATTAGTAATCCAGTCCACCAGTACCTGTTCAACTCCGTGTCTGCAGAGGGCGGCGCTGATGCTGGAGAAGTTTGTTTTATCGAAGGCTCCTTCGATATCGATAAAAGTGCCCAGGCATATGGCTTTTTGATGAATCGCTTCCTCAATCCGGCCGACCACCATGTGGAGAGCGGACTCAGTCGACTTACCCGAGCTGTATGCGTGTTGGTTTGCATGAAGTGGTATTGTTTTTAAGGCCCCATCCCTCAGCTCTCTCTCACATATTTTCTCCATAGTTTTCAGGAGAAAGGAGGTTAAGCTGATTGGCCGGTGGGATTTGGCGTTGGTGTAGTCACTCTTACCTGGCTTGGGTATGAATATAACTTTCACTTCCCTCCATCCTTTAGGAATATATCTGAAGGCCAGACAGGCTCTCATAATAGGTAGAAGCCTTTGTGCGACGGCAGTTCCTCCCCACTGCAGCAGTGCTGGAAAGATACCGTCCGGGCCAGCTGCCTTAAAAGGATGGAAGCACTGGATCGCCCACTGGATTTTCTCCAGCGTTATGACCTTGTGGGTATAGCGCCAATCATTGTCTGATGGTGTTTGGTTGACATCGTCCCAGTTTATTACCTGTGTGAAAGCGCATCCCGGGAAGTGAGTTTCTATAAGGACGCGCCTCGCTTCTTCTGGTGATGTAGTGAGTGTGTTGTCAGGCTTGCGGAGGGTGACGGTACCAGGAGTGTCCTGCTGCGCCAGTATTTTCCTTACCCTGTTTGCTTGTTGACAAGATTCAATGCTACCGCAGAATTTTCGCCATCCCTTGGAGCGTCTGAATCTGATGCATTTTTTGTAGCTGTGTTTGGCTGCATAGTACGCATCCCAATCTTCATCAGCACAAGTGTTCATTGCTCTATTGAGCGCTTTCCTTACCTTGCCGCGTTTGCGGTCCAACTCTGGCCCCCACCATGATTGTTTACCTGGTGTTTTTGGCGGAATGGTTTCTGGGCATGCGGCTTGGTAGCTGTTTAGGATTGATGATGTGAGGTCGTTGATGTGTTCCTCAATCTGTATTGGCCCCTCGTACGTTCTCAAGTCGCTGCAGGGTGCTAGTTTGGTTGTAAGGTGGCGTATATAGGCAACGCGGTCGGTTTTCCGCGGATTGCGTCTTGGTAGCACTGGCGATGCACAGGTTTGGATATCAAAAAGGATCCACCTGTGATCTGAGCAGGAGGCCTCTTTGGAGACCTGCCAGCCCGTGACGAGGGCCGCTGCACCCTCTGTGGCTAGAGTAAGATCTATGATCGTCCGGCTGCGTCTGGTGACGAAGGTTGGTTCAGAGCCGGTGTTTAGTAGGGTTAGGTTAGTGGAGAAAAGATAATCAACTAAGGTCTTACCCCTTTCGTTTGGCGTGTCCATGCCCCATAGAGGGTGGTGTGCGTTGGTATCGGCCCCGATGACCACCTCAAGCCCGGCGTTCTCGCAGTAGCTCACAAGGCGGGCGAGGTCGTGTGGGGGCGGTTCCTCAGCCTCAGGCATGTAAGCCGAGGCCAAGACAAGTGGCACCTCTATGCCGTCACGCTGTATGTATATCTTTATTGCTGATATGTCTCTGCAACAGAAGTCAATTAGTGACTGTGTTTTGATGTTACTAGTTACGTAGATGCACGATCTGGGTTGATCGTGTTCTGTAGTAACTAGAAGCTTACCTCCAAGATTTGTTATTCCTTGGATGCGGCCGGCTCTGATCCACGGCTCTTGGATCAGGACGATGGCCGAGTGTTGGGTCTCCAACCACTTCCGCAGCTGAGCCGTCGCGGTCTGACTGTGGTGGAGGTTTGCCTGTAGGACCTTACAGGCCGACGAAGGGGACGCCATCACTGGTCGAGCCCTCTTCATCCTCCTCCAGACGCAACCCAGCGAACAGGTCGCCCTCGTCGAAACCACCCTCCCCCGGACGCGAAACCGGTGACAACAGAATGCTGTCATCCGGCTCCCCATCCGAAGAGAGGATGGTCTCCACGGTGGCGGTGGCAGAGGCGGCTGATGTGCTCGCCACTGCAGTTGCAACCGCTGGTGTGGCTACAGAGGCAGCCTCCGGTGCGGTCTTGGGTGCTTCCGGGATGTTTATGTTAGGAGGATCTGCCGCCTGTGTTGGGAGCCTCCAGGTGTTCGTCGCGGGATCCCATCCCTGAGGAACGTCGACGTATCGGCCGTTTGGACCCCGGAACTTCAGGTAGACGCGCCCCACACCGAATGCGAGGCGACGTCCGGCCTTCATAAGGGTCGGTATAAGGTCCTCAGGGACGCTGACCACCACGAACCAAGCTGTGGCCTGTTTGTTGGCGTGCAGTAGTACCCACCGCTTGATGCCGGCCCAGGGGTTCTGGTAACTAAGAGCACGGCCTAGGAAGGTCGGCTCTTTAAAAACCCCCTGCTCGTCAGGGATGACGACGCCGCATCTGACACGCCGCTCGATGTCCGCTTGGCTCTTGACCACTAGCGAACTACTAGTGGGAAGAGCCACGCCGGAGATCGTTTTCCTCAGCCAGGCTAAGGTTTCGGTGTCGTCGCACCAAAGTTTGAGGGCTCCCCCGGAGTACTGCGGCTTCGCATTGAAGACCGGCCCCGATGGGTTCTGTTCGTCAGAGAGGCATTCGACGAGGATCTGCGACTGGATGGCTTCCAGGATCTTTACCGATTCCTCTTCGGTAATGTGGCCTCTCTTTTCGCAGGTGACTGCGACGTTTAGGTCGGCGCTAGCGGCTTGGGCGTAGCTCCGGTCTTCTGTACGCTTGGAGTGGTCCAGACGCGGCTTCTTGCGCTCACCACGAGGTGAGCTGGTCTCATTGAGGTCGCGTTTGGCTGCGGCCGGCTCACTCCGAGTCGGTATGGGTTTGTGGGCCGGTATCTCCGTCTTGCTGCGAGATGGCTGATGGCTGGGTCCTGGGCGGCTAGTGCCTGCCCCGGTCTGCGAACGCTTGCCTGCGGAGAAAGATACCTTCCCACCGTGTAATTTGTCCGAGCTTACTATGTTAGCTGGAGTGTTAGTAGCCTTACCTATCTGTTGGTAAGGCTACTAACACTCCAGCTAACATAGTAAGCTCGGAAAAATAATTTTGATCTTATGTCGTTTTTGTTTTACCCTGACGCGATGACGTCATCGCGTCAGGGGTGCAGCACCCCCGGCAGCAGCCGCCATTTTGATTTGACATTCCGTGTGGAAGTTCGCTTGCGTTCGGTCTGTGCAAAGACATTAAACTAAATACGAGCAATAGACGGGACATCACGAAGAAAGTTGTGATCCAAAACTTTTTACCACTAGGTAAAAATCGCTCAGTCAACGCTAGATTGTGCTACTGACACACGGCATCAATAAATTTGTATGAAAATTTTTCCAATGCCCGCTCTATAGGTTCTTTTAAATCTCTTTGGGTCTGTGGTATAATTTCTTTGCTTTTATTGTTATCGTTGTTGAGTTTGTTACAGTTTTGTTTTTGTGTTCTGTGTTGTTATTGTTACTTCATTTGTTGCTTGTAAAGAAGCATGGAACCAGAAGCTGGAACATCTACTGGTGAAACTAGTAAACGCCGTCGTCGTCCAAACATATTCCAACCTCAAGAAGGTTCGGAATCGATACCGTTCACATCGCCGCCAGCAAAAAGACAGAAGACGATTCTCACCAGCGGAGAACGTCTTAATGATTATTAATATTTTTAAATATGTCCAAAACACAAAGCCCGAGGATAAATATTTAACTAACCATGATCTTGTCAAACGTACGTCAGAAATATGTGGGGTGAGTGAGAGATCGATATAATTATCGGGTATTACGTGAATACAGAAATACTCATAAAATAACGCAACCTGAAGGTAAAAGGAGTAGACCAAACGTTCTCCAAAACGTTGATGATTTTGATAAATCGGCAATTACTAAAACTTTTGGAAAAAAAAAGTTTTTAACAAACATTGTTTAGAAACATGGGCTGAGTTACTCCACGAGAGGTTTTGCGCTATTAACGTTACACGTTGTATATACATAATTGTATACATTTGATTCTTTTGATGCCCGTGCATTCTACATTTTTTTATGATGATTCTTTCACAGTCCAGGCTGTCGTTTGTGGAATGCATTGCTTGTATCAGTAAGACAAGCCAAGTCACTAGTTTCTTTTAAAAGCTTAGTCTTAAATCATTTCCTTTTTCTCTAATAATACATATTTATATTTGTGTATTTTATTTTATTATTAATGTTTGTGTGTATTGTAATGTTTATATTATCGGTTATCTATTATTTGATGTGCATCACTGTCTACCCTCATTTTTTTTTAAGGTTCTTCAAGTTCATCATAATTGTCTGGAAGATATCGCTATTAGCGATAAGACCGCCGTTGTACCCTTAGTATTAATAAAAACTTTTTTTTAAAGTACCGACTTCAAAAACAAATACAAAAAAGTGTAAATTAACTTTTCTTTCGGAAGTCGGTGGCTTTTGATTTTTGTCATTGACTATTGCCACCGACTTCCCAAAGAAAAGTTATTTCCACTTTTTTGTATTTGTTTTTGAAGTCGGTACTTTAAAAAAAAAAAGTATTTATTTTACCCTTTTTAGTTCAGACATTCAACAAAAATCTTCGTACAATCGGCAACTTAAGAAATTTATATCCAAGCGAGCAACAAAAACGGATCTATGCGGACAACGTCACAAGACATCCATTATTATTATATATTAAAACCTTCCCTAGACTGTAATAAACATTTTTCCGTAAACCGCATGAAAATCGGTTCAGACAAACGCGAGATAATCGTGAACAAACATACAATCGACTTTGAAAATCTACTACGATCCGCGCGCGGACGAAAATACATATATGACGGAAAAAGGGCCGTTGCCTATCACTCCGTCACACACTGTGGAACATTTGTTACGTCCCGCGTAAATTTATAAGCACACAATTTGATTTCTAGAAATAAAAAATAATAATTTTAAATTAGAGCAACACAAGATTCACAACCCCTATATGTCAAGCAGACTGGTACCACGATACTGTAGCGATAGAAGCAACTGTCGATTATTAGTAGTTTTAGGTAACAATAAGTGTCATTATCGCTTAGTGATGAAAAACTTGGTAGGAGGGAGTGAATGACCTCTATTGCCATGTTAAATGGTACATACTTTAGTACAGTGTAACTGTACATAAAAGTCGTCCGTTTTTTGAACTTAACTATTTCAAAAAAAGCTTGAAACGCATTTCGTGTAAAAATATATCATGTAAACAAATCATATAAATACTCCTTACATGTCCTTCTACAAGACAACGCATTGTAATGAGTAGCGGTATTTTCATGACCTAATCAATGGTCTATGGTTTGACATTCATTGCGCGTCATAGACTATAGATAATGTTGTAAGATTATGACTTAGAGGAAACAGGCGGGAAAATAAAAATACTAGTTTGCCTCGACTAGTACAAGGCGAATTGAACCGAAATAATCTTTTGTCCTGACTAAATAACTAATTACCGTACAATTTAAACTTCTGAAAAAAGTAAAAAGAAAGAATCATAAAACAATAACGAATAAAAACTGAATTTAGCAGGGATCACCAAATGGCGGACCACGGTGTGCACGCGGACCGCCTGCCGACCCATTTTGAGCGGACCGCGAGAACACAGCGACTTGCACTACGGAGTACGATCTTTAAATGATCAATTTCCAGAAAGTTGTTTGATTTGATCAAACATGCAATAAAACAGACACTTCCCTCATAGAAATGTGAAAAAATATCTTTGTTATAATTGCATAATATATTCCGTAATTACATTTTTTTTTACAAAATGTTCTGCGGATCGCGATGGTCTTTTCATATCTTAAAACGGATCCTGGACGAAACTAGTTGGTGACCCCTGGTGTATAGGTGCTGTGTGCATCACAGCTGCGCCACTATGATCCATTTCAGCATGCATGCTAGTCATAAAGAAGGACTAGCGTCAGACAGAGGTTGTCTGACGCTGGTCTTCCAACGCCGGTTCGTTGGTAGTGAGTGACAGTAGAAGGATCAGGCTAATATTTGATATACAGCTAGATTATGACGTAGGCAGCCAGAAATACAGTTTGTCTGAAAATGCTTCACAGGCCAAAGCCTGCTGGGGTCGCCGGACTTATTGAATTACCGTGACCCTGGAACGTTAAGGGCTATTGAAGGAAGCCGTGGATTTTAGTCATTACGAGTCTGACAGTCCCTCGCTCTGCTCGGAGTGGGAGGACTCATTTGATGATTTTACCACGATAAAAGGGTGTGCCACGCGCAGACCTTTGGTGACCTCTTTCCATCACATAACCTGTATGCTTGCTTGTCAACTGTATTGTATTAAATGCTGGTGCGAGTCGTACTCTTGTTGCTAGTCAAAATAATTTACCGACGTTGTTTAACCAGAAAACTACTAACTAAACTAGTCACAATTCCGAGATACAAAGACGTTCTAGATAACATAAATGTTTTTAAGATTTATGGTGTCCTTGCCGCTACTAAACACGTATTTCGCAAATGGCATACTTAGTACTCGTTTATTGTAGTGCAATTTACAAACAAAAAGTGTAACACGACGTAAAAGCCATGACCTCATCATACATATTTAAAGCACGTGAAGTGTAGCCCTGATTTTTACCGGGATGTCAATTACCCTTAACTTTTTAATTAATTCCATGGAAGCTTCAATTAAAAGTTGGGGCATAATGAATGATGCTCAAACGTCCGCCCAAATACTACCTAAATAGAATGACAATATTCAGCAATGGCTTGGTATATTCACAAAAGTTGTTGTAGTCAAGTAACCATCTCGCCTAAAGTCTCTATTAAGTAATATCTAAGAGCGAGTTTAATATTTCATGAATACTTAGTAATTTCATTTGGCTCTCACTCAGGGAATTTCATATGTTCAAACGATGGAGACGCCCGTTGTTCGCCTCTTAATGTACTCTCGCAATATCACAAGACGAGATTATATACGACTTAGATATATTATGTACAGCCTCATACATCAAAAGACGTCAATAAAATTGTAAATAAGTAATACAACGTCATGTGGTTGCAATTTAGAAAAATCATGCACCATAACTATGCAGTAATGACCATCTTTCAATCATTCAAGAAAACATCTCATTACTCTATTAAGGGCCACGGACTACTTGAAAATTATGGCTCTACTATGTAAATACTGTCATCATATTTACCATAACACGCTAACGCTACGTTGAGCTTCATCGCCATTGTTTACATGAGTTTCGTATAAAACTAATGGTGGAGGTGGAAATGCAGCAGTAGCGTCCAAGCTTCTATGTTTTCAACTCGTTTTCCGGGTGCTAATCAGCCACTATCGTGTGACTGGATAAAATTAACACTAACCTCATAACGAGTGAAACAAAGACAATCCTTTTATGTTCCAAGAAATTGACGTCAGGTTTGAGTGAACTGGTGATTTATTAGAAGGTATGAGTGCAGAGTGACCAACTGACCACGTGTTTCCTAAAAAACTGAGGTCGTGTAAGAAGTGTGGACGTGAGTTATTGTCGAGTGCCCTTAGTTGGAGCAAGCACGTAGCCAGTCAGCTGACGAGAGTCGAGTTCCCGCCGCTGTGCCGCCGCGGCAGTCCGCCCCGACCTCACCCGCGCTCACTCTCGACGCGACCTACCCTTATCACACAAGGTATGGCCTCGTGATTGGGGGATCACGCCTATGATCACCTGTCGACTTCGGCGCGAGATAGCATGCTATCAACAGTTAGTTTATTGTGCCTGTTTATTGTTATTTGTATCTGTGATGTAATTTACGACGTTCGACGTTATATAGAAAGAGTTTGGCTTCCCATCACTACTTTCAAGAAGTACGTTGGTTGACCATGTGCCTGGCTAAAGTATCCGCGTTAACGGGTGGTATGTGAATTTTATTTTGTGAATATTCCCAAAGTGTTCGGTGTGCTTTTCGTTATTTATTCACTTTGTGTTTCGTTATTTCTTTAAACTCATAAAGTGCAAAACTAATAAAAACATATTATAAGAGAATTCACAAACCCAGTGCCTGAAAATTTACACAGAAACACAAACTTGTTTAAACGACTTAATTGGTTCCTGTTTTGTGTTTTATAAAAGCTTGCTAGTACTATTTGACTTGCCATAATTAGAAGGCATTAGCTCATGCTAACTGTCTATTGATAATAGACACTCCAAATGGACGAATCACTTGAACCGAATAAACTATCAATATTTGCATGCTTACTACCAAATCCCACTCTTCAATTATTTCAGTAACTTAAATGCTACTTTATCAATTCTCTATTTTTTGAAGTGAAAACTTCTTTAGCGGCGTTGTACACTTTTTCTGTAATGGGTAAAAAATTTAAAACTCGCGTCAGGGTCACGTGACCCTGATCGAAAATGAGTAAGACGTCATTCAAATTAAAAATAAAACATAGTAACAAAAAAGTTTTCACTTCTACCGGCACTCCTGGAGTGCAACCTTTTTTTTTTATTTCGTTAATTCAGGCCTCAATGCCAATTTAAAATACGATTGTAATACAATTAAAACATGTTCACGTTCTGACTTCCGTTAATGTAAAAATCGATTCAAGATGAGATCGTAGTTCCGGTCGTAAGAGCAAGCCATTAATAACTCTATTATACATAATGTTATACGCTTATATACGTACAATTATGACGAGATAGCCGTGGCGCCTCATAAACTAAAGAACATATTTCGTCTACGAGTGACAAAACAAAGGGTCTTTATACTATTGCTCGTTTAAAATTATTTACTTTCCACAAGTGTTGTCATAAAATTACATCTAATGCTGTCATAAATTGCAGTGGGTTAACTGAAGCCTGCATACAAATATTACGTTTCAACACAAAAAAAAATATAGTAAACCTTATGTAATAGAACTTTGATTTTCAATGAAAAACAGAAAACGACTTTTAATTTCCTCGTTAAAAAAGCAATAATAAATAAGTAGATATTTAAATGAAAAAATGAATGTGGCAAAACCGCTATTAATATGTATCAAGTTGTAATTTACTGATAAAATTAATTTATTTACATACATAAGAACAATAGACTTATGTACATATCTGTCTACGTGATTGTCGGTAGATTTGAATAATCTATAGCCGTGGATTATCTGTATAACAGGACAGTATAATCACTACTTAGTGTTTATATTTTGATTGCTACAAGGCTTTATAAGCTACTATACTATAATATAATTATTGCAGATTCATATTATTTTTATTAGTAAAATACAATCGATTTGGTACATCGCATTTTTCATTGGACCACGGAACTCTTAACAGGTGCTGTGGTCCAACTATTTTTAAAGTTGGACAACTGCCCCTAGTTAAGGGTCATGGTCCAACTAGTTGGATAGAGCAGTTGGACCACTGCCCCGCACCCGAATCAAACATAAAATCTCAATAACTCAGGCAACTGAACAAATGAGAAGAGAACAAGAGGTGGTAGTTAGTACATTCTGGGCACATCAAATTATCATCACCTGCCTTGGTTTTTGTACAGTAGCAGGTAGAGTTAATCAACATAGTTGGGCTATGTTGAGTACTCTACAGACACACATCCCTTGGTAAGAATGTTTGCCCGATTTTAGGGTTACACCCAATCGCTCATCTCATTAGTGTCGAGGTACTGTCTGAGACAGGAAATCGTGCCCTAGTACGTAAACGGATATTGAAGGCTCACCGTTAATTTTAGTCAGTACGAGTCTTACGGTCCCTCCCGTCCCACCCTGGGCTCGGAATCATTTGAAGATTTTACCACGGAAAAAAATGCTCATCTCATTAAACCTAAACTATACAGGGGTATTTGTAAAACATGATCTTTTAAGAGGCAGCCTGAAATCAGGTGTAAAAAAAGAAAGATACAAAATTTAATAATACTCGTATTCAATACATTGACAGTTGGAATGGAGTGAATTCATAGTAAAAGTTGTTTATAACCATTACTTTCAGTCGATGAATGATTTTTACACAATGTTTTAAAATAATCCTACATATTAATATTACGTACATTCACACTTTTATCATCGTCTCGAAAAGATTAGTAAGTACCTAGATTGATTTCCCGATTAAATAATGTCGAGTGCACATTTGACACATTACTGAATGAGAACAGTTATCGATTTGTTAAAATCAACGAAGTCATTTCCGATCACACACTATTGTTAGATAAAATCGATTGTCGGCATGGCAATCATCTGTTGAAGAGTTGACAAGCTTTGACTTTACTCATGGTTATTACAGGCTTACATAACCTGAATAATCAAAAATCAAAAGTGTGAAAGCGATATTTTTTTTAAATGCTTTTTATTAACTTGACCTGTATGTATGTTTGTTAGGGTGGAATCTTTGAACTTAATTTTGAAATAGATATTTTCAACGGATTGAGCTGAAATTTTGTATACTTACACGTTTAGTTTGGATGACAATGCACGATAAGGTACGTGACGTCATTCTAAATCCATTAAGGTGGACCATCCAAGATAAGTTTTAAATTATATGAAACTGGCTGTGTCCCGTGGTTTTACACCCACTGCTCAATTTCTGTTGGTCGTAGCGTGATATTATAAGCCTTTTTCGGTAAATAAACTATCCATTTACACAAAAATCTTTTCCAATTCTTAAAAGTAGTTCGTGAGATTAGCGCCTTCAACCAATCAAAAAAACTCTTCAGCTTAATAATGTTAAGGTTTAAGTAATTATTTTGGGTCTGGCTGTTTGTTTATATGTATGTGAATATAAATGTGTGTCAATGCACCCAGGATACATAAGAAAAGTGTGATATTTGTTTTTTTTTTAATCTGAAACTTTGTGAGGAAATTGTGACTTAAACATGGTTGTACTCCAAGTTTTATTGTTCTTATCAAAATGCCTGTTGTCTATGTTTACCTGGAACAAAGCCAATTATTACTTTTCTTTTAACAAACCATTACATTTGAAAGTGTCCTTAGAGTAATATAAATGTTCTTACTTATGTCATAATGTGTCCCTATTGCAAAGTGTAGGCGGATGCACCTACTCGATGTATTCATTGGGAGTTAAGTCACGCGGCATAAGTTATAATAATTAATAAAATTAGCCTTTGATGAGTTAGTCGGAAAATTACGTGATAACACGTGATTTCTAAGCAAGTTAGACAATAGAAATAGATTGTAAAGAAAATGTATCAATCAATAACATTTTTAATTGTTTAGTTCTCTCCATTACTTTTATTTAGGGTTGCTAATCATAAAAACTAATTTATTCAAAGATGGTGAAAAAAAGCGGTCACCGTAGCCTTGTAGCCTGTGGACGCCTGCGACATTATTTATGAAGGTTCTTATGGACCTCCCAAAGTTAAATTCAGTTCCTGTAGTTCAGTTTAAGAAAAAGGTCATATCTAAGGAAATCTCATTAAAAACGGCCTCATCATCATCATCTGCTTAGCCTTTTCCCAACTGTATTGGGGTCGGCTTCCAGACTTCCAGTATTTTACATGGAGCCACTGCCTTGCAAATATAAATACATACAAGACAAAACTGTATAGAGTCATAGATATTTTTTCGTGAATAGGTATGATGTTGGTTGTTTGAAAACGATAATTATGTACTGATTAATTTCCTCTTTACGACTTTTATTACGTCCACACTTTTCACATCAATACTCTTGAAATACCACAAAGAATTGTAAATCTAGTACTAATGTCTGCTAGCCATTCGTTTTGCATAAAATCTTTCTACTTAAAGAAAGTATTGACGCTTTCCATACGTCAGCAGCCACTGTCCAACGTAATCAATACATTCAGAAGGATTAAGATCGTACGTCGTCTGGCCATGCATTAGCTCTTAGCCGACCCGGATTGCGATTCCAAATATTGAATTTATTAGTCGACTTTACTACACTTATTCATCTACCTAGCCTTTTCTCAATTTCATTGGGGTCGACATCCAGTCAAACCAGATGCAGCCGAATTTCACTATTTTACTTGGAGCGACTGCCTATCGGACTTCCACAACCCAGTAACCGGGTAATACGATACCCCATGGTAAGACTGGTTGTCAGACTTTCGAGCTTATGACTGTGACGGGAACACCGTATTAAAGTGCTTTCCGAGATCGGTGATAGTTGTGGGTGGAAAGTCTGACAACTAGTCTTACCAAGGGTTTTTGTATGACCCAGTATTCATAAACTTGTAAAAGTCCTACGGATCATGTTATAATTAGCTGCATCAAGTTTGCTTAAAAAGCCCAAACTAATATAACGTATAAGTTAGGGAAAAGCAAGGAAATGTGATGTTTTTTTTTTATAGTTTGTACATAATTTTAGTACTGTAGTATGCATTAAAAGAACTGTCAAGTCAGAATGACTATTCGATAACTCATATTTCTAAATATGACATGATATTACCTTGGAGAGCGACCGTCATACAAACCAAGTTACTCGTACGTATCACTAAACGGAATAGGAATATTAATTACAAAGGAAAAGTACAAAGTTGTCGTCTGTTTCACATCACTGTCTATGTCGTCTGGACATTTATGTCTAGTCATATCATAAATCATCGTTAGGAGACTGTGAATTTATTGAATTAGGGCCAGTTATTTGATCAATAGTTGAATTAACAATTTTTTCAATCTCGTAACGTTTTTTTAGCAAATGGTTAAAAAGATTTGGAAGTTGTGAATTCATTCAATTAGGGCCAGTTGTACGATCAATAGTTCAATTAGCTATTGTTTATACCTCTTTTTTTAACAAATGACTGTTTTAACTACTGATTAAATAACTAATCTTAGAGTTAGAGTTAATTTGTGCGCTTTTGAGACCGTATGCTAGATTCATAAATTTTGAGTTTTTTTTTTTATTTGAATGTAAAAACTGCTTTATCATCAATTTCGCTTTACGAATAAGAATAGGCGAAGCAAAAGAGTTTGATAACGATTGAAGCAGTGGTTTATTTTTATCCCATGGGAAAAAGGTGTTACGTCTTTTTTACCGACTTCAAAAAAAAGGAGGTTATCAATTCGACCCGTATGTATGTAATATTATCAGAACTGCCCAGTTTTCGTATTTATGTTAGTTTATATCAGCGTCTGAACAAATGTACCAAATTTCATAAGTGTATGTATGTATGTATGTATGTATGTATGTTTTTATGTTTGTGCACGCATATCTCCGGAACTACAAGTCCGATTTAAGTAATTCTTTTGTTTTTTTTTGTTGTACTAGGTATTGTTAAACTTAGGGTACACTGTAAGTTTCATCAAATTCGTTGTGACGCATTACAAGTTTAGTGCACATCATGTAAGAAAACTTTGTATTTTACAAGAATTTGTGTTGAATATTTAATAAATAAACTAAAAAGGGTAAAATAAAAACTTTAAAAAAGAAAAGTACCGACTTCAAAAACAAATACAAAAAAGTTTAAAATAACCTTTCTGTCGGAAGTCGGTGGCAATAGTCAATGAAATAATAAAAATCAAAGCCACCGACTTCCGAAAGAAAGGTTATTTTAAACTTTTTTGTATTTGTTTTTGAAGTCGGTACCTTTTTTGAAAAAGTTTTTGAGTGATTGTAGATAATGAATAGGTGTGTATGTATGATTGATATAGTGGCTGAGCCAATACTGAAATACGTGTGGCAGATTCAATGAACGCACTGAACAAAATAATATTTATTTGTATGATCTACAATAAAATTAGTTGTTCCGGGTCTGGGAGTTTCTACATGCGAGTTTAATGTTTGTAAACGCACCTAAGATACCTACAGGAGAAATTCTAGAGTTCAATTGATGTTAGTACCTACAACTGATTTTATCTCGTAAGCTACGTATTGTTTCTAACACAAGAAACATCCGTTAGTTATTCAAATAACTCAACCAGAAGGACATCGCAGGAGTCACCTCGACCTCATTACAATGATAACATTTTGCTCACAAAGATAAAAATACAAACATAAATAAATAAAATCTATATCGTAAATTGACACATGTTTGTGAAATTGTATTGTTGAGATTGTTAACGCTGTTGCGCTGTTGTGATCCAATTGGCATGGATGGGACGAACCGACTTGCGAGCTAGTGCAACGACCAAGTGGGTTGTCCGTCAGTGCCCGACTAGTAGTGTCATCACATACCTAAACGACAGGACGCGCCATCGGCCTCATGGCAATAGCCACGCTCAATTAATTGTTGTTCATCAGACGCTATGAATATCTCCAACTGAATGGAGTTCGCCCTAGTGACAGTGAAACTCATTAAGAAGCAATATGGTCTGTATTTTTCATGTTCCTTTTTTAAAATTTTCAAGTTTTCATTGTTCTGTGTTGAGACATTCGAAACGGGAGTTACAATCGGGAATCGTGTAGCGTAGAGTTTAATTGATATACGGACTCGGCAATTGATGTGCGCGATGTAAACAATGACCATAGACTAGTATTGACACTATTTGTTTCTTTTTTTAACACATAAGGAAACGGCTCGAGGACTATTTCAGACCATAATGACAATGGAAAATAACTTTTAGTTATAAATTAGTTTTAATCAGTGTCATACCTCAGTTGTCCAGTTATACAGTTATGCGCTAGTGAGACATATTATAAATTGCAGCATATTAATTAAAAAATCACAGCAATTTAAAAGGAAGACTTAGAAGATTTTTATTTCTTCAACTTGTAAGTACAACTGTTATAAATATCATAGCTTTACGCTCCTGCTTTACTCGACTTTATCAATCAAACAAGAATTTATTTAATCTATGCTTATCTAAACTAAAATTTCCAAAATGAAGGTAAAAACAATAAAATGAATACCATTGCAACAAACTGAGAACTTCCTCCTTTTTTCGTAGTCAATAAAATGATAATGATAAATCATATTTATTTTGTAAGTTGGTTTTAAAAAACACTTATATTACACATCACAACCAATATTTTTAAAGCTTGATGGGGCCGGTGTTTCGTACCTGACTACTCTGAGAAGAAACAGCCGAAACAAACTCAGAGGTCACAGTCTCTTTTAAAGTCCAGACATTGTTTTGCTCAGGTCATACGAGGACCATGCGGGTGTCTAAGATGGTCTTTTGAGAAAAGAGCCACACAGATTTAAGTGGACCTGTCCAGTCAGTGCAAGCATTTGTCGGTTATCGTGTAGCTCGACTCAGAACTAAAGGAGCTCAATGACACGACGAACAATACCAAAGAAAGGACATTTGGGTAGGCCGCATAAAGTACTCAAATTGTCAGTCAATTAAAAATATATTACCCACTTACTAAGATCCTATTACTTTGTACAAAAGCTTCAGACTTCATAGAGCAGGCACGTATGTTATATTGCACTTCACGTCTCAAAGAAGGGCTTTTATCACATTTTACTTGGAACCCGATACAGGCCAGACTCCCTCGAGGACGATCCCGTTGCGACTTCTAATAAAACTATGTACTAAGCACTATAAAAGGATCGTTCTCTAGTCCTCCCTGAGAGATGTCAACATACTATCGTTTCTATCTTTCTATTCGGTTTTCTTTTGAAATAAGAAGTGTCAAAGTTCATTAAACGTCACTTTTTTTAGCGTGGTAAAATCATCAAATGAGTCCTGAGTAAAATGTACTACTATATAAACTCGTACTGACTAAAATCCAAGGTGTCCTTCAATAGCCCTTTATGTTCCGGTGTCACGGTAATGAGATAAGTCCCGCGACCCCGGCAGGCTTTGGCCCTCTAGAGGACTCTAGAGGGCCAAAACCTGCCAGGTCGCGGGGCCCCGTCATCATGCTGACGCCCTTTGAGGCGCGCGTGGTACACAACGCGCCCATGTGACTGTTCATAAATTACCTTAGGCTGATAAAATTTTCGTTTTTCTTAAAATTACATTAATACGGATGGGGCCCCCCGCCCTGACCCGGTCCCAAGGCACTAGCAATGATTTTTCACTTTGTGACGTAAATTCGAACTATGACGTAATTTGATAGAAAAAATATAATTTCCTCGTTCGTATAGTAGTGGCGCTTCTTTTATTTTCCATAATAATTCAAGTATGTTGTAGTTGTACCAGCTACAAGAACATCAACCTACCTCGATCTTTTGCTCAAACTTTAATAAAATTTCATTATCACAATAGTGGAAAGTTAAAGTTCCATTGGTTAAAGACAGATTGGGAAAGGTAGACCTGCTGGTGTCAGTACGATAAATTATTTATCACTTTTTGTACTTATCTGGGTTTAAACTAACAACCCCATGTATGATGGGGTACCTAACATAACATCACGCCTGTTAGTAATCCCCAATTTTTCATCGTATTTAAATCATCAAATGAGTACTCCCACCCAGAGCGGGAAGCGGTTTTCGAATAAAATTGTTTGAAAATGCAAGTGGGGCACCACCAAGTAATATAATGCTGCACTCGTATTAATTTAAAAATTTGCGAATAAAACGATCGCACATGTAGCGACAAATATTATCATAAGAATGATATTCTTTTCGGGATTAAAAGTGCATTAAATAAAGTTTACATAATTTCTGGATGATCGCTTTAGTGGTTTAGGCGTAAAATTGTACATTGTTATCCGAGAAGTGAAAGATTATTTTTTCATTCTCGAGACGGGGTTTGGCGCCCGTTACGTAGTGAGGGCGCTAATAGTTCGAGGGATATTATTTTAGAGGAATGCTATTAACGACGTGTAAACTTTAAATACGAAGTACGCCCCAATACGTAGAATTCGTGCTAACGTTATTCAATTTAAAAATATCTACTACGACACCTTTTTAAAATGACCATGTCTTTGTGAATAACGATAACACGTAATATGGGAAACTGAAAATACAGAGTGTTCTGTATTTTCAGTTTCCCACACTACGTGTTATCGATAAATAAATCAATTTATTTAATCAAGGTAGAAACTACACAACCCTAACACAATAACTGTATACAATTGTAAAAGAATAATTTTCTACTGTTATTGTTTTACTGTTTTCCCCAATGGAATAAAGGTTCACATTTGAGAAAATTGGATTAATCAAGGAAAAATAACAAATAGCCATACGTACGTACCTGAAATAAATCAAGAACAAAATATCGCAATTGTTAAGTATTTTCGTATTTATATTTATCTATTAATTTATTCATTTTAATAAAATACAATACCGAACAATGGTCATAAAAATAGTGTACCCATATTTATATTCAAAGATGATTTTTACCCCAGATTTCTGAAGGCCAATTTAGTTAGATCTCTCATTTCATGACAACTATTGTGATTGGATTTTGTTATTAACTTGTTCTTAGACAGTTGAATTAAAAATAAGGTGTTAATAAGACTTTTCACAAAAGTTAAAATGTAGTCACGTCTCAAAATTATAAAACTAATTTACATAGGTTTTGTTTTTGTAAAAACAATAAAAAATTAGAAGAAGAAAATGTGTACACAAAGTGAATTAAGATAGTTAAGTACCTATTTTAAAATACTTAGAAAATAGTTTTATAGCAATCGATTGTACGTTACGCTCACATACAGTTCCAATAAAAAACAAGTTGATTGATCGCTTATCATCCAAATCCTTTTTATTGATTCTAAATTACTATCTATTACCAGAAGCAAGGCACGTATCGCGAGTATTTATTTGATTAAGTGTTTATACAATATTACTAATAAAGCTGACATATTACACAAATATAAAGTACTAGTAATTTATGAGCTTAACAGATTAGCAGAGTTTTGCCGTTTCAGTTATAGACAATCAGTTATAATGAACACTTAGTTGCAACGGTAAATTTCTAATGTTTATTTATTGAACAAATTTGATCTTTTCATTGTTATGGGTTGTGTGTAACTCGTGATGATGGAGTTACGAACTGCCCTCAAGCAACGCAGTGCTAACCATTTTGATGACTTGGTAAACACATTGGCGCTCAGACCTTTATTGATGGCCTTCTGTCACATGGAAGAGATTAGTGCCATTATGGCACTAATCTCTTTCACATTGACATTATCGACACAAACGGTTGCTTGCATAGCCAATCATTACGAACAGGTACTACTCATCATAGATATAATACTGGCTAGTTATTATTTTTACGTATGTTTTTCATAAAATGTAGTATTATTGTTAAGGGCGCAAAACCAGAAAGCTGTCAAATATTTAAAATTAATTTGGCAATGATACTGTATAGAAATATGGCTCTGTAGTGCACTAGAAAACTGATATAAGAATGCAATTAAAACACTGAAATTTATGTTGTAACCATTTCAGGTGTATAAAAGGCATTTGGAATGTTTATAAATGTTTTTTTTTAGGTCTAAAACCATATTTTCAGTGTTACGATATTAATTATTGCATTCCCTAATCAATTTTTAGTGCCCTACAGAGCCATGTTTCTTATATTCATACAATAAATTTGTAAAATTAATTAAAACTTGTAAATATTTGACAGCCATTTGAGACGATACCAACTTTCAAAATATGCGCTCTTAATACTGCTCTAGCTTTTTTAATCAGATTTCTGCTCATGATAGCTGTACCTATGTTGTTTTCATAGATTGCCCTGAAAACAAACAACGAATGAACCACTTCACGTGAGGTTTGACAAGATAATTGATTGTAGGCTATCGAAAACCACCCGGGAAAATCATACACAAATCTGTAATGGGAAAACGTAGAATTTATTGAACGATTTTGGGTTAACCTCGTCTTTGTGCTTTACCCAAGATTGATTGTGATCGAAGTATTTGTTTGAAATAAGTACTGAAAATGGAATCCAGTCAAATATGTACATAACCTTAAAAGTGACCCTGTCATCACAAGGAACAGACTTAAACTGTGTTTTAAAACACTAACCGGGTTTAAATCATATCGTAACAAATTTTTGCTACATCCAAATAATATTACTTTGATACCTACCCCGAAAGAATAATGTCTATATAGGGTGACTGGTATAAATTAATGTACAATACTTAAACACGTGATTGTGCTCATGATAACCAACAACTTTTACTATGGGAACAAATCAAAAAACAGCTGTTCAGTACATTTATGTTTGCTTAATCAGCTGATATTGTTTTCACGATTTCGGTTTTGCTCCCATAAAAAATTGTTTGTTATCAGGAGCACTATCACGTGTTTAAGTATCGTACACTAATTACCAGTCACCCCATATAAGACAGTGATTCCTGCTTTTCCGGACAGCAAATGCACAAATATTTACAATTATTTCAATGGAAACATTATCTAAAAACATGCATTTTATGTCGTTTTCTTGCATAAATAATGCAAAAATGTTCTTTTTGCACAAATAAATTATTCAAACGACTCAAACATCACTTAATATTTTCTGTATATTGGCAATAATACATGTTTTATGTAAGAGAATAACCACAATATGTATTTACTGCTTTTTTAATGAGCTCTTTGCGAAAAAAGTGCCTTTTGTTCTATTCAAAGTGATGATATTCAGAAACTCATTACTTGTGCAGTTGCGTTATGTTTAGGGGCAAAATGCAGCAACACGTCTCAATATGCATATCATCAATTTGACGGTATTTTCAAAACAAATATTTTATCTACATGTAACAAACTGTCGAGTCCAGATGACCCACATTGATATGAATAAAAGGACAGGAAATTTTCCAATCACAAGATCACGTCATAAGATCTAGACCAGCTACATGTTCCTATTGTAGTCTTTGAACCGTGGCGGTCTGTCGCTTCCTGAACCGAATTGCTGTATAAAGAAAAATTGATCTCTTACTGTAGGTTTGTTAACAAAAAACTGGACAATATTAGATTCATTGAGATAATAACTGAGCAACGTTCGTCAATGACTAAGGAAAATAAACCAAGTAACTTCTTACGATTTGTATTCCACACAGGAAACTCATAAACGATATTCATAAAAAATAAGCCTGAATACTTGACCTCACTGACCTACAGCGTCCAGCTCCAAGGGCCGCTCACGATGTCTCATGGCTAGTCCACTAAGGCCATTGTCCTTTACCTTTTAATCAAGATCTCATAACACATACGTCACGACGATGATTGGGTGAGCAATCCGTTTAATTGTTTGGGAGCGATAAGCGTAAGAGAGCGCGTGTCGTCGCATACGTTCGTATGAACATGATTGGAAACTCGTGGTCGCCTTCTCGTGAGTGATCATGTGACTGTGATGAGTCCACTTAAGCAAATAAACGCCGCTGCTGACACCGCGACCGCTGTCCGCTACCACCCGACGACAATCAGCTTAAGACACACTCACCTAAATAATAATTGAATGGGACGCGTTTGAACTATCAACACGATGTTAACTCAATCTAGCCACCAATGCGCGACTGTGGTAATCATTCGCGTGATTTTATTACATAAAGAATGTGTATAGATTTGCTAATCTATAAGCATATTTGCGATCTATAAAAAGTACAATTATATTATACATTATTAGCGTATGCTATTTGCTATCATCCTTGTGACTGAGGTAAACCCAAATGTTTGCTAAGCAAATACAGATGTTTTTGATTGAACGCTTTTAACATTTATAATTTACACTTATAATGATGGAATGCTACAGCTTTTTCGTGGATATTTCCTTGGCAACAATACTTGTGAATGTTTAGAATGATTTATTGTACTTAGACGAAAAGATTTATCTGAGCTAGACGTTATCTAAAATACGAGTAATCTTCCAAGCACCTAGATCTGATTTAAACAAAATGTGCCTCTTGTTAAATACTGATATGATTACTGTTCATTTGTGGCTCACATGATTGAAACAATCTTGTAAGATATCATTCTTGAAGGTTACCTATGTTTTTATTTGTTCTTTTTATCATAGATTTAAGGCAGGTCGAGATTTTATCTTGATGCCTTTAAGTATCCGGATTCAGATTTACCGGTATTTGATTTACTCATCGAGTACTTTATACGCTAACTAATGGAAATGCAAAGCTCACATTTACAGCTATTAATTAGCAAGCTAATTACCTCACCTGTCGCAAGAATTAAAAGTCTGTGGAGACCTAAATGCAATAGATTATGTAAAATCGACAGTACGTACAGCTATATGCTAACGTTCTATGTAATCATTGTAAAAAGAGGACATACGCACAATACTAATCTTTTCTACCTTGAAAATCAAAGTCAAAGTTTCATCAAAAATTGAAACTCTGGAATGTTTGTTGTTATTTCTTATTTTTATTCGATTAATATTAAGAATTTGGTAATGAGGGCGGATGAAATAAGTAAACTTCAATCAAAATATTGATTTGGATATTAACCTCAGTAATATTCCCGGCTTTGTGTTGGAAAATCCGTAGATTATCAGGATGTAGCTAACACATAATGTCTAACTATTATTATTTGCATATTTTGTAATAATACACTATATTTCACAAATAGACCCCGTAGTGATGTAGAGTACAAAGGCACAATTATCACTTGGCGTTAAAAATATTCTTGGTTTAGGATATAAAAAGCAGAAACGCCTTCCATTGATAGTCTTCAAAACGTAGCTAGTGTTAAGTTATAGCCATCGTCACAACTGACTGATTGCGGTACAATCACATTTTATTGTGCACCACTTTGCGCATAGAAATGCAGTGAGTACCACAGTGTGAAGCCAAAGAATAGAAACCAATTGGACAGCATATCAGCACAATAAGCAACCACAATGTAAACAATAAGCACCACTAATACCCCTCTATTCGTGATAATGTAAAACATTCGTGATGAAATAAGTGATTAGCGTCGTTGAGTTTACCAGTATTGTGCCATCGTCACTTAGAACTTAGCTGCTAAGTCGCCGGAGGCTTCTTTGCTGACACCCTGAAGCTGAAACATTCAGTCGCGTGATTGTTCAGTCCAGTGTCAGACATTGACCGGCGCGGGCGCAGCTTTTCAGTCGATAATCGCGCGCTTTCTAAAGTTATCCTATTGGAACATAGACAACATAATTATCGACATGTAATGGACTAAACGTCGACAGTCATTGGGTGTGTGATTATATTAAGTTCCTTTTGTGTTTTTTTTTGTTTGGTTGTTATGGTTTCGTGTCTTAATTAAAATTATATTATATAAAGCTCGATTACCACTGACTGATTGACATAATTGTTCTCCCAGATGGTGAAGGGGGAGGTGGGTATATTTTGACAGATTCGTAAACAAGTGACTCTGGTGAGTATGGGAAAAATCCCAAACCTCCCCTTTTCGCCCCCCCTCTCCCCCCTCCCCATCGTATCTCGGAAACTAAGAGACACGTATTTTGTTTTTTTTACGGATTCGTATAGAGGAGGCTCGGAAACGTAAAAATCATTTTTTAGAGTCCCCCCTCCCCTTTTCCCCTTCTCCCCCCTTTAGGAGGATCTCGGAAGTTAACAGACTTGCAACAGTTTTTTTTTCAGATTCATGTCAAGGGCCCCATAGTTGGTCAAAATCATTTTTCAAAACTCTCCCCTCTCCCCCCCTTCACCCCTCCCCCCGTCGTATCTCGGAAACTAAGAGACCCATGTTTTGTTTGTTTACGGATTCGTATGGAGGAGGCTCGAAATAGTAAAAATCATTTTCAAAGTTCCCCCTTGCCCCCCTATCCCCCCCCCTTTAGACGGATCTCAAAAGACTTGGAATTTTTTTTTTTTCAGGCTCGTGTCAAGAGGTCCAGAGTATGTCAAAATCATTTTTCGAAACTCACCCATCTCCCCCTCTTCACTCCTCACCCCATAGCGGTAAAGCGAAGCGTAGCGTAGCGTAACGTAGCGTAGGGATGTGGTCACGATAGCTTTCCGGTGGTAGGTAGGTCCTGAGTGGAGCGAACCTGCGAGACCGAGTGGAGCGAAGGGGGGAGGTGGCGAGCGAAGCGAGCCGGCGACCTCCGTAGCGTAACGAAGGTTGAGTGGGTGAAGCGAAACTCAGCGTTGACGACAAGCAAACTTACAAGTAACTCTCATTAGTAGGGCAAAAGTACCAAGCCTCCCCTTTTTGCTACCCCCCTCCCCCTCCCAATCGTATCTCAGAAACTATGAGACCCATGTTTTGTTTTTCTATGGATTCGTATAGAGGAGGCTCGGAAAAGTAAAAACCATTTTTCAAAATCCCCCCTCTTGACCCCGTTCTCCCCCCTTTAGGCTGATCTCGGAAGTTAACAGACTTACAACAACTGTTTTTTTCAAATTCATATCAAGGGGCCCAGAGTTGGTCAAAATAATTTTTCAAAACACCCTCTCTCCCCCTCTTCACCCCTCCCCCCATCGTATCTCGGAAAAACTAGGTAGCGGTAAAGCGAAGCGCAGGGATAAGGTCACAATAGTTTTCCGGTGGTAGGTAGGTTCTGAGTGGAGCGAACCTGCGAGACCGAGAGGAGCGAAGGGGGGAGGTGGCGAGCGAAGCGAGCCGGCGACCTCCGTAGCGTAACGAAGGTTGAGTGGGTGAAGCGTAACTCAGGGGTGACGACAAGTAAACTTACAAGTAACTCTCATGAGAAGGGCAAAAGTACCAAGCCTCCCCTTTTTGGCCTCCCCCCCCCTCCCAATCGTATCTCAGAAACTAAGGTGTTTTCAGTTTTTTTACGGGTTCGTACAGAGGAGACTCGGAAAAATTGTAACCATTAATCAAAGTTCCCCCCCTTGCCCCTTCTCCCCCCTTTAAAAGGATCTCAGAAGGTAACAGACTTGAAACATTTTTTTTTCAGATTCATCTAAAGGGGCCAAGAGTTGGTCAAAATCATTTTTCAAAACCTCTCTCCCCCCTTCACCCCGTCCCCCACCGTATCTCGGAAGCTAGGTAGCGGTAAAGCGAAGCGTAGCGTAGGGAAAAGGTCACGTTAGCTTTCCGGTGGAAGGTAGGTCCTGAGTGCAGCGAACGTAGCGTAACGAAGGTTGAGTGGGTGAAGCGTAACTCAGGGGTGACGACAAGCAAACTTACAAGTAACTCTCATGAGGAAAAGAAAATACTGTTTTCTAAGTTGCCGCTCTTGACCCTTTCTCCCCCCCCCCTCCCCTTTAGGCGGATCTCAGAAGAGACTTGGAACAGTTTTCTTTCAGATTCATGTCAAGGTATCCGGAGTTGGTCAAACTCATTTTTCAAAACTCCCCCTCTTCACCCCTCCTGCCATCGTATCTCAGGACAACTATGTAGCGGTTAAGCGAATCGTAGGGATGAGGTCACGATAGCTTTCCGGTGGTAGGTAGGTCCTAAGTGGAGCGAACCTGTGAGACGTAACGAAGGTTGAGTGCGATAATTTTTGAATTGTTAATCATGAGAATCGTTTTAATGGTTTTCGAAGATGCTAAAGCCAATAGTGATGCCAAATTCAAATTCCAAAATGGCGACTGCAAAAAATTCAGAGTTTTCATCATGGATGTCGTTTTCATGGTTTCCGAGGATGCTAAAGCCGATAGTGGGGTCATAATCAAAATCCAAGATGGCGGCTGGGATAATTTTCGAATTGTTCATCATGGGAGTCGTTTTCATGGTTTTCGAGGATGCTAAAGGCGATAGTGAGGTTTAAATCAAAATCCAAGATGGCGGCTACGATAATTTTCGAATTGTTCATCATGGGAGTCAATTTCATGGTTTTCGAGGATGCTAAAGCCGATAGTGAGGTCAAAATCAAAATCCAAGATGGCGACTGCAAAAATTCAAAGTTTTCATCATGGTTGTCGATTTCATGGTTTTCAAGGATGCTAAAGCCGATAGTGAGGTCAAAATCATAATCCAAGATGGCGGCCGGGATAATTTTCGAATTGTTCGTCATGGGAATCGTTTTCATGGTTTTCGAGGATGCTAAAGCCGATTATGAGGTCAAAATCAAAATCCAAGATGGCGGCTGCGATAATTTTCGAATTGTTCATCATGGGAGTCAATTTCATGGTTTTTGAGGATGCTAAAGCCGATAGTGAGGTCAAAATCAAAATTCAAGATGGCGGCAGGGATAGTTTTCGAATTGCTCATCATGAGAGTCGTTTTCATGGTTTTCGAGGATGCTAAAGGCGATAGTGAGGTTTAAATCAAAATCCAAGATGTCCGCTGCGATGATTTTCGAATTATTCATCATGAAAGTCGTTTTCATGGTTTTCGAGGATGCAAAAGCCATAGTGAGGACAAAAATCAAATTCCAAGATGGCGACTGCAAAAATTCAAAGTTTTCATCATTGATGTCGATTTCATGGTTTTCGAGGATGCTAAAGTCGATAGCAAACAACAAGATCTCAATCCGTGAACATCGCCTGATTGCAACCTGGTACGTCCGAGGTCTATTGTGTCCAGGGAAATTAGACATTGTGGAAAAGGAAGCTGTATACCACAAAGTAGCGTTGTTGGGATTGACCGAAACTCACATAAGAGGACAAGGACACCGAACCACCTCCAATGGAAACACCCTTCACCTTTCGGGTTCTTTAGACTCAAGCACCAACGGAGTCGGGCTGTGGGTAACCCGCCAACTGAACAATCATGTGGGGTTTAACCCAGTTTCCGACAGTTTTTTGACTTTGAGACTTAACACGTGACCCTGCACTCTAAACGTAGTCGTGGTCTATGCCCCCACAGCCGTCGCTAAGGAGGAGGTTATTAATTAATTTTACAGTACCCTTGAATTGACCCTATTTAGAATTCCGAATCGCGAAATAACTTTACTAATATGGTGACTGGAATGCAAAAGTGGGAAGCACATGGGATGATCATGTTAGGGCTACGGTTGGAAAATATGGACTTGGAGTCAGAAATGAGAGAGGTAATAGACTGCTGGAATTTTGCATCGATCAGAAACTAACTATAATGAATACCTGTTTTCAGTATCATCCTAGACATCTCTATACGTGGAAATCTCCTGGCTATCGGTACCGCAACCAAATAGATTATGTGTTGATTAACAGCCGATGGAGGACCTCTGTGATCAACGTGAGAACTTATCCAGGCGCAGACTGTGGATTTCGATCCATTACCTTCTAATCGCAACGTTCGCTTTACGTTTGAAAAGACGCAAAAGAGCCATTCCTCAAAGACAACGCACTCTGACCCCTTTAGAGCGAGAATCTTTTCGAAATGAGCTTAATATCGCAATACTGAATGAGCCAATATCAGTGAAGGTGGTGCAAACGAACAATGGCATCAACTAAAGGATCTTATAGGAACACAGTAGAGAAGTCCACCTCTCACCGTTTGCTGATTCCCTGCAAACAAACCTGGCTCTCTGCAGATACTTGGCATATAATTGAAGAGCGGAAGATGTTGAAAAACCAAGAAATGGTTAGCCAAACAGACTGTGATAAATACTCCGAGCTGCGATAAAAACAACTTTGTTGAACATATCTGCCAAGAGATTGTAAGTCATGCGCTGAAAGTGCAGACCTCGGATCTTTAAAAAAAAGTAAAACTGCTCTCGAAACAGTTCAAACCGCGATCGTGGATCATTGAAGACGAGGACGGTTCGCCTCTTCAAGATCTTTGTGAAATGTTAAATCTTCCGGCGATATTTGGCCGGTAAAAAATTATACTAGCGAGGGTTCGCTGAACGGAGTCATAAGTTTCTGTCAATGTTAGTTGTCAAATTCAATTGACAGCTCAGTTTATTGAACAAATAATCAATTTGCCGGTTTGATATAAATCCATAATCTACAAATAATATTTACTCTCTAAAATAAAAATAATATTCGGTTTTACGGCGCGAATCGAGCAAAACAACAAAACTTAATGTCAGTCTGACAGCAGGATAAAATTTTGCGAGGTATAAAGGTCGCAAAAATTTATTCCATTTAGTAAAAACTTAAACTAGCGGACGTCTGTAAACGGGGCAGATTAAATTTTAGTTAGCTTCATTTTTCACCTCGCGGTGTACATAAACGGGTTGTTTGACATTTAGTGAGTATAAATTTAAACTGGATAAAGAATTTAAACGCAGCCCTGATTCTTTTGGATTTGGTAAGGGCGTTAGACAGGGTTGTATACTATCCCCCATTCTGTTTAACACTTATTATAATGAGGCGAACTCTTGAAGACTGGGAAGGCGGAGTCACAGTAGGAGGAGCCAAATTGACTAATTTGCGATACGCAGACGACAGAACTCTTTTGGCTGCCAACAAAAGTGAAATGGTTCGTCTTCTCGGTAGAATGGAAAGGACCTTGGTGCTCATATTAATAACACAGGCTCTTGCGAAAGGAGATAAGAAGACGTATAGGGAATATAGGGATGGCCAAAACTGCGATACGTCCCAGCTGCAACGAATATGGAAAGTCCATAACTTATCTCGGAAAACCAAAATTAAACTGTTCAGATCCTTGGTGTTCTCCATATTCAGTAACGGATCAGAGACATGGACTCTCAAGAAAGCCTATCGTGATCGTATCGATGCTTTTGAAATGTGGTGCTGGAGAAAAATATTGCAGATACCCTGGACTGCATTCCGCTCCAATGATTCCATTTCTCGCAAGCGTCCGAAGGGTCGCAGTCAACTTAGGTGGTCGGACCAAATTCGCTCTTCCCTGCACGCGTAGCATGGCGCCGTAGAAATGGGTTTTGTCGACGCGAGAATATACAAAATGACAAAACGTCAAAGATTTTTATCGATATAAGCATAGCAATGTTTAAAATATAGAAGAAATATGTTTCTATTCTTAAATGGTTTACGAGTCGTGTACATACTTGCGCAAAAAACAGTAGATTTGTGTAGAAATAACGATGAAATAACTTTGTCTTTTCTTGGTAGAATAGACATAGAATCGCCATGCTACGCGTGCTGGACATGAAACTTCACGATGCTTTTCATTCTGCCAAGGATAGAAACAGATACCTCCTTGCCGGATTGCTGCCCTGGGATCTGGAGGCGACTGCCCTCCAGCGCGTCTATGAGTGGCGCGTGGAAGCGCAGCGCCGGGGCGTGACCCCGCTGCCTCGAGAAGTCGAGGCGCGGCGGGAAGAGCTCCGGCGCGATCTCAGGGCAGTATGGAAGGAACGACTGTCGCGAAGGAAGGCCGGACACGTCGCAATTGCAGCGGTAAGACCCCTCTTTGAGGAGTGGCTGGAGAGAAGTCATGACGTCCTGACCTACCGCTTGACGCAGGTCCTCACCGGACACGGAAGTTTCGGGAGGTACTTGTGTCTGATGCGAAAGGAGGAAACGTCTGGGTGTCACCACTGCGAAGATCGCCCGGAGGACACGGTGGAGCATACGGTGCAAGACTGCCCAGCTTGGGCGGAGCACCGACGTGTCCTTACGGCTGCGATAGGCGGAGACCTCTCGCGCCCAGCATTGGTCGCGGCCATGCTGCGGGGCGAGACGGAGTGGGAAGCGGTCTGCTTCTTCTGCGAGGCAGTAATGGTCGTGAAGGAGAAGGCGGGCCGCGAGCGAGAGAGGACAGCGTCCTCCCTCCGCCCCACCCGCAGTGGTAGGCGCCCACGGCGACGGACGTCGCTTGATGATCTCCGGCCACCGTAGGCGCGGGCATGCTTGCAGCGAGTAAAGCGCAACTCGCTGCCCGACCAAGGACCATGCCCGGGTCGACGGCGCGTTGTGTCCCACGCGCGCCTCAAAGAGCGTCAGCATAATGACGGGGCCCCCCTCTCAGAGGGCCAAGGCCTGCCGGGGTCGCGGGATTATTCCCTTACCGTGACCCCGGAACATAACAGGCTATTGAAGGACACCGTGGATTTTAGTCAGTAGAAGTCTGACAGTCCCTCCCGCCCTGCCCGGGGTTGGAGGACTCATTTGATGATTTTCCCACGCTAAAAAAAAAAAAGGACAGAAACAGATGGCGGAGCATCGTCAAGCTCAAAGTGACTTCACGTCGAGGGAATCACGACCCTCAGCAATGAGGAATACGACGCGAGGAGGAGGAAAGCCGATAGTGAGGTCAAAATCAAAATCCAAGATTGCGGCTGCGATAATTTTCGAAATGTTCATCATGGAAGTCGTTTTCATGGTTTTCGAAGATGCTTAAGCCGATAGTGAGGTCAAAATCAAAATCCAAGATGGCGACTGCAAAATATTCAAAGTTTTCATCATGGATGTCGTTTTCATGGTTTTCGAGGGTGCTAAAGCCGATAGTGAAGTCAAAATCAAAATCCAAGATGGCGACTGCAAAATATTTAAAGTTTTCATCATGGATGTCGTTTTCATTGTTTTCGAGGGTGCTAAAGCCGAATCATAATCCAAGATGGCGGCTGCCGTCATTTTCGAATTGTTCATCATGGGAGCCGTGTTCATGGTTTTCGAAGATGCTAAAACCGAGAGTGAGGTCAACATCCAAATCCAAGATGGCGACTGCAAAAAATTCCAAGTAAGAAATACTTCTCCAAAACACGACCCCGCGAGCTGCTTGCAGCTCGCGCAACGCCCAAATACTAGTTATTATACTATATAAAGCTCGATTACCACTGACTCACTCACTGACTGACAGAATTGTTCTCCCAGATGGTGAAGGGGGAGGTGGGTATATTTTGACAGATTCGTATACAAGTCACTCTCGTGAGTATGGGAAAAATCCCAAACCTCCCCTTTTCGCCCCCCCTCTCCCCCCTCCCCATCGTATCTCGGAAACTAAGAGACCCGTGTTTTGTTTTTTTACGGATTCGTATAGAGGGGGCTCGGAAACGTAAAAATCATTTTTTAGAATCCCCCCTCCCCTTTTCCCCTTCTCCCCCCTTTAGGAGGATCTCGGAAGTTAACAGACTTGCAACAGTTTTTTTTTCAGATTCATATCAAAGGCCCCATAGTTGGTCAAAATCATTTTTCAAAACTCTCCCCTCTCCCCCCCTTCACCCCTCCCCCCGTCGTATCTCGGAAACTAAGAGACCCATGTTTTGTTTGTTTACGGATTCGTATAGAGGAGGCCCGAAATAGTAAAAATCATTTTCAAAGTTCCCCCTTGCCCCCCTCCCCCCCCCCCCCTTTAGGCGGATCTCAAAAGAGACTTGGAAATTTTTTTTTCAGGCTCGTGTCAAGAGGTCCAGAGTATGTCAAAATCATTTTTCGAAACTCACTCCTCTCCCCCTCTTCACCTCTCACCCCATAGCGGTAAAGCGAAGCGTAGCGTAGCGTAGGGATGTGGTCACGATAGCTTTCCGGTGGTAGGTAGGTCCTGAGTGGAGCGAACCTGCGAGACCGAGTGGAGCGAAGGGGGGAGGTGGCGAGCGAAGCGAGCCGGCGACCTCCGTAGCGTAACGAAGGTTGAGTGGGTGAAGCGTAACTCAGCGGTGACGACAAGGAAACTTACAAGTAACTCTCATTAGTAGGGCAAAAGTACCAAGCCTCCCCTTTTTGCTCCCCCCCCCTCCCAATCGTATCTCAGAAACTATGAGACCCGTGTTTTGTTTTTTTATGGATTCGTATAGAGGAGGCTTGGAAAATTAAAAACCATTTTTCAAAGTCCCCCCCTCTTGACCCCGTTCTCCCCCCTTTAGGCGGATCTCAGAAGAGACTTGGAACATTTTTTTTTTTTCAGATTCATATCAAAGGGCCCAGAGTGTGACAAAATCATTTTTCTAAACTCCCCCCTCTCCCCCTTCACCCCTCCACCCATCGTAACTCGGAAAAATTATGTAGCAGTAAAGCAAAGCGTAGGGATGAGGACACGATAGCTTTCTGGTGGTAGGTAGGTCCTGAGTGGAGCGAACCTGCGAGACCGAGTGGAGCGAAGGGGGGAGGTGGCGAGCGAAGCGAGCCGGCGACCTCCGTAGCGTAACGAAGGTTGAGTGGGTGAAGCGTAACTCAGGGGTGACTACAAGCAAACTTACAAGTAACTCTCATGAGAAGGGCAAAAGTACCAAGCCTCCCCGTTTTTGGCCTCCCCCCCCCGCCTTCGTAATCGTATCTAAGAAACTACGATACCCGTGTTCTGGTTCTTTACGGATTCGTATAGAGGTGGCTTTGAAAAGAAAAACCCATTTTTTCAAAGTTGCCCCTCTTGACCCTTTCCCCCCCCCCTTAAGGCGGATCTCAGAAGAGACTTGGAACATTTTTTTTTCAGATTCACATCAAGGTACCCGGAATTGGTCAAAATGATTTTTCTAAACTCCCCCGTTTCCCCCTCTTCACCCATCCCCCCATCGTATATCGGAAAAACTATGTAGCGGTAAAGCGAAGCGTAGGAATGAGGTCACGATAGCTTTCCGGTGGTAGGTAGGTCCTGAGTGGAGCGAACCTGCGAGACCGAGTTGAGCGAAGGGGGGAGGTGGCGAGCGAAGCGAGCCGGCGACCTCCGTAGCGTAACGAAGGTTGAGCGGGTGAAGCGAAACTCGCGGGTGACGACAAGCAAACTTACAAATAACTCTCATAAGTAGGGCAAAAGTACCAAGCCTCCGCCTTTTGGCCTCCCCCCCCCCCTCCCTATCGTATCTCAGAAACTAAGAGACCCGTGTTTGGTGTTTTTTACGGATTCGTATAGAGGAGGATCGGAAAAGAAAAAACCATTTTTTTCAAAATCTCCCCTCTTCACCCCCTTCTCCCCCCTTTAAGTGGATCTCAGAAGAAACTTTGAACATTTTTTCTTGGGGCCCAGAGTATGTCAAAATAATTTTTCTAAATCAAAATGAGAATCCAAGATGGCGGCTGTTATAATTTTCGAATTGTTTATCAATTTTATCATGGGAGTCGTTTTCATGGTTTTCGAGGATGCTAAAGCCGATAATAAGGTCAAAATCCAAATTCAAGATGGCGGCTGCGACAAATTTCGAATTTGTCATCATGGATGTTTTCATGGTTTTCGGGTATGCTAAAGCCGATGGTGGGGTCAAAATCAAAATCTAAGATGGCGGATGCGATCATTTTCGAAATGTTCATCATGGGAGTCGTTTTCATGGTTTTCGAGGATGCTAAAGCCGATAGTGAGGTCAAAATCAAAATCCAAGATGGCGACAGCAAAAAATTCAAAGATATCATCATGGATGTCGTTTTCATGGTTTTCGAGGGTAATAAAGATGATAGTGAACTCAAAATCAAAATCCAAGATGGCGGCTTCGATCATTTTCGAATTTTTCATCATGGATGGCGTTTTCATGGTTTTCGGGTATGCTAAAGCCGATGGTGGGGTCAAAATCAAAATCTAAGATGGCGGATGCGATCATTTTCAAAATGTTCATCATGGGAGTCGTTTTCATGGTTTTCGAGGATGCTTAAGCCGATAGCGTGGTCAAAATCAAACTCCAAGATGGCGGCTGCGATAATTATCGAAATGTTCATCATGGGAGTCGTTTTCATGGTTTACGAGGATGCTAAAGCCGATAGTGAGGTCAAAATCAAAATCCAAGATGGCGACAGCAAAAAATTCAAAGATATCATCATGGCTGTCGTTTTCATGGTTTTCGAGGGTAATAAAGCCGATAGTGAGGTCAAAATAAAAATCCAAGATGGCGGCTGCGATATTTTTCGAATTGTTCATCATGTGAGTCATTTTCATGGTTTTCGAGGATGCTAAAGCCGATAGTGAGGTCAAAATCAAAATCCAAGATGGCGACAGCAAAAAATTCAAAGATATCATCATGGATGTCGTTTTCATGGTTTTCGAGGGTAATAAAGATGATAGTGAACTCAAAATCAAAATCCAAGATGGCGGCTTCGATCATTTTCGAATTTTTCATCATGGATGACGTTTTCATGGTTTTCGGGTATGCTAAAGCCGATGGTGGGGTCAAAATCAAAATCTAAGATGGCGGATGCGATCATTTTCAAAATGTTTATCATGGGAGTCGTTTTCATGGTTTTCGAGGATGCTTAAGCCGATAGCGTGGTCAAAATCAAACTCCAAGATGGCGGCTGCGATAATTATCGAAATGTTCATCATGGGAGTCGTTTTCATGGTTTACGAGGATGCTAAAGCCGATAGTGAGGTCAAAATCAAAATCCAAGATGGCGACAGCAAAAAATTCAAAGATATCATAATGGCTGTCGTTTTCATGGTTTTCGAGGGTAATAAAGCCGATAGTGAGGTCAAAATAAAAATCCAAGATGGCGGCTGCGTTATTTTTCGAATTGTTCATCATGGGATTTGTTTTCAGGGTTTTCGAGGGTGCTAAAGCCGATAGTGAGGTGAAAATGAGAATCCAAGATGGCGGCTGCGATAATTTTCGAAATGTTCATCATGGGAGTCGTTTTC
The DNA here is from genome assembly GCA_036375495.1 of Agrotis segetum. Lineage (NCBI taxonomy): Eukaryota > Metazoa > Arthropoda > Insecta > Lepidoptera > Noctuidae > Agrotis > Agrotis segetum. The sequence continues at coordinate 123,295 of JAQSVV010000313.1, read as the reverse complement.
ATGGTTTTCGAGGATGCTAAAGCCGATAGTGAGGTCAAAATCAAAATCCAAGATGGCGACAGCAAAAAATTCAAAGATATCATCATTGCTGTCGTTTTCATGGTTTTCGAGGATGCTTAAGTTGATAGTAAAGTAAGAATCAAAATCCAAGATGGCGGCTGCGATAATTTTCGAATTGTTCATCATGGGAGTCGTTTTCATGGTTTTCGAGGATGCTAAAGCATATAGTGAGGTTTAAAATCCAGGAGGGCATAAACGACGTCACCGAAGGCCTGCTGCGTGTTGTCTGCGAGGTGGGCTGTAAACTTTTTCGACCGATCAGGAATAGACGTAAGCCGGAACTTAATTACCAGCGAGACTCTGGCACTGATGAGGAAACGACGAGAACTCACAAAGCCACACAGGCTGAGAGTCAGGTTCTTAACGGGGAGGCCAAAAAGCAGTTCATACGCGATACACGGAGTGCAAATAACCGAATTATAGAGCAAGCTTTAGCTCGGAATAAAGGCTCGAAGGTATTTGCCAAGCCCAATACCTCCCGCTGTTGCCGGACAAAGCTCAGAACGTCACAAGGCACCACCGTCACCTCAAAGCCAGAGATTCTAGCTGAAGTCGAAAAGTTCAACGGAGACTTATATGCTCAAAAACCTTGCCCACCTCAGGCCCACGGCGCGGATGACCAACGGGCCAAACTGACACGCCATCTCACAGACGAGCTTCCCGACATTGACATGGGTGAGATTGGAATGGCACTCAGGCAGCTTCACCACAACAAAGCCCCAGGGGATGACAGAATAACCATTGAGCTGCTCAAGGCAAGAGGAATACCTATCTTGACAGAGCTTGTAAACTCTTCAATGCCGTCATCCACACTTGCATAACACCGGAAGCATGGCATGGGAGTGTGGTAGTATTATTCTTCAAAAAGGGCGATAAAGCGCTCCTTAAAAACTACCGCCCCATCTCACTTCTGAGCCATATCTATAAGCTGTTCTCGAGGGTTATTCTAAATCGTCTCGCCCAAAAGTTCGATGATTTTCAGCCACCGGAGCAGGCCGGGTTTCAAAAAGGTTACCGCACCATAGACCACAAACACACCCTTAGGCAAGTGATTCAAAAGACCGAGGAGTATAACCAGCCTCTGTGCCTAGCGTATGTGGACTACGAGAAGGCTTTCGATACCGTCGAGACCTGGGCTGTTCTGGAGTCCATGCAGAGATGCCTCATCGACTGTCGCTACGTTGAGGTGATGAGATGTATGTATAAGGCCGCAACAGTGACCGCCTAAGTACAAGAACAGAGCACAAAACCAATCCAACTGTTTACAATCGCGTTGGAGGACGTTTTCAAGACGATTGATTGGAAAGGACGGGGTGCTAATATCAACGGTCAGTACATCTCACACCTCCGATTTGCGAATGACATTGTCATCATAGCAGAGTCTCTGCAGGAGCTGGAAAAAACGCTGAACAGCTTGAGCGATTCTTCCAGGCGTGTGGGTCTCGGAATGAATCTGGCTGAACAAAACCAAAGTCATGTTTAATGGTCACGTCACCCCGAGACCTGTAATCGTGAATGATGCTGCCCTCGAGGTTGTGCAAGAATACATTTATCTAGGCCAAAGTGTACAACTGGGCAGGCACGACTTTGAGAAGGAGGCAGCTAGAAGAATACGCTTGGGCTGGGCGGTATTCGGGAAGCTGCGTCATATCTTTGAATCATCGATCCCACAATCCCTTAAAACCAGGGTTTACAACCAGCGTGTCCTACCCGTAATGACTTACGGAGCCGAAACGTGAACACTTACCATCGGCCTGGTCCACAAATTTAAGGTTGCTCAGCGTGCAATGGAGAGAGCAATGCTCGGGGTTTCTCTGGTGGATAGAATTCGTAATGAAGTCATTCGCCAGAGAACCAAATGTAGAACCAAATGGCACATCTGTAGACGGACAAACGGCAGATGGAGCAAACATGTGCTTGAGTGGAGACCGCGAATGGGTAAACGTAGTGTAGGACGCCCTGCTGCAAGATGGGTCGATGATTTAAGGAAGGTGGCTGGCAGTGGATGGATGCGGCCTGCCCAAAACCGGGATGGTTGGCGCTCTTTGGGGGAGGCTTACGTCCAGTAGTGGACGGCAATAGGCTGATGATGATATAAAGCTGATAGCGAGGTCAAATCAAAATCCAAGATGGTGGCTGCGATATTTTCGAAAAAATCATCCTGGGAGTCGTTTTCATGGTTCTCGAGGATGCTAAAGCCGATAGTGAGGTCAAAATCAAAATCCAAGATGGCGGCTACGATAATTTTCGAAATGTTCATCATGGGAGTCGTATTCATGGTTTTCGAGGATAGTGAAGCCGATAGTAAGGTCAAAATCAAAATCTAAAAAGGCGACTGCGAAAAAATCTAAGTAAGGAACATTTCTCAAAACACGACCCCGCGAGCTGCTTGCAGCTCGCGCAACGCGCAAATACTAGTTATTATACTTATACTTTAAAAAGCTCGATTACCACTCACTGACTGACAGAATTGTTCTCCCAGATGGTGAAGGGGGAGGTGGGTATATTTTAACAGATTCGTAAACAAGTGACTCTGGTGAGTATGGGAAAAATCCCAAACTTCCCCTTTTCGCCCCCCCTCTCCCCCCTCCCCATCGTATCTCGGAAACTAAGAGACCCGTGTTTTGTTTTTTTACGGATTCGTATAGAGGAGGCTCGGAAACGTAAAAATCATTTTTTAGAGTCCCCCCTCCCCTTTTCCCCTTCTCCCCCCTTTAGGAGGATCTCGGAAGTTAAGCAGTAAAGCGAAGCGCAGCGTAGCGTAGGGATAAGGTCACGATATTTTTCCGGTGGTAGGTAGGTCCTGAGTGGAGCGAACCTGCGAGACCAAGATGAGCGAAGGGGGAGGTGGCGAGCGAAGCGAGTCGCCGACCTCCGTAGCGTTACGAAGGTTGAGCGGGTGAAGCGTAACTCAGGGTGACGACAAGCAAACTAACAAGTAACTCTCATGAGTAGGGCAAAAGTACTTAGCCTCCCGTTTGTGACCTCCCCCCCTCCAAATCGTATCTCAGAAACTGCCTCTTCTCCCCCCCCCCCCTCTTTAGGCGGATCTTAGAAGACGATTGGAACATTTTTTTTTTCAGATTCATATCAAGGGGCCCAGAGTTGGTCAAAAATATTTTCAAAAACTCCCCCTTCCGGTGGTAGGTAGGTTGAGTGGGTGAAGCGTAACTCGGGGGTGACGGTCGGCAAACTTACAAATAACTCTTATGAAGAGGGCAAAAGTACCAAGCCTCCCCTTTTTGGCCTCCCCCAATCGTATTTCAGAAACTATGAGACAAATGTTTTGTTTTTTTATGGATTCGTATAGAGGATGCTAGGAAAAGTAAAAACTATTTTTCAAAGTTCTCCCCCTTACTCCCCTTCTCCCCTCTTTAGGCGGATCTCGGAAGTTAACAGATTTGCAACATTTTTTTTTTCAGATTTATATCAGGGAACGCTGATTTGGTCAAAATCATTTTTCAAAACTCTCCCCTCTCCCCCTCTTCACCCCTCCCCGCATAGTGGTAAAGCGAAGCGTAGAGTAGCGTAGGGATAAGGTCACGATATTTTTCCGGTGGTAGGTAGGTCCTGAGTGGAGCGAACCTGCGAGACCGAGAGGAGCGAAGGGGGGAGGTGGCGAGCGAAGCGAGCCGCCGACCTCCGTAGCGTTACGAAGGTTGAGCGGGTGAAGCGTAACTCAGGGTGACGACAAGCAAACTAACAAGTAACTCTCATGAGTAGGGCAAATAATCAATTTGCCGGTTTAATACAAATCCTTAATCCACATAATTTTTAAATTTAAAATTATACTTGTTATTACCGCAACACATATTATATTTATAAAGTTACAACATGTCCACTGGCCTGCAAATTGCAAAAAACGTAAAAAAAATTGAATTTCGCGGGCTACATCGAAGCAATCACCTTAAGTGGATCTATTTCCTTTATTTTCTCTTGGGGCCCAGAGTATGTCAAAATCATTTATCAAAATCAAAATGAGAATCCAAGATGGCGGCTGCTATAATTTTCGAACTGTTCATCAATTTTATCATGTTTTCGAGGGTGCTTAAGCCGATAGTAAGGTCAAAATCCAAATCCAAGATGGCGGCTGCGACAATTTTCGATTTTTCATCATGGATGTCGTTTTCATGGTTTTCGGGTATGCTAAAGCCGATGGTGGGATCAAAATCAAAATCTAAGATGGCGGATGCAATCATTTTCAAAATGTTCATCATGGGAGTCGTTTTCATGGTTTTCGAGGATGCTTTAGCCGATAGCGTGGTCAAAATCAAAATCAAAGATGGCGGCTGCGATAATTTTCGAAATGTTCATCATGGGAGTCGTTTCATGGTTTTCGAGGATGCTAAGCCGATAGTGAGGTCAAAATCAAAATCCAAGATGGCGACACCAAAAAAATTCAAAGATATCATCATGGATGTCGTTTTTATGGTTTTCGAGGGTAATAAAGCTGATAGTGAAGTCAAAATCAAAACACAAGATGGCGACTGCGATCATTTTCGAATTGTTCATCATGGGAGTCGTTTTCATGGTTTTCGAGGATGCTAAAGCCGATAGTGAGGTCAAAATCAAAATCCAAGATGGCGACAGCAAAAATTCAAAGATATTATCATGGATGTCGTTTTTATGGTTTTCGAGGGTAATAAAGATGATAGTGAAGTCAAAATCAAAATCCAAGATGGCGGCTGTGATCATTTTCGAATTGTTCATCATGGGAGTCGTTGTCATGGTTTTCGAGGATGCTAAAGCCGATAGTGAGGTCAAATCAAAATCCAAGATGGCGACAGCAAAAATTCAAAGATATCATCATGGATGTCGTTTTTATGGTTTTCGAGGGTAATAAGATGATACTGAAGTCAAAATCAAAATCCAAGATGGCGGCTGCGATCATTTTCGAAATGTTCATCATGGGAGTCGTTTTCAGGGTTTTCGAGGGTGCTAAAGCCGATAGTGAGGTCAAAATCAAAATCCAAGATGGCGACAGCAAAAAATTCAAAGATATCATCATGGATGTCGTTTTTATGGTTTTCGAGGGTAATAAAGATGATACTGAAGTCAAAATCAAAATCCAAGATGGCGGCTGCGATCATTTTCGAATTGTTCATAATGGAAGTTGTTTTCAGGGTTTTCGAGGGTGCTAAAGCCGATAGTGAGGTCAAAATCCAAGATGGCGACAGCAAAAAATTCAAAGATATCATCATGGATGTCGTTTTCATGGTTTTCGAGGGTAATAAAGATGATAGGGGAGTCAAAATCAAAATCCAAGATGGCGGCTGCGATCATTTTCGAATTGTTCATCATGGAAGTCGTTTTCAGGGTTTTCGAGGGTGCTAAAGCCGATAGTGAGGTCAAAATCAAAATCCAAGATGGCGACACCAAAAAATTCAAAGATATCATCATGGATGTCGTTTTCATGGTTTTCGAGGGTAATAAAGATGATAGTGAAGTCAAAATCAAAATCCAATATGGCAGCTGCGATCATTTTTGAATTGTTCATCATGGGAGTCGTTTTCAGGGTTTTCGAGGGTGCTAAAGCCGATAGTGAAATCTTAATGAAAACCCAAGATGGTGGCTGTGATAATTTTTGAATTGTTCATCATGGGAGTCGTTTTCATGGTTTTCGAGGATGCTAAAGCCGATAGTGAGGTTTAAAATCCAGGAGGGCATAAACGACGTCACCGAAGGCCTGCTGCATGTTGTCTACGAAATGGGCTGTAAACTTTTTCGACCGATCAGGAATGGACGTAAGTCGGAACTTAATTACTAGCGAGACTCTGGCACTGATGAGGAAACGACGAGAACTCACAAAGCCACACAGGCTGAGAGTCAGGTTCTTAACATCCGGTCAAAAAGCAGTTCATACGCGATACTCGGAGTGCAAATAACCGAATTATGGAGCAAGCTTTAGCTCGGAATAAAGGCTCGAAGGTATTTGCCAAGCCCAGTACCTCCCGCTGTTGCCTGATAAAGCTCAGAACGTCACAAGGCACCACCGTCACTTCAAAGCCAGAGATTCTAGCTGAAGTCGAAAAGTTCTACGGAGACTTATATTATGCTCAAAAACCTTGCCCCACCTCAGGCCCACGGCGCGGATGACCAACGGGCCAAACTGACACGCCATCTCACAGACGAGCTTCCCGACATTGACATGGGTGAGATTGGAATGGCACTCAGGCAGCTTCACCACAACAAAGCCCCAGGGAATAACAGAATAACCATAGAGCTGCTCAAGGCAAGAGGAATACCTATCTTGACAGAGCTTGTAAACTCTTCAATTCCGTCATCCACACTTGCATAACACCGGAGGCATGGCATGGGAGTGTGGTTCTTCAAAAAGGGCGATAAAGCGCTCCTTAAAAAATACCGCTCCATCTCACTTCTGAGCCATATCTATAAGCTATTCTCGAGGGTTATTCTAAATCGTCTCGCCCAAAAGTTCGATGATTTTCAGCCACCGGAGCAGGCCGGGTTTCAAAAAGGTTACCGCACCATAGACCACATACACACCCCTAAGCAAGTGATTCAAAAGACCGAGGAGTATAACCAGCCTCCGTGCCTAGCGTATGTGGACTACGAGAAGGCTTTCGATACCGTCGAGACCTGGGCTGTTCTGGAGTCCATGCAGAGATGCCTCATCGACTGTCGCTACGTTGAGGTGATGAGATGTCTGTATAAGGCCGCAACAGTGACCGTCTAAGTACAAGAACAGAGCACAAAACCAAACTGTTTACAAACGCGTTGGAGGACGTTTTCAAGACGCTTGATTGGAAAGGACGGGGTGTTAATATCAACAGTCAGTACATCTCACACCTCCGATTTACGGATGACATAGTCATCATAGCAGAGTCTCTGCAGGAGCTGGAAAAATGCTGAACAGCGTGAGCGATTCTTCAAGGCGTGTGGGTCTCGGGATGAATCTGGCTGAACAAAAACAAAGTCATGTTTAATGGTCACGACACCCCGAGACCTGTAATCGTGAATGATGCTAATCTCGAGGTTGTGCAAGAATACATTTATCAAGGCCAAAGTGTACAACTGGGCATGCACGACTTTGAGAAGGAGGCAGCTAGAAGAATACGCTTGGGCTGGGCGGTATTCGGGAAGCTGCGTCATATCTTTGAATCATCGATCCCACAATCCCTTAAAACCAGGGTTTACAACCAGCGTGTCCTACCCGTAATGACTTACGGAGCCGAAACCTGAACACTTACCATCGGCCTGGTCCACAAATTTAAGGTTGCTCAGCGTGCAATGGAGAGAGCAATGCTCGGGGTTTCTCTGGTGTATAGAATTCGTAATGAAGTCATTCGCCTGAGAACCAAATGTAGAACCAAATGGCACGTCTGTAGACGGACAAACGGCAGATGGAGCAAACATGTGCTTGAGTGGACACCGCGAATGGGCAAACGTAGTGTAGGACGCCCTGCTGCAAGATGGGTCGATGATTTAAGGAAGGTGGCTGGCAGTGAATGGATACGGTTTGCCCAAAACCGGGATGGTTGGCGCTCTTTGGGGGAGGCTTACGTCCAGTAGTGGACGGCAATAGGCTGATGATGATATAAAGCTGATAACGATGTCAAAATCAAAATCCAGATGGTGGCTGCGATATTTTCGAAATAATCATCCTGGGATTCGTTTTCATGGTTTTCGAGGATGCTAAAGTCGGTTAAAATCAAAATCCAAGATAGCGGCTGCGATAATTTTTGAATTGTTCATCATGGGAGTCGTTTTCATGGTTTTCGAGGATGCTAAAGCCGGTAATGAGGTCAAAATCAAAATCCAAGTTGGCGACTCCAAAAAATCATTTTTTTTATATTGGATGCCGTTTTCATGGTTTTCGAGGGTGCTAAAGCCGATAGTGAAGTCTAAATCAGAATCTAAGATGGCGGCTGCGATCATTTTTTAATTGTTCATCATGGGATTCGTTTTAATAGTTTTCGAGGATGCTAAAGCCGATAATAAGGTCAAAATCAGAATCTAAAATGGCGACTGCAAAAAATTCTAAGTATGAAATACTTTTCAAAACACGACCCCGCGAGCTGCTTGCAGCTCGCGCAACGCGCAAATACTAGTTTAATTATATAGTCTTAGATTCCATTGAGCAACTGGATTCAAAGATTTTGTGCTTTTAATACATGAAACGTTTTTGCCAATTGAATTCTTTTAAGTTTGTTTCGAATTTTTCGGTTTAAGTATTCGCAATATTACAAGAAGTGAGCTTTAATTTAACTTTGCGATTTTATTGTAAACAGTATTCTTTAGCTTAAAGAAAAAAAATTAAGCTCGATCGCATATGTCAAAAACTTTACGGTCATGTTGAACAAACATCAGAAAGTCAGGCAGAAGCAGAGATGGGGATGCGGCGCAGTGTGGGAGAGGCAATGTCCAACAGTGGACTGCAATAGCCTGAGTTGATTAATTGATTGTATCTAGTAGCATTTTACATAACTATTTTGTTATCTTAATTCGGCTTCATCATCATCATCAGCCTATAATGTTCCCGCTGCTGGGACACAGGCCTCCTCTCTGTGAGATGGAGCCGGCCATAATCCACTACACGGGCCATTGCGAGTTGGTATTCGGCTTACCCCTTACTAACCGTAATCCCAATAGTGACAATAATGTCAATAATTGCAACTTTTGTTTGTTAATACGTCAGTTAGTTAGGTACTTTTAGGGATATCGCCACAGGGCCGCTCATAAAACCAGCGTGACTTTTGTACTCAGTTGTTTAGGAAGCTTTCAGTATAATATTTTTACCAGTTACAGCACCGATTTGTATTTAGTAGTTACTTAATAGATACAAATACAATTTCCTAAATGGCAGCTTAAAAGCTTCGTACTTCGCGCGTGTTTAAATAGACAAATTAATTGGTTTTTTTTTGCAAGACTATTAGTCTTGCACAGAAATATAATCTTGTATGACTGTTCCTTTTGTTAGATATAATTTGGTCTTTGTTGTTTTTGGAATCATTAGTGTGTTTCTATCAGATTTCGCTAGACAGTAGCTGATTATATTTGGCTATCCATAAAGAGATCTAGTAATGTTACCTGCATCCCCTTAAGGCGCTTCCTCACCGGGAGCATTCGCGTGTAATGTAACATTATAGATTCGATTTTGAGCATAACATTACAATACTAGCTCCCTGACTGACGAGCATTCGCGTACATTAGTATAGATTTGCGCAATGTGATGCTCGATTGTCTTCGAATCTGTAACGTCACATTACAGGTGAATGCTCGCGGTAAGGGAGCGCCTTTAAAAGCAAATATGCCTAATTACACTTTTTTCTAATTTTGTCGTTATTTTGTTTCCAGGTTCGTAAGACGAGCATCCGAATGACTGCTATAAGGGAATATCCTTTTGACTTGAGTGATTTACAAAATCAACCACCGAGTGCGGTTGGTGGAGACCCTAAGCCTGCGCCCACGCAGCCCAACCCTCCCTCGGCGATCAAACAACGCGTCTCAGTGCCCTCACTTGAAGGGAAGAGAAAAGTTTCCATCATGGCGGACGAGTCCAGCAAAGATCGGGAAAACCTACCTTCAGACAGGTATGATGACCTCTTTATTATTAAAACTAGCTATTACTCGCGGCTTCACCCGCTACTCGTTTCCTATTGTCGTAGCGTAACATTATGTTATATTACATCACCCATGTATGCGATGTATTTTTACAAAAAACAAAGACTAAAAATTAGTCTTTGTTTTTTGTAAAAATACATCAAAATGGTCCCAGGGCAGGGCGGGAGAGACTGTCAGACTCGTACTGACTAAAATCCACGGTGTCTTTCAATAGCCCTTTATGTTCCGGGGTCACGGTAATTCATGAGTCCAGTGACGCCAATATAGCCTTCCTCGATAAATGGGCTATCCATCACAAAAATATTTTTACTTCGAACCAGAAGTTCCCAAACAAACTCGACAGAATCATAATATGATTTTAAATGTCAAACTCTAATTACGAAGAATGCATGTCATTATAAGTTTAAAAATGTTTCCCTTACTTATGATCTATATTTACATACATTTCTTGGAGGAAGCTAATGAAAAGTATGTAAACTGCTATGTGATGTGTTCTAAATTATGATTTTAAACCGATACATGTATAATACTTCTATTGATTAGTCTTTTTACATTTTAAGGACAGGAACTTGGAATCGACCATTTCTGATTCAACAGTAAACGATCAAAATATTCATTTTTCGATCTGAAAAAAAAGTATTTTGTTGTAGTTCAATAAACTATCTAAATAATGTCACATAATTATGAGTATATTTAAGACGGACTGTGAATGGAATAAATATTTATAGTAATATGTTTTTGTCTGCATCAAGAGATATTTATATCATTTTGTATTTGTAAATTTATCGACATCCTTGTAACAATAATTAATGTTTCCACTAGATTAATAAATATAATTTGCGTAAAGGGAACACTGTTAGAAATCTTGAATTTGAAGAAATAAAAAATGCATAAAAGTTAGGTTTTCAATAATTCCGCGATAGTGGCTTTAAAAAAAAAAAACAGTAGTGTACGGTCTTAGATAAATGATTTTCAACCTGCGCAAAAAAAAATTAAATAGACGACAAACAACTTGTACTGAACACATGGTAGACTGAGCAACAACCACCGATTTTTCATCGCATTCGCAGTACTTTGTGGCCAATCGCACAAGTGTTTTTTTCTGAAAATGAAAATGATGAAGAAGAACCTGAAAATAACTTATCTGGTTGTCACCATTTCCAATTTTATCGGCCAGCACGTTTTAGAACTCATTTGATGAGCACGTTTTTTTTTGGTCCAAATAGCGCCGGAAATAAAAGGCTGTTTTGTTTATTAAATTAACTTCTTATTTTACCACCCGCAGTCGGGTAAAAAGGAACTGCAAAAGGTAAACATTGAGAAATTATTTTATCTAATCTAATCTGTACCAATAGGTACTGTTTTCATTGTTATAAATCTTTGACGAAATGAAATAAATAATAATAAAAGTGAAGTGCATCTTATCCTATATTGCAATTCGATACCATTAGTGGTTGTTTTAAGTTACATAATTATTGTTGACTGAAATTCAGTACTTATAAGAATAGTTCAGATATATTAACAGTTGGTAGGTACGCAAAAATTGATTTGAATGAAATAGACTAGATTCTCGTCATCTTCCCGCCCTCTCAATTTTACCCGACTGCGTCGGAAGAAGGGCGATGTTTCTTGTACATTTTTTCCTTTCGCCCAGTGCCAGTTACTCCTTTGTCTATCATATCTTTGCTCTTCAAACCATCCATCTTCTATTTGGTGTTCCTCTCCTTCAATGACAGTCATAATTATTTATTTTTTCTCATAAATTATTTTTTTTAATTCGACTAGTTTCTCAAAACAATAATAATTGATCAAAAGTTAGTTATTAAAAAAACATTCTAAAACAATACTCAACAATATTATTTTTATAAATACGATTTGGATGGATAGATGGACGTTAGTTAGTCAATCACGTTAGAATAGCTGAACAGATTTTGATGAAATATGGCACAGAGGTAGGTTATAATCACGAAAACTACATACGATACCTTTTAACCGGTATTTACGATTATGTCAGAAAATTGTCGAGTCTTAAGTGGGGTAAGCCGCTTACTAGTGAGAATTAATTATAAACATTATTTATCAAAACCAGGGACCGAAACCGGTATCAACAATACCGGTATTTTTTCGGTAACAACCTTTTTTTCTTTTACAGGTAATTTTAAAGATTACCTTTATTATTAAAAGTGAATACATAACCAGTATTAATACCGGTTACCGAAATAAATATTACCCCTATCTTGCACACTTCAAACGTGCCGTCGGCAATAGTCACAGGGCGCGCATCGCATGTGTGTGTGACAAAGAGTCATTATCTTTAGTTAACCGGTATTAAAACGGTAACCTGAATAGAGGTTACATTTTTCTTCGGTCTGGTTACCCAGATAGCGGTAACCTAAATCTGAAAAATAACCGACATTCTTTAATACCTGTACCGTAATTTATAAAGGTTTTCGGTCCCTGATCAAAACACAGTAGCCGTACATTTAAAAACGAAAACAATAGTTATTTGTTATACAAGAGTGCAAAGTTGCTTTTTAACCGCGTGCTCAATTTTGATGACCGAGCAAGCGAATGATTCTAAAATTGAATCACGAGTGCAACGAGTGATTCAAAAATTAGAATCATGAGCGGTAGCGAGGGAATCAAAAGAGCACAAGGTGAAAAATCTTTGCACTCGAGTGCAACACGTAACTTTTCATCCCACCTCAGCGAGGAAATGAGTAGATGCAAAAAAAGTTTAGGTAATAACTACTTACTGCGTTATTATAGGTAAGTATTACAGAAAATAAAATATAGTTTAGTATGTTTTTAAGTTTCTTATTAATTTTTATCTTGGTTTTTCTTAACAATAAGTAGGACGTGAAAAGAAAACCGCAAAAGAAAAGTTCTGAGTCAATAAGGTTCCGAGTCTGAGATTTTATTTTTAATTATGTCTGTGTGTGTGTCCATTTAAAATAAATGTTTTCTATTCTATTCTATTCTTTTTAGATTGTAATAAATTAATAGTAGATTACGCACCAAAGGATTCTGGTTCGGGATTCAAGTTAGCCCATTGGGCACCACATCAAGCGATCAGCTGTAGGGGTCAGCAGCCGCCTTTACTGGCACAACTCTTTAGTGCACGTGCATGTTCCAAATTCAATTTACTTTATCCACTAGAGGATAAAAACGGCTTTTACCCACAGATATCGAAGAGGAAAAATAGGCTTTCCGAGATGGGGGGATGAAAAACATATTTTTGTACCTGCCGGGGTCGTGAAACTGTCTTATCAGGAAACCGTGACCCTGGAATGTAAAGGGCTATTGAGGGATCACCATGGATTTTAGTCAGTAGGTACAAGACTGACAGTCCATCCCGTCCCTCCCTGGATGAAAATACTCATTTGATAACTTTACCACGATAAAAAAAAGGTTGCACTCCAGGAGTGCCGGTAGAAGTGAAAACTTTTTTGTTACTATGTTTTATTTTTAATTTGAATGACGTCTTACTCATTTTCGATCAGGGTCACGTGACCCTGACGCGAGTTTTGGTCACGTGACCCTGACGCGAGTTTTAAATTTTTTACCCATTACAGAAAAAGTGTACAACGCCGCTAAAGAAGTTTTCACTTCAAAAAAACATTTCGCTTATCACGTTCACGTCCGGAGTAAAATTTAAGTGACTAATGTTTCATCATATTCAAGTTGTGGACTGAAACCTGTCAATCAAATCAAATCAAATCGTTCATTTCAACTAGGCCAATTACAGGCACTTATGAATTATCAAAAGACATAAAATAAAACAAGTACAAAAATACCTAGCTATGGTGCTACATAACAGTCCCAGTCATACTAGACATAAAAACTGTGAAAGTACCGTAGGTGCTCATTCCAAAGCGTAGATATCTATGGAGAATAATGAGCAAGAAACGCCATGGACTCTTTTTCAATCGCCAAAAAGCCTGAAAACCTGAACTACGATACGGTAGTGCCACCTGTAGTTTTATTATAGAACTAAAACTACATAGACAGTGAGTACTTTATGTACTGAGCTCAAATGTCATTGGATATTGTACAGCGCTCAGTGCGCTATTGGTACCAACGAGTTTACGATAACTGTTCATAGATGGCGCTACCTGGTGCCAATCTCAATCGTAGCTGTGAATTTCCAATACATTTTATCCCTGGCCATGGTCCTGAAAGCATGGTTGAATGCAAAACAAGCACGTAATGCTAGAGCAAGGCACACAATAGGCTATATTTTTACTCATTTTTTTGTTATCCAAAATATAAATCTGAAAAAATATTTTACTCAATTTTTTATTATCCTAAATATAGATCAGTACCCTTAGCACGAATTTTCACTCTTTTACTTTACAGTATTTACAGCGTTTCTTGAGGTTTCTTGTATGGAAAAATGGAACTGCGCCTCTGGTGTGCGAAGAAGGAACTAATTTTTCCCTTGAAAAGTGTCAATTTGAAATTGTCAAAGTTCCAGTTTACGTCTCAAATACTGAAAAATCATGCTAAGGGTGCTGAAAAAAATATTGGACCCCTATTTTTTCATTTGTTACGTAAACCAAAATTAAGGAAGATACAATGCTTCTAAAAATCACAAAACGTAACTTGGTCGGTACAATTTTAAAAGCGTTATGACGTCAAAATCCCGAATTTGGAAGCGTTTCATCTTTTTCAATATTCATGGATTTTAAAAAAGAAAACATACATACATGTCCATAATTTTTCAATATTGTGACTGACGGCCTTAACCGATTTTCAGTTTATTTATGCACTCAAATACGCTTTTTTAGTTTCTGTAGGAATATTTCCATTTTTATCTCGAAATTATATATTATTGTTTATGTACCTTCAATATTTATATAAATAAATCAATAAATATTTTTGCTTTTTTGTTTTTTGAAGATGCTGTTTAATATTATATTTTTAATTGCGCGATCTCATTGGTCTCAATCATCACCAGCCGGAAGACGTCCGCTGCTGAACATAGGCCCCTCCCTATAGAGAGATTCAGAGACGAATGACCGATAGATGCAAGGGGCGAATTGTCGTTCGGCGTGGCGGTTAAAGGGGGAGGCCTATGTTCAGCACCGGACGTCTTCCGGCTGGTGATGATTGAGACCAATGAGATCGACCAATTAAAAATATTTGAACTACTTATACTATTGGACAGCATCTTTTAAAAAAGGAAAATGAAAATCGATGAATGATGATGAATGAGAATGAAAATACAGAAACTGAAAATCGGTTAAGTCCGTCAGTCACAATATTGAAAAAAAAAATTATACCGACCAAGTTACGTTCTGTGTTTTTAGAAGCGTTGTATCTTACTTAATTTTGATTTACGTAACAATCCTTAAATTTATGAAAGCTACATTACTGCCGAGTGCCGAGTAACTTATGCAAAACACCTCGTATCTTTCAAGCGGCTGAAATCGCGGGTAGAAACGGACTAATAAAATTAAATAGAGTTTAAAAAAATACTACTGAAAAACGAAGTACTTACTTTGCAATTGAAAGGTCACATTTATCAATCTGTGTCAAAAAAATATTTAATATCAACAGGAAAAGTTTTAAGTTTTTCATATTTTCCTAACGCGAGCGTTGAAGTCTTTTACTCCTGAAGTATGGACTAATTGAGAAGAAAATAAAAAAGATTATTGCATAGTTGAACCCTCAGATGAAGGAATAGGCAGATAGAACGTGCGCGAACAACAAAGCGACCACAGTTTTTATTTATGTGTGCGCGGCAGATAAGTGGCGCCGTGTACGGACACGTGCATCTGTGTGCGTTTACGGTTGCCAGATATTGAGAAATACTCCCACATTTTTGTTCAGTTACATTGCTCTCAAATACTGTACTACATTTTTTTTTTAATTGGAAACGCTATTTTGCTTTATGGTTATACCTAGAGAGCATAAGCGTGTAGTATTTATTATTTATCAGAATAATAATAAGGAATAAAAGTTAATATGCGTAATTACTTACTACCTATTTAATTACTCCTTACCTATTTAATTCTCACAATAATGTACCATGTACAATCGACAAAGTCGAATCATGATCCACCATAATCTTATTTTCTAACAGACATTCAAATACAATTAGGTCCACAGTCGCGTAAACATACATATCCATGGTAATGACTTTGATCTTTGTCAATTTGACGGATTCAAACGATTTATTGTCAAAATGGGTCTTGATTCCACTTTGTCGACTGTACATTGATTCTTTACATAAAAATACTAGATACGTGTTTCAGGTTTCGCATAAGCAAAAACTAATGTTGTATAGGTACTATAGATTACGACTGTGCAGTTGTTTTGACGAATTTGATCGATATTTTTAATGCACAATACACATTCCTCTAATTCAGGGTAATTTACCCGTCATAAACTAGCAACACAGACGATTTACTGTCAAGGTTTTGTGTTTCAAGTGAGCCGAAAATATTTTATGGAAAATAAATACCAAAACAATAAAAATAACAAGAGTTACCTGTGGAAAGATATCCCATCTTGTTTTTTTTCTTTTTGTGAACAACTTTTGCAGTGTTTAAACACACAAGACGGCATGTTTTGGCATAAAATGGCAAATCACTAGTGACGTGTGAGCGAGACGATGCGTAGCTTGGTACTGTCGCGAGTTCGTAGCAACTTTTGATTTAGTAGTAACTTTGGTGGAACCACTCGCGTGTTCTGAGCGCTCTATCTGCCTATTTGTTTTATCTGAGGTTGAACCAACCTTTCCTTACCGTACTTCTTAATCAAACAAAGATTGGAATTTAGTTTATTTACCACTTACATTTATTCCTTTCCTATTAACATAACATTTTAAATGAAACAATAAACAGAAATCTATTAAATAATCGTAAATTGTTAAACATGAGCACGTCTAGCAAGATGAGATATTTTACGACTCGCAGACGACATTCAATCATGAAGTTTAGACCAAATGATAAAGTGTCTTTTAACTGCGTACCTTTCACTGAGCCATGGCTCGACAATTCGACAGCATAATCCTCCCGACACATACACCTACGCATGTAGTATGTACAATTTCCTAAGTTCATCACGTGATTGTGTTTGTGAAAGGCACAAACCAGCGCCCAGTTACAAGAGAACCCTGCTGACTCATAACATGACCCTTTGTTGTCTGATACTAAGAGTCACTGGGGGGGATAATAGAGGTCATGTCAATTGGTCGCTTCCAAGACTTATGTAGGTGTATCACATGACTGGCGACCAAACAATATTGTATTGCAATAATATGATAGATAAGCGTACCTATAGGCATCACGTGCTTTGAATCTCAATTAAATGTAATTGCGATTACGTTGTCATAGAAATACACTTGTAATAATCTAGATTAAATTGAGTTGATTTAATGGCAGTTGTAAAAGGTCAGTTTTTTTTTTCAATATAGCGGTCGGGGCTTAGGCTAGCCGCTCACTGGTGGCTATTGGTCGCTGTGACCTTTTGGCGCCCAGTCGCCTACCGGTAGAAACCATTTGTCACCATTTTCAGCGCACTTCCATAAATCTTATAATCCTCGACGAGGAAACAAAAAGTCATCGTGACAAACGGCCACCAATATCCTTATCACGAGTTTTCACTATTTACTTTACAGTGTCTTACCAGTATTTGCAGCGTTTCTTGTATGAAAAAATAGAACAGCGCCTCTGGTGTGCGAAGATGGAACTAACTGTTTCCTTGAAAATTGAAAATTTCAAATTGTCAAAGTTCCAGTATACTTTACGTCTCAAATACTGAAAAATCGTGCTAAGGGTACAGTTAGCAGCTAGACTCAAGCGCTTAGCAAATGTAAACACTTTGTTGCTGACACGGCAAACCTTCACAGGAAACCGTAATTCATAAGTAGTGTTAAGTGGAAGCAAGTGGACACAAAAGTATACGTATTATGCGCCAATATTCATTGGTACCTTGTATGTGACACAAGACACAAGAGTGTCCAATGTTTGTTGCCTGCCTAAAGGCGTTGATCCTTGTTTTCAAATGGAGATCATTGATAGTCGTTCCGAGAAGTCAGGAACGGAAATAGTGATATCCAATCATACCCGTTATCTAGTTACTACGCGGTAAATATGTCACGAACCTTTTACGTAAAAAAAAGGGTCATCGGGTTTACTGGAAGCCAATCATAGAAAAGGCATGGGCAGATTATGGATGTCTTGCTAAAAATCTAAATCCTATAATAACATAACTATAATATTTTTTTAGAGTGGTAAAATCACCAGTTGAGTCCCCCCACCCAGGGCAGGGCGGGAGGGACTGTCAGACTCGTACTGACTAAAATCCACGGTGTCTTTTAATAGCCCTCCATAGTCCGGGGATACGGTAATGATATATGACCCGCAACCCCGGCAACCTTTAGCCCTCTATAAGAGGGGGTCCCCTTATCATGCTGACGCTCTTTGAGGAGCTCGTGGAACACAACGCGCCATCAACCTAGGCATGGCCCATGATCGCCGCTGTGAGGACACGGCGGTGCTCTGCCCAAGCGGGGCAGTCCTGCACCGTATGCCCCACCATGTCTTCAGGGCAATCCTTACATTGGTGACACCCAGGCTTTACTTCCTTTCTCATCAGACACCGGTACCTCCCGAAACTTCCGTGTCCGGTAAGGACCTGCGTCATGCGGTAGGTCAGGACGCCGTGACGCCTCTCCTCAAAGAGGGGTCTTACCGCCGCGATTGCGGTGTGCCCGATAATAACATTATTAGTAATATTTACTACATGTAGTACTATTTACTACATGTAGTACTATTAACTACATGTAGTACTGTTAAGTAGGTATTCTGTAGTAAATAAAAACTGTGAGAAAGTTTAATACAAGCCGGAAAAAACACTTGAGTTGACTTGATATCTACTCATAAACAAGTCTGTAAATAAATAAATTATAAAATATGTGATCTTCAGCGCCTGTTCACCTTGTCAGTGCAACCGGCAGAATGGCAAATGGCAACCACATTCGTTTTCCAACTTATACTTACTAACTCAGATCAAAGAAATAGGCAGATAGAGCGCTCAGAACAAGCGAGTGGGTCCATCAAGGTTAATAAAAAATCAAAATCGAATACAAAGTCGCGACAGTACCAAGCTACGCGTCGTACCAAGCTGCGCGTCGTTGTTGTTTTTTGCCAAAATATCTTGTTTTTAACCATCGTAAAAGTTGTTCTCAAAAACAAAGAAAACATTTTGGAATGTAATTCTATTTGATTTTGTATTAACTTTGGTGGAGACACTCGCGTGTTCTGAGCGTTCTATCTGCCTATTTCTTTGATCTGAGCTTACTAAGTACTGCAGGCGACGTTACATTTGCATAACACCTTTTCATAAACACCGACCAACGCAATCATACGAGGCTAAATTAATCAAACTTGTTGTTCATAAAAATCACCTTTTATATAAATCATCAAATTCAGTGTCAATGCCACCACGAGTTTAATGTAGATTAGTTTACGTATGGCATTTTCGTCTCCTCTAAAGAAAATGGCAGTGAACTTACTAATGATTTCGTTTTCATGCAGATTTCTTTTCAACGGTAGTTGTTGTTAAAAATATCAATGAAAACTTGAAAAGTTATCGATGGCTGCTTTTAATCATGGCACGCATGCCTATTGTGTACGGACATTATTATGGCTGTTGCACACAATGCTTCACGTTAGTCACACATCATTGACCGTTGCTAAACTAGTAACTATGAATTTGACAGATTTTGTTACGACTAGAGCAATGTCATAACCTATCCCAATATATGTATCTTCAATGGATTTTAAACTACATCACAAATAAAAGAGGGTTTACTTTCGATTTGGAAAAGTTTGACAGATTAAGGTAGGTTGATGTGTCACGTGATCCTTCGCCTTGGTACTGGTGACCTTAGCTTTAAAAATGATTGTGTCATCAAGATCTTATCAAAGCTGGGGTTTAATAGTTCATTGTTATCCTAGGGGTAAAATTAACTTATTTAGGTAGTCCCGAGTCGGGTTTTGGAGCGCGAACGTATCGCTCTAAATAGATCGAGGTACTAAACAAGTTTTTAACGCGAGGTAAACTATGTGTTTTTAATTACGAATACAAAGAAAGTAAAAATAAAAAGGAAGTTAGCGAAAAAAGAGTTTAGAACAGATTGCGGCTTTCCCGCCAATTTTGTTTCTGTTTTTGTTCGTTTTACCAGCCAGCTATTCAGTCATTATTTTTCAGTTTCATGATTGATGATGTTGAAATTTTAGCCAATTCTATGTTATTTTAAAGGAACAATTTATTGAAACTAAATTATAATAAAGTCATTTTTTTAATAACACATAACTTAAAGTTATTAAATATTTACACATCGCGCTGTAATTTCTTATGGCTTTATAGAACTTAGAACATGGTCTTTCAGTTGAAAGCATTGTCCCTAGGGTACAAAAATACTACTTTCAACTCGCTCGTCAGGCATGTACTTTTAGACGGTCAACTTTCCGAGTTGAGTAATTAAAAAATAATTTTATGACTCCCCAACCTCGTCCTGCCTCTGAATGTTAAAACGTGTGAACTGCTGAAAGGCACACCGCTTGATTAATTGATTTGTCGTAGCATGCATTTGTAGGTCTAGAAGGTTGTTTTTACGATTAATCTTGAAACCTGAAACTAATTTAGACTAATTATAGATGATTTATTAAAGATTCGATTGCTTTACTTATGAGAAGAATATTGCTAGGATATCCACTTGAACTGCTTGAATTTTTTTATACAAAGTTTAAATACATTTTTCAATACTTACTTATTATTATTTAGGTGTCTAAAGTTTTTTTCATAAGTTCAAGTATTTTTTTTTTTTCAATGTCTGTAAATCTACATGTTGTATATTTTTGATCTTTTAAAAGCGTGAATCTTTAGGCTGTGGGAAAGAGACAGAGCTTTACAAGTCTAGTGCCATCTCGTTCCCTGAACGGAACTATTCACGTTTTAAACGTCATGGTAGGACACCTAGGCTCCTGATGATGGTGATGATGATGGATACGTTATCTAGTTATATTTCCTCTTTTAAATAATATTATTTATTGTATTGCGAACGGGATAAAAGCACTGTTTTCCTCTTCACTGCTTCGATTGCTTGCGTAACCATGTGCTCACATTGAAATAGGTACTACATTGCTTAAGCATTCTAATAATGCTCGTATTCATAAAAGTATCACAACTTTGAAGAATACAAACTATTGACAAAAACTACGTTTGAAGAGACTGAAGATATTAAAAATATAATGCATCATGATGACTCGCTTATAATAATCCAATTTTCAAACAGACGCGTCAACAAAAGTTTTAAACCGACCGTTTAGGAATGTCGTACAGGTGCAATTCGTCTCTCTCACATATTCGATGCGGTATATATTTACAGAATTTTTATTATAATTTGTTAACGCATGAAATATTGTTCACCTTATTCATTCATGTTCACAACAAGCGCAAGTAATCCTAACAAAAGTTTTTTTTTTCAAAACCTTTCAAAACATTAATATCTATCAACGTAAACTATTGTTCTTTTGCGTTTAACTGATAGGTATACAAATACAAGATTATTTAAAATAACAAAGGTGTTAAAAGGTGATACGTATAACTAATTTGTAATTCACACTCGAATTAACAGGAACAGCGTGGCTACGATAGCAACACGAAGTCGTCGTAGGTAATAATTAGACTGACAACGGTGCAGATTATGTGCCCACGGTAGTACTGAGAACTCATCACATACCATGTAGTTATCATTAACAGGCGACATATAAAACCACATGGAACAAATCACTTGGCTGTTTTTAATCGCGATTGCACACATTGTATCGATGCGTGCGGAAGAATCGGAGGCAGCGGGCTGTGCGGGCGGCGCGGGCGCAGCTGTTATACGAGCGTTGTTTGAAGTGACTAGTATAAACATGGCCGCGACGCCTCGGGCTCATTTAGTCACTCATCACCGAGTCTGCGCCCCGTGCAATAGTTCGCAACGCATTTTTATGGCAGTGGGCCTACTGTTGTACTTTAGGAAAATTTTTGCACTACGGCCAATGACCGGCCAGCCGGCCGGCGAAACTGAACGTACCGAGGCAGTCACGTGCCCGGGGTGAGGCGCGGCGGCCGACTCGCGCGCAGCCGAACCTTCTCTTATAAGATGCACATTCGCCGCGGCATAGGTGTGGAGCGTGCTGAGCCGAGCGGCATGCCACCGCGTAAACCAGTCCTCAAATTCGCCCGCTAATCTAGTTATAGTGAATAAGACTCTCTGAGTACCATGTAGGATGTCTCACAGCAGCTTAAGTTGTCACTACGACAGCTACCTACCGTCAGACTCATCTCTCGAAACAGATGCACTCAACCGTCACTGGTAAGTTTAAATAATATCCTTATTAATTTCAATAACACGACATTTTATTGATAAGAAATTATTTTATCTCATAACTATTATAAAAATATGAATTATGTAGATAAAAAAAATTTGCAAAATTAACGAAAGACGAAAAATAAGTTTTCAATAATTCCTGAAAGAAAATAACTACTTTAAATCCTTCATAATTTAGTACACAAAGTAGCAACTAAATACCACTGTGTTTGCCGGTAGTGACTGCAAGGAAAAAAACCTGGAATATTGATAAAATAAAATAATAATAATACCCACATATTATGTCCAATTTTAACTTCCCACCCTATATTTATTTAAATGACAAATATGTGCGTCTTATCATTTTGGTCACACGTTATGGATTGTCGAGAAAACGATGTCGTCACTGGCTAGTAGTAATTGGAAGGTTCTGTTCGCAGTAGCGTCGTAGCGCGCATCAAACACCTGAACAAAGGTTTACTGAAAACTTCAAAAACATGTTGACCAAGCTGGCTGTGCGACAGACGCGAACGCGACGCGCGGCGGTTGCAAAGCTTCGAACACATAATTATTTTTCTTTATAACATGTGCTATTTAAAATCGAAGCCATGGCTAAGGTCATCGTGCATATTTCTAGTTATATGACCCACATTTACTATCAACAATCCGTCGTATAAAGATTGCTTCACATCTTGGCGGACACCGCGTTATGGTAACATACACACTGCACTGTAGACATGTTTTTGTTCATATATGGACATCGGAATGACTCCCTACAGAGGACAGTCATCATGAGACTGCTATTATCTTTATAAAACACAATAGATCCATGTTTTCGGTATGCTTATTATTAATTTCAGTCACATTATACGTCTAAAGAATAATTAAGTATCAGCCCTTTGTTAGTCTGTCACACTGCATCTTGTAATTACCATCTGAAAATGTAATTACACTGAAAACTGTAACGATACTAACAGTCATGAAGAAAAAGACAGAGGTACTAAAAAAATACCAAATAGACTCCTGAAAATTTGGCCTTCACCTTCCAACATAAATAAATATTAGATTAACACATCGTTTGATTAACACAGTTATCATATTTATAAATAGGGTAAACAATAAATATTGTGTCCTATAAATACGAACACTAGGATGTTATTCCCACAATTTTATTTTATCTACATTTATTCCTCAAATACTTTTTTTTTTTATATGAAGCCTCACAAAAATATTTACAGTACTTATCAATCATCGTTAAGACTAATTACATTCGGATATCGCGTTCAAAATCAACGCGAATCAACGTTTATTAAAGGTAAACATTGCTCACGTAACGATTAAGGTTGCCAATCATTGGCTGCTACATTTAACTGACTAAACATTGACCCAGTGCACCGCTGTCTGCGCGTAACTTGCTGTCGATAAAGCCTTTACCATGAACTCACCTTGTGCCATGAATTGGTTAAACAATAGGTTCAGTAGTCAGTTGTGTATAATTTTTGTTCTACTGCTGTCCACGTTACTGCGACACGTGGCTCGTAACAGCATGGCAGTAACATGTACCTTATTCACCACGCGTTTAATTGTCATACGTAATAATAAAATAAACTCAATGTACCGAATATTTAAACAAATGATGATTTAAAATTCTTATAGTAATCCCAAACTTACATAAATAGTTAGATTTCCTGACCGTAGTGAAAAGTTTCAGTACCATCAATGTTAAAAACTTAAAATTATCCTCTGAAATATCTTTTCAATTTGTTTTAATAATTAATTAATCCAAGAAAGTACATTCCTCTAAAAGGTACTATCAAATGGGATAAATAGGGGATCACGACAATTTGAAAGATCACAAATTAATTGTATTAGTAGCATCAAAGGATCTTATTCTTCATTAATTAAAAAAAAGGTAGGGAGGCTTTTTATGTCCAAAGTATTTGAAATCAACACCCTGCATGTTTCCTGTTCAACATTTCTTACCGATTCATCCCGGTGTCCATTCTTCGTCCATAATTGGGCCATAAAAGCATCCATACCTTGCCCCTTATCCACGAAGGCACGATACTAATTACTCCTGATTGATTGTAACCAAAGAAATATGTTTCGTATTAGCATGTATGTATGTGTATATTACCTTCGGCGTATGCGCAACGTCTTTGAGTCGCTGTTATGAATAGCAAGTGGTAGACTGTTCTTTATAAAGTCTCGTTTGCAACGGTGTGTTTTTCAATAAACTCAAAATTCACTTTTTAAAAACAAACGAAAATTTTGCATTCAATAATAGGTATGTGATTAAGTCTTACCTCGTTTTCCCGCCCTTTCAGTCCCTCTCCTGGACAAAAGCTTCAGTCCACTTTTCCACCTATCGCTCTATTAAGTGTCCTCCTTCAATTCTACCCATTTAGTAATTAAAAAATATTTCAAGTCTAAAATCCAATCTAAGAAACTGAAAGCCTTTAATTTTCATTGAACCCAGTTAAAATATTTAAAATTTTCAGGCGGTTTGAGACTTCCTCTTTTCATTCTCTCTTCTCTTTTTAAAAACGTTGCGGAAAATCGAATGAAAAGAACTTAGCTAAACAATAATTAATTAAGATTAACATCATATTAGGAATAACTAACGCCCTATCAAAAGTACTGCTAATCTGTGTAAGCAAACTGTATTACTGTACGTGTTGTGAAAACTGTAAAAGCAATGTAGCTAAGCGCAAGTTCTTCCGCTTGTAACAGTAGACCGTGAGAAAATATTTACATTCATACATGGAAGTTAAAAGTATCTGTACCCCTAGCATGAGTTTTCAGTATTTGAGACGTAAAGTATGCTTTAACTTTGACAGTAACATCAAATTAATTAATAATTCTCAACATCATATTAGGAATAACTAACGCCCTATCAAAAGTACTGCTAATCTCTGTAAGCAAACTGTACGTGTTGTGAAAACTGTAAAAGCAATGTAGCTAAGCGCAAGTTCCTCCGTATGTAACAGCAGACCGTGAGAAAATATTTACATTCATACATGCATGGAAGTTAAAAGTATCTGTATTTTACGGCTCTTTAGTATTATATTCGTCTTTTAAAACATACACTATAATACATTTAAAAAACTAAAGTGAAATATTGTTAAATTAATCGATGCAATTATATTTCGTGCAATTTTGCGCAGTAAAACCGAGTTTTTATAGACAATATAGACAATCTTCTGCGGGGGGAGACGGAATGGGAAGCGGTCACCTCCTTCTGCGAAGCAGTCATGCTGGCGAAGGAGGAAACGAGACACATGAGCTGTAGAGGGCCAAAGCCTGTCGGGGTCGCGGAACTGAAAAGCTGCTGTGACACCGGAACGTAAAGGGCTATTGAAGGACACCGTGAATTTTAGTCAGTACAAGTCTGACAGTCCCTCCTGTCCTGCCTTGGACTTGACTTTACAAAGCTAAAAAAATAGACAGCCTTACTGAAGCATAACTCAAAAAAGTGCCAACTGATAAACGGCATTTGACGTTCATTTAAGGGTCATTTTGCGTTTTTTTAAGACAAAATGTTCAAAGATGTTTAACTTTTTGTAGGAAGACGGTCTATTTTTAGCAAAACTCGTTATATTGGTTATAATACTGTGCAAAATTGCTCGAAGCAAAATTGCATCAATTAAATTATATATCTTTAGTATTTCACTTTCGTTTTAATAACATGAATGGCCTAGAATTTGTTCTAAAAATACACTACAATAATATTTGGTAATAGTCTAAGTTTTAAAAACGTTATGTACACTGTAATGAAACGATGTTTGTAAATTAACATACCATAATATTCAAACAATGTGCCAGGCAGAAGCTTAGCACGTGTAGTGTATAAAAAGACATAATATGTATCACATTTTATGTCTTACTTAATTTATAAATTCTCACTTATCTTACCAATATTATAAATGCGAAAATTTGTGACTATGAACGGATGGATAGGTATTTGTTACTCTTTGACGCGAAAATTACTGCACGAAGTGGGTATACACAGTCAACACATAATCTGGATTAACCCATGAGATAATTATTTTGCTCGATTTTTTCTTTCTGTGGTATAATTTTCGAGTTGCAGTGTGTGGTTGTCCGTTACTCAATCACTCTAAGATAGTTGGACGGATCAGGCCCTGCAGTTTCGACAAAAATTATATAACGAAAAAAATCGCTCGTTAAGTCTAATCGATATCAAATATCTTTAATAGATTTTCAACCTTATGCTTTCGAAATAAAGTTGAAAGTCTATTACAGGAATTTGACAACGATACGACTGTAGGGGCAGGTCTAATGTCGACACTGTAGGGGCTTATTACAACGTCTTCCAGGCTTATTCCAGCGAGTGAAAGTGACACAGCTATACAAGTCGTCGAGCGCCATCTCGTTCACTCACTGTAACTAGGCTGGTTTTAAGACGTTGTAATACCCCCCCTGGATGAAATTTGGCACAGATATACCTAATTGTCTAGCTTGAATAACATGTTATGTACTGCATTTATCCCAAAAAAATCTACAATTCCCGTGGGCTAATTTTCAATTCAACGCTGGCGAAGCTGCTGGCAAAAACCTAGCATTTCATACAAACAAAATTCCATGAAAAGACCATCCCGAATTTTATTCAACTCCTGCGCATGTCTCTCTGACAAAACTAATTATAACAAAACCTAGCTTACCTTTACGACACAGTTTAATTTACTAAACTCGATTGTTAATAATTATATGTAACTCGTGGCAATGAGTAATCGCTCTATTATAATAAATTATTTATTTGTCAAGGTGACTTAGCCTGTACAAATAGACACGTATTAGGATAGACCCGCGACATCCATAATCTTAAAAGTGGTATGTGTCACTTCACTCATTGTTATTCATATGGGCAGAAGCTCTACTTTTTATTCAAATACAATTACTGAGTGCTCACGAACTGCAAAACAATTGTACGTTAAGTAAGTTATAAACTTGCTCTGAATGGGATAAAAACTATCCGATGTGTTAATCCAGAATATAAACTGTCTGTGTACTAAATTTTAGCTAAATCCGTTCAGTGGTTTTTGCGTGAAAGACTAGCAAACATACGTACATACACATACATACATCCTCTCAAACTTTCGCATTTATAATATTAGTAGGATTTGAACATTTCTTCGCTCGCTCTCCTTACCTCCTTGCATCCCTTTTGATTTTATTTTATTAAACAAAAAGTTAATTATAACAAATAAAAATCTAAATGTACACCAAAATCGTTACACATCTGTTTTACAAAATTTGTTGCTAATTCTATGGTTACAACGTCAATCTTATTGCCTTCTTATAACCGTTTCCATGCAGGTTCCCATGCAGGTTCCCATCTAGAATTATCTTCATCTATTAATTTAAAATGGTTTACATACACATATTTAAAATGCTTTAGGTTTTGGGTATACTTTCGAAAAGACGTTTCTGCAAAGAATCATTCTTTACTTAATTTTTAACTTGTGAATTAAAACACAAACTTCCATCATGTTAGCAGTTAACTGTAGTCGCCCCAGTAAACAGTTCTTTTCAGACAAAACTCCAACACGTGTTGTAAAGGATTCCATTACTCTTAACAGCGTATTGTAACTGAAGACGTTTACTGGTTACTAGGTGTCAAAACTTGTGGTGACAGTTCAAATATGCACGTGTTTCTAACCGGTTGCCTCTTAACTGTATACACTGCACATTGTATTTCCAACAATCCATACTAAAATAATATTACAAAGCTGAAGAATTTGTTTGGTTGAAAGCGGTTTTCTACACAAATATATTTCTATTTCGAGCCAATAGTTTTTAAGGTTAAAAACGGTTCGAAACATTGTGTCTGGTAGTCCTTTTATCAAGAAAGGCTTTAAGGCTGTACAACGTGTAACGCCAAAAGCGTAAAACCTCTCGTGGGGTAACTCAGCCCATGTTACCTACTGAACAATTTTTGATATAGGACCTCTGGAAATTCGCAAAAAGAAAATTTGGTTTTTCATACAGATGTGCCCGACCAATTTCTAATTTTTCATGAAAAACGATTTTTTTGCGAATTTCCAAAATTCTTAGAACAAAATCGTTTAGTAACCTGAGTTACCCCACGAGAGGTTGCGCTTTTGGGGTTACACGTTGTATATCATAACGCTAAAGTGCCGAGCAGTGTGTGAAACCGCAGGGAACAGTCAGTAAGCAAATAAAACAATATTCAATACTTCTTTACAAACTAAAAAAGAAGCAGTTTCTGTTCTCATGATTCTGCACGTTTACTTTTAACTCCGACATAAATAGTAATGTGTTTTAATTATCAACAGGAATGGAAGCGTGTCAGCAAAAGCGGAAGGGCCTTCGCGCCGCAAAAGTAACCTCCACAATGCCATGGCAGCGGACATGGACTCCTCTTGGGGTAATTTTCCTTTCATTTACTATGAATACTTGAATGACATTTACTTATTTTAAATGCAATTACTTAAGTCCTTTATGTTGCATGAAACGTGTCTATCCGTATAAAAGTTATCTTGTTTTATAAGTTTTATGCGAGGCTCAATGCATTGAAACATACCTAATCAAAATAATGATCTAGCAATTTATGAAATATTTCCACTCAAGCCGTTTTTCTTACCAATTCAGTACTCAGAAGTTGACCAAAAAAATGTGGTACTTGAGAGCCAACTAACCACCGCACCGGAACCGTTGTAACCCAGTTTGGTGGAAGGTTCTGAGACCTTGTTACAATTTTCCATAAACTACACAATTTGTACTATAAACACAAATGAAAGCAACTGCAAGGTCAGTTGACAGACGGTTTGATTACTGTCTGACCGATGTAGAAACAGCAGGTGTCTTGTACAAGTAGCTGCTGGTTCCCACGACTTGATCGATCGCCACGCTGGCTGACATTCGCCTTCTGACGCTCCACTGTTCGGTCACAGATCGCCAGGCACACATCGAGGGCAGATTTAAGAAATATTCCACGACATCCTCCGTCTACTCGAAGAAGGCGCTATCACAGCAAAGTGAATACATCGAAAGGTATTCAACATGAATGATTTTTACACTAATTATTTTCAAAGATTTAGAAAATTCACTAAAAACTAGTGGTTTCAACAATCCCAATCAATTTTCCTTTTACCAAATTAGCGCATAAGTTGAATAACAGCAAAGTAAAAGTCAACAACACAAGCTGCTAAAAGTTACAAAAATAACTTTAATAAAACCTAAGAGTTGTATGTAGAATATCTGATTAAAAGGTATCTAGGCCGATCTAAGTAGGTCAACCTGTATTTCAGTTTTCAGCACCGATCTTGTCACAACTTCTGCCACAATTGGCTTAGGTTTAAGTGAAGTGCTAACTTAAGAGTCCTCCATTACTTGCTATGTATGGGTTAAAGTAAGCTTCCCTATGTGTATTTGGAGAAGGTATGTGACAAAGTGTATGTGGCAGCTAGTAACGTCTACTTTAAAACCTTGACGAGTATCCATGATTGAACAACAATTTATAGTTTGCGCTACTTTATCCGTCACATTTGTTGTTCTTTCTGATATATTACAAATGACAACTGGTTCAAGAAATTGTCGTAACAAATTTTTTTTTTGTGCGACCTTTAATCATTAATATTGTTTTCCTTTGATGGTTTTCGATTTTTTGCAATGAATAATGTGTTATATTATATACTCATCTGTTTAGATCTTGGTGGTACGCGTGTTGTGCTAAGTGTCACTCAGAGGAATCCGGCATTCCCTCGTGGGAACCACCTAATTGGCAGAAGGTCTGCCCCTACCCACTATGTCCTTCCTACCGGCAGTTCGCGCAAAACATCGCAGTTTTAATTATTGGTAAGAGACTGTTTAATTAAACGTTTATAAATTTGCTACGGTGCGTTCTTGTAGATATCAATTATTTAGAAGGTGCCCATGAAAACGTAGATTAGAAGACCTTGAATTTATAACTGTATAGTGTTATTTGGGTTATTCATTAGTTTTTGCTGAATTCTAAAAATTTCGAGGACATCGATACAACCTACTACAGTCAACCATTGGAGTTTTTAAAGACATTTTATTTGGCAGTTATAATCTTTACTATTAATGTTGTATTCAAACGTCAAAGTTTTGCTGTTTTAAAGATACCTTCAATTATAATAATTGCGTGGATATTGGAAGTGATTCCAGTCGCTCATTTCATTTACACAATTTTGGTTATTTTATCTCTATTCTACCAAAAATAGACAAGGTTATTTCTATCTTACATTTCAACTGTTTTTTTACGCATGAATGTTATGATCCTTAGACTGTTGAAGAATAGAAACATTTATTTTCTACGTCCTACACAATGCTACCGTAAATATCTTTCTACATGCTGCCGCTTTGTCTTTTCTTCCGTCGACAGAACCTGTTGGAGAGAATGCCTGCCTGGTAGAGAATGCCTCAGGCATTGAGGCGGGTTTTCTGGTCACGCTGACTGCCGGCGCTGACGGTCGGCGCGTAGCTTGTCAGCGCTGATCGGACGGCCGTCAGCGCTGAGCAGTCAGCGTTACTTAGAAACGCTACCTTACTACATAGCATATTGACCCATCGGCGCTGACCATCAGCGTACGGTCAGCGTGACAGAAAAAACCAGCTACGTTTGCCAATAATTTATACCATTTGTGTTGCATGAAGTTATGAATTAATAAATGAAATTAATATCATTTTTTGCACAGGCATATTAGTATGGGTGACGGTATGGATTGTGATGGGCGACACGGCCGCACCCGGCGGTCAGCTGTTCTCCTTTGCCGTCCTGACCCTTGTCGCCTACTTCGGAGGCTGGCTCATGCTGAAGATCACGACCTTGCCAGCGCTCATAGGGATGCTTATAGTGGGCATCATCATGAAAAACGTGGGTCTCGTCAACTTTGATGAGACGTATCAGCATGTTGCTTCATATATCAGGTAATTGGATTTGTGCAGCATTTATTATTTACCAAATTATTTTTCTATTCTAGGGTTAAAAAAGACGTAAGACGAGGACGCGTCGCGGACGTGCGAAAATGTAATTGAGAGTCCCGTCCGCGCTCCGTCTCTTCTGTGTGTTGTTAAATCACACAGAAGAGACGGAGCGCGGAGTCTCTTTTTAATATGTATAGCGCTTCTATACATATTAAAAAGAGACTTAACCAGAATTTCACTTTTTCTAAGCCCTTTGATAATGTTTATCAAACGCGAAACAAACCGATTTTGTTTGTACCTAATGTATGGAATTATTTGAAGCCAGTCACATAGATTATCGCTTTCGCTTTTCTATGTGACTGGATTCAAACAATTCCAAACAATACAAACAAAAACGATTCGGATCGAATTCGCTTCGCCTATCTATTTTTGACAATGGCTTTATGAATTGATTGATGTGTTCCAGAAAAATTGCTTTAACGATCATCCTAACACGAGCCGGTCTGGACTTGGACCCGGTAGCTATGAAGAAGTACTTCCTCACCGTCATCAAACTGGCTCTAGTTCCCTGGACCTTCGAGTGTGTGCTGTGCGCCGTTCTTGCTTACTACTTCTTGGGATTGCCATGGGATTGGGGTGAGTGGCAGTTTCAATCTACAAACGTTAGGATTTAAAACGGAACTTTTAAGTGTTCGATATTTCCACGGTAGTCATATTTGCACAAAAGTATAGATCATCATCATCATCATCAGCCCTTAAATGTTCCCACTGCTGGGACACAGGCCTCCTCTCTGAGACAGGGAGTGGGCCATAAATCCACCACGCAGGCCCAGTGCGGGTTGGTGGATGTCACATATCTTCGAATTTTTGGTTCTAGGACATGCCGGTTTCCTCACGATGTTTTCCTTTACCGTTTTGAAAGCAGTAGTGATGAACAAGTAACACAAAGTAATGCGCCTAGCTGAATTTGAACCCATGACATACAACTCGTAAGTCGGGGCCGATACCACTGGGCCACCACTGCTCCCTCAAAACCCTCCAGTAAATACAAGAAATTGTTTTATATCAAATCGAACGCAGCTACATAATTTAAAAATAAATAGCATGCATATCCGATTAAGTCCTTCCCATACATTCACGTAACTATACAGATACCTAAATATTGATGTGACTCGAACACAATAGAATTACACGACAAACTCAGTTAGATCGCGCAACGATCCGTAAAATCTTCACAATGAATGATTTTAGGAAGAAATCGTCAAAAGAATATGCATTACCTACCGCATGTCTATTTTGATAATCGAATTTTCTTCGCTGGGGTTATAATGGCCAATGGAAGGAATCATACGATGACTATGCAACATAAAAAAAAATGGCCAATGGAAATTATAAGCAGGCTGATGTCATTATTCAGGAAAAACTGCCAGTCAGCATTGCAAGGTGACTATCTTTTCCAGAAATATAAATAATCACAGCCGCACAGGCCGATCTTCCGGGTTAAGCCGCGCTTGCCGAGGTTGGTCTGTGGATGGGTGACCATCTATCATAGCGAGTTTCCTCCGTGCCTCGGAAAGCACGTAAAGCCGTTGGTCCCGGCTGTCATTTGTAGATCTTTGACAGTCGTTACTGTTAGTCAGAAGCTCTAAAGTCTGACAACCAGTCTTACCATGGGGTATCGTATTACCCAGTTACTGGGTTGTGGAGGTCCGACAGGCAGTCGCTCCATGTAAAATACTGATATCCAGCTGAATCTGGTTTGACTGGAAGCCGACCCCAATAAAGTTGGGAAAAGGCTAGGCAGATGATGATATCTTTTCCAGAAAAGCTGGTCCCTCGTGAAAATTTAGACTTGATCAAATGGGAGTGGTATCCGCTACCGCATTAGGAACGTGTTTTCAAGTTCCATAATTTAGATACATCAGCCGATATTATGTGTGTGAACTTGAAAATACTGCGAACGTATTCAAACGAATGTTCGGCGCCGTATGTTCCGCAGATATGGTGCGACCCTTACGCTAATATTCCGTCAAGTATTTAGTTTGGCATTTCGATATCACTACCCACGGTGGTAGCGGATACCGCTCCGGTTTGATTAGGCCTTAATGCGTTACAATCCTACGAGTACTATCCTACTTATATCATAGGTGTAAAAGTTTGTTTGAATGAATGGATGTTTGTCGCAAAAACCACTTCACGGATTTGGATGAAATTTAGTACCCAGATAGTTAATAACCTGAATTAACTTATGGGATAGTATTTATTCCGATTTTATGATCCCGTGGAATCATTTTCGAGATGTAGCTGGTGAAACCGCTGGTAATCTATAATTTCAACACATCTAAAATTCTACTTTTACAATTCCAGCATTCCTTCTATCATCAATCATCGCGGCTGTGTCCCCGGCTGTGATCGTGCCGTGCCTGTTCCGTCTTCGTGAGAAGGGGTACGGGGTGTCCAAGGGCATCCCGACCCTGGTTCTCGCTGTGTCAGGAGTTGACGATGCCGCCAGTGTGGCCATCTTCGGCATCGTGTCGTCTATCATGTTCTCCAGTTCTTCGCTTACTATGAATCTTATTCAAGTACGTATGACTTTATTCTTACTAAATTAATATAAATCCGAAAGTTTTTTTCGTTTTGCTTATTTTCACTCAGTCATGCATGAACGGCTAAGCGGATCTAGGTGAAAATTGGCACAGACATGATGATTATTATAGATGGCTGAAATAGCTCATCATAATTGTTGTCCCGGAAATATAAAAAATATTTGGTTCACGTCGGATAAAAAATTGAACTGCCACTCGGCCCTCGAACAAAGTTACTGTCAAAATGTAGTAATAGAATTAAATAGACGGCGTAATTGGTATTTCAAATCGGTATTGACTGTAATTATTTATGACTGAGGTGTTTAATTCAATTTGCAAAATTGTTGCCTCAAGCTAAAAAGGTCTCATTTTGTAAACCCTGACACTGAGCACGTAGGTTCTCAAGGAATTCTGCGAAAAAACGTGTAGCAATGTATTCCAATAATTTAAGGTTTTTAATTAATTTCGAAACTATGTCACATGACCAATTAATTGTAATGCAATGGTTACATAATTACTACTGATAGATTAATGAATAATTTTGAGCAACGGAACGAGTTCAATCGAGTTTAACAACTTATTCATTCAAGACCATTTCTGACCCTGTAATTGACATTTAGAAAATAATTAATTATAATGCAAAAGCTGTCTGTAGATTTACTGTTATGATGTGTCAAATATTAAAGTTGAGCAAATGAGCATTATACTTAAGTATTATTAAAATTATGCAGTTTTAATTATGATATTAATGCCCATATTTT
This sequence comes from Agrotis segetum, assembly GCA_036375495.1. Lineage (NCBI taxonomy): Eukaryota > Metazoa > Arthropoda > Insecta > Lepidoptera > Noctuidae > Agrotis > Agrotis segetum. Next base: position 88,994 of record JAQSVV010000313.1, on the reverse strand, counting down.
TTTTTTTTAACAACATAGTATTTGTAATTATGATATTTATAAAAATTTGGGAATTAGTAGATATTTAGCAATAATTGTAATGTTATAATTATTATTGTTGCTATTGAACGAGCAATAATATTATTTCGTACATGTAGTTTGCGCGAGGCTTTTTCAATGATGTTTTAACTTTTCCAAATACAAGGTAGTTAAATAACTAATAATATTTTACTCAGATTAAAAAACAACTTCATCAGAATAGAAACTGCGTAAAAGAACATTATTTTCAAGCGAGTAGGAATACCTACGAACTAAATAACCGATAAATATTTCCTTATTATACATTTTATTCATATTAGGTACCTATGTACGAACATAAATACAGTCTGAAATATTGGTCAGTTAATGTAATTTTTTTTTCATTAAATTAATATTTAGGACCTCGTTAAAACTTATTAATACTAACATACTAAGTCGTATTTTTATCTTTTTTTTTTGGTTAATTTTGTTTTACGTCGTGTTTCTTAGAATGCATAATGCTTACAGTTACAAAGTCCTGCACATTTACACAAAGTAATTCACAAGTACGTAAAATCCGCAACAACGGAAACTATTTGCAAATGACTATGCTTTAGCAATATCAACAATATATTGCATACAAAGCTTATGAAATATTTTGTTGTAACATAACGAATGCAGATGAAGACTGAGAATTACTGAGAATTCTAGCTATTTTAATAACCAAAACAGAGACCCTAACACGATTTTCACGTAAAGGCGCTCTCTCACCGAGAGCATTCGCGTGTAATGTAACATTATAATTTCGACTTTTAGCGTTACATTACAATGCTACCTCCTTGACGACTGACGAGGAGTCGCGTACGTCTTTCTTCTATAATATAAATATTAATCGCAAAATGTGTTGCTAAGCTCATAACTCGAAAACGGCTTGACCAATTCGGCAATTTTTTTTTGTGTTTATAACCATCAGCGCCAGGTTATAGAGGACGCAAGTCATCATGTCCACCCGTGGGAAGCCGGGACTGGCCGCTAGTTTAGTATATCTTTGATACAAGGTGCGCATTGTGATGCTCGATTGTCTTCCTTCACTGATGAAATGTTCGAATCTGTAACGTTACATTACAGGTGAAAGCTAGCAGTCATGATCAGCGCGTAAACGAGAACTTTGACGTTTTTGAGAAGTGTGATTATTATTACATATCGTTCAAAATAGAATGTTCATTTGTAAAAAAATAACTTTAAATGTGTTATTGTGGACTTAGTAGTACTAATAGAAAGCTCGTTAATAAAAAGATTAACTTGTAATTACTAGCTGCCAGCCTTGCTAAGTTAAGGTCGATTGGCAACACAAGGTGTGTCATACGTTTTATTTATAATAATTATGTCTGTATGTATAACCTTTATTAATAAACATAACAGAAACTTCCCCTGGAGGGCTTGGCAACAGTGTACCAAAAGTAAAATTTGGTTTAGGCTCAAAAAGGCAAGCTATTTAAAAAAAAAATCTCTAAACGCCTAATTCTCAAAATTGCTAATTTTTAAAAGCCTAATTCACAAATTGGCAAATGATCAAAGTTGAGTTTTCTGTTTTATTCCTATAAATCTGATTTTATTTCTCTCTGTTAGCTAAGTTGTTCAATGTTATACGAATAAATCTTATAAGAATTACACGCCAAATGTTTAAATAAATCCATTTTCCCGGTGGCCACCAGAAGGAAATAGCCTTCTAATAGAAAATGGGTTTTATGTCCACTAGCCCACAAAGACAGTTGCACTAAACAAAGGGGAGTTATTTAATTAAACGATTTATATTTTAATTTTCAGGGCCCACTTAGTGTGATCGGTGGTATTGTACTGGGAGTGTTATGCGGTTATCTCGTGAAGTTTGTTCCTGAACGCAATGATGCCTTCCTGGTGCCTCTGCGAGTGCTGATGCTGTTGGCTGGTGGACTGATGATGGTGCTGGGCTCCGAGGAAATCGGGTGGGGAGGAGCTGGTAAGCATACGTTCCTCAAATGAAGTGTTTTGTGAAATTTATGGCTTATAATACTCAGGCCTGCAAAATTATTAATCTAAGCAAATTAATGTATGTAAACTTTGCTAAAATCCATGAGTTTCCGCAGAGTTTGAGACTAACAAGAAATTCTAAGTAAGTTAATTTTATGGCTTGATTTCCCGAGAAGATAATGTCGCGCGTCGGCCGTTTACCACAGACGTCAGCGTTACAGGAATTCAAGCCTTAGTTTCACCAGAATTATATATCTTCTTCTTCTTCTTCTATCTTCTTATATATTTAACTGAAAAAAAAAGAAATGAAATGAAAAAAATGGATCGCAAAATGTGTTGCTAAGCTCGAACTAACTCGAAAACGGCTGGACCAATTCGGCTACTTCTTTTTTTGTTTTTTGTAACCAGCGCCAGGTTTTAGAGGAAAATCGCCATGTCCACCCGTACATAAATAAATAAATTTACATCAAGATGTTCGCATAAACAACTGTCACAGTTGCAACATACAGATAATCAAGTTCAATTCCCCGCCTTATAAAGCAAAACTCATTATTCCGCAGAATTTACAAACACTCAGGTAGTCGTAAAGACGAGCACGTTGGTCTTATTAAGTGAGTAATTGTAAAACCAGTAGTCAACAACCACGGATGATTGTTTTCCGCAGTGCTGCGCTTGGCTTTCACAAAACAATGCCTTGTTGTAAGTCAATGACTGTGTTGACAATCGATAAAGTCAAGGAAACAATGTAAATTTGCAAAAGGGTATCCTATTATACGCGAGACTTATTTTGTTCACTGTTTAAATATTTACATGTCCATTTCACGTGTTTTGTTTATTAATCTGCAGGGCTATTCACTAACTTGATAGTCACTGACTATCGGTTGTCCACTGAACTTGGATGACTTGATACCTGTTATGAGGCTAAGTTAAGGAGTGCCTCTAGAGCGTTAGAATAGTTCATTTTAGGGAACATTTACATTTGTCAGTTTCATTGCAAATGCAAAAACCAATACGAAATTTGCCTTTTGACAGCTATTTGATGATCACCCTTAGACACTGAGATACGCAATAGCCCAGCTGGTACCTATGGTTACCCTACTAACCCTACTAATATCATAAACGTGAAAGTTTGTTTTGATGAATGTTTGTTACTCTTTCACACAAAAACTACTGAACGGATTTGGATGAAATTTGGTACACAGAGAGTTTATAATCTGGATTAAAACATAAGATATTTTTAATCCCGATTTGATGATGTTCCAATAATTCTGGTCATTAAATTTTGCTTGCCCTCAAATTCGTATCATGCATATTCTATTCTATTGCTCCAGCAATAAAGTATATATTTTGGTAAAGACATACTCAACAGTAAGTAAACAATTATAGCAACATTGATGTGAGCAACGTTGATAAAGTGCCGATTTTAGACCAGCTGCTCTTGTAATTTTAATAGGAACTAAAGTAGCGCAGTTCTTTACATCTTTTAAAAACTTACTAGTATTAATATAAATGCGAGAGTTTTAATGTAGATTCTTATAATAGTTGTAGGTTACTCAAACGGCTGAATGTATATAGATGAAAAATTCTAACAGATACAGATTATAGTTGAGAATATTGCATGGTAATTTTATCCCGAAATTTGCTGTCACACAGAAATACGCAGAAGCAGGTAATTGCTAATTCTTACAAGAAATTTCCTTCTTCAGGACCATTGGCCGTGATCGCATTCGCGTTCGTAGCCTGCAAGAACTGGACAGACCTCGGCTGGGAGCTAGAAGACAACCCTGTCGCCACCGCCTTCGAAATCTTCTGGATGTTCTTCGAACCTATGCTGTTTGCAGTAACTGGTGCTCAAGTTGTTGTAAGTAGACGAACAGATATATCATGAATATTATTGCCCAAACAATTGCCAAAACAATATATTATGGTTATTATAAATCGCTATCATCCAGAAGTTTTCTTGCATCTCTAAATAAGCGAAATCGACAGAGACGTTTGGGAAGGGCATACTATGGAAAAGGGATGTTTCAGGAAATAAAACGGAAGGGCATTTCGGGGAAGTAACATTCAGAGCCTGAAAATCTTATCAAACCCGTATGAAGATCAAAATAGTTACAAAATAGTTTTGGCTTCTACTTGTTTGACGTGTCTATTGTTTAGTGGTAAATCAATAAGTGACGAAACGGATTTTAGGCCATTAATCGTACTTTTGACCTCCCTTAATATAGTATTCGTCACCTTTTGTGGAACAGAGCACTCACTTACGTGCTATCATCCACTCCATCTGGTTCTGGTCTTCCCACTGTCTTAACTTGGCATTAAGAGATCGCGATCTACGATGATCTAATAATGAAATCGAGTAACAGAAACGGCTCACAAGAAGATGTTCTTTAATTATAACGCAACATTGCATCAGTATTTATACATTACCAGTGTAAGTACTTATATTGAGGATAATCCTCATAGGATCGTGAATAGACTTATGATTACATTATTAACTTCATCGTAATTAGTATTACCTATATCATATATTGTGGTCTTAAAAAAAAACAGGGTTTTTTAATGTGAAAATTGAAATCGGGTTTTTGTTAAACTGGTAATCTTGGAATTTTACAAACCCCATTGCCATGATGATCCAGCCTCTGTATTGCTGCTAAGAAATTCCAGATAGATAACCTAATACACCTTTGTCAGTCTCCGCTGTAGCGTTTGCGACCACGAAAGAAACCATGTCAAACATCCTTTAGTTACTTTTAGTTTTATGCAAGTACAACTCAACGAAGCCAATGTACAATAATAAGCCTAACAACCATTCTTATTCAGATTGCAGACCTGGAGCCTCGCTTGGTGTTGATCGGTGGTGGTATTTTGGTGACGTGTGTGGTGCTAAGAACCACCCTCACCAGTGCCTGTGCAGTGCGCAGCAATCTCAACATGAAGGAGAAGATCTTCGTCGGCCTCGCCTGGATGGCCAAAGCTACAGTACAGGTAAATTGACCAAAACCAACCCCATATTCCATTGCACATTTGCATCAGGAGAACCGGGATTTAATGCAACTTCCCCTACCCTGGAATGGGCACTAGTCCCGGAACTTTACCTATAGGCCTCGTCCCTCTGAGAGCGCATGGAAAACTACGACAACTTTTATGTATCTCCTGCCTATAGGCAACATGGCCTGTAGGTAATAAGTCTATTTATAACTGCAACTATATTCATGTTGCCTTCCCAGGTAACCGGAAACAGTCGATTATCATTAATTTATATGGATTGATTACCTATCTGACCTCAGTAAGCCAGTAGCATATAGGTAATAGATGTAAGTTAAGGAATCAGATTGATGTTACTTTACGGAAATCCATGACATTTAAATGCCATGCTTACTTGTTTTGTACCGTACAGGCTCAGCGCGGCGTAATTAGAACTACCTATTATTAATCAATACACAACAAATAATTTTAAAAGACTGCCTGCCAAATCTGGCTGACAAACATGAGTGTACCTTTAACGATCATCAGTCTTAAGAAAGACAGCGAGGATTAACTACTTAGTCTGCATTCGCAACGTGATTTTAAGATCTACATCCCCATTCAAAATTAAAATGGTCGTATTCAACAAACCCTAAAGTTCACAAAAAATAATCAATGTTTTAACAGAACACACTTTTTGCTTCCAGGCCGCTCTAGGTCCAGTTGCTTTGGATGAAGTCCGCAAGATGGCCGGCGGGGAGCCCGACCCAGTGATGATAGAGTACGCAGAGACCGTCATCACGGTGTGCATCATGTCCATCGTCATCACCGCGCCCATCGGAGCCATCGTCATCACGCTCACAGGGCCCAAACTGCTCTCAAGAACAACAAAGCCGCCAGTCTTGGAAGGTAAGAAATTGTTTTCTATTGACTTTACTCTGAGAATGGAGGGAGCAATGTTCGAGGTTTCCCTGGTGGATAGCATTCATAACGAAATCATTCGCCAGAGAGCCAAAGTTACATGCTGAATTGGAAGTGGGCCGGCCACCGGCCACGTCTGTAGACGGACAGACGGCAGATGGAGCAAACATGTGCTAGAGTGGAGACCGCGAATAGACAAACGTAGTGTAGGACGCCCTGCTGCAAGATGGGTCGATGATTTAAGGAAGGTGGCTGGCAGTGGATGGGTGCGGGCTGCGCAGGACCGGGATGGTTGGCACTCTTTGGGGGAGGCTTACGTTCAGCAGTGGACGGCAATAGGCTGATAATAGTACTGGGAGAAACATGTATGGCCTTATTTTAAGGAACATGGATAGAATTACTCAAGGTGACATGAATAATAATGTCTATGATTAGCATAAAGGTTTGTGTTAAAAATAGTCGCTAGATTAAAAATACTTATTTATAGCGCCGTCTGTGAGTCGTTTGTAAAGTAGCTAGTAGTAATAACTGAGAAAAACACATAAAATAAAAACAGCACATTTCTTTGTCTTTAATTGGATACAAATAACAAACAGTTTTTTTAAATTTCATCAATCATTTAATTTCATGTTATTTCTAAATCACACACACTTCGAAAGTATTACATCTACGCAGAGACATAATAACGTGATAACAAAATCAGAACCAAAGATCAAATAACTTTTATTTATAGAATTAGCACAAAGATAAAAGAAAAATACAAAATGCTTACAATTTTAATACAAACGGTTAATGATAAGAGTAGTTCTGCGATGGAACTCTGCGGGGATCATACGATGAACTAGTATTGTTTTGAGGGTAGTAGAAATTATTTTGACCCTGATTATTGTGCTGAGGAGGATAGTTGGGGATACTAGGGTTATAAGCATTACCAGGAAACTTTCCATCAGGTCCTGGATAGTAAGGAGTAGATCCTTGTGGTGGTCGAGCGCCAGGGAAGTTAGTATTAGGAAAAGTATTGTTGTAAGTTGGATACTGACTCGGATTATAATAAGGTGGTCGTTGAGTACTCGAATTGAACTGCTGTACAGGGTGAATGTTACCCGATGAGGGGTTATAATTATTGTAAGGAGATTGACCCGGTGTGGGATTATAAGGTGCTAATGGAGTATTGAAACTAGAAGCGTTTGGTGGTCTGTATCCGCCTGAGTTGGGTGGAAAATTATAGGTTTGGTTATTGACAGGATATTGTCCATTAGGTGGTCTGTACGGACTTCCCGGAGACGAGCTGTTATAGGTTGGGACAACAGGGCGAGAATTGTACGGATTCTGACCAGAGTATGGGTTATAAGCTCCTTGACTAGGATTGTAATTCGGATTACCCGGTTGCGAAGAATTGTAACTGTTTGTATTCCATTGTGGAGGCCGCTGCGTGATCTGGTTTTGTCCGGGAGGCTTGTAAGTAGGTTGCGTTGAGTTTTGAATGTAGGGATTATACCCAGGTTGCTGTTGATTCGGTTTTGGAGTATAGGGATTATACCCAGGTTGCTGTTGATTTGGGTTTGGAGTATAAGGATTATAACTCGGTTGTGGTTGATTAGGATTTTGAGTGTAAGGATTATAACCAGGCTGTGGCTGATTTGGGTTTTGAGTGTAAGGATTATAAGGTTGGTTCGCGTTGGGAGCGTAAGGATTACTATTTGGTTGCGGTTGATATGGGCTTTGACTGTTAGGCTGTGGTTGATAGGGATTATATGGAGGCCCTGATGGTAGTTGCGGATACAGCGGTGTATAGTGTTGAGTCGCTTGCCGTGTTACCCGCTGTTTGACAACGTCGTCTGCCTCTCGCAATATACTGGCCTTCTGGAAATCTTCATTTTTCTGTTTTTCCTTGAATGATCTTAATATAGTATCGATGTAGTCCTCTGGTACAACTTCAACTTCATTTTTGTTCGCTATCAAAGGTTCAACGAGTTGGAGAGATTCGAGGTCGAGATTATTGTTTGGTAACTTGTCGGTCACTGCCGCTGCATCTTCATGGTTAATTCGTAAACCACAAACAGCACTGCACAATACTGTCACTATTACAGCTACAAGGGGACCGTGCACTGTCCTCACCATTTTAACGACTATTGAATACCGTCATTAAGTACAATACACACAAAATGATAATCGGATAAACTTCGACCTTATTTATCTTACAATTCACGGTACGCGCGATAGACTCGACTGCTCACAAGACAACCTTGTTAGTAATGAGCTGTATATCTACATGTCTTGGAATTTTATACGTCTTATTTTCCTGCTATATGTACCTATATAATTATTTGATTTGTATGTTTTTTGCTCATATGGCTATGTTAATAAGTGAATAATTATTCACAGGTTGGCGACGATCCCACCGGCCGTCCATCCGCGACATTTCGATCATCGACGAGGAGGAGGTGGCGGAGCGAGACGCGGAGGCCGAGGCGGAGGAGTCCCGGCCAAGCAGCCCGAAGGCGCGCGCCGCCGCTGCCAGCAGCACTCCTGCGCCGATCACCGTGCAGCCCGGACACAACAGCTCTTGACTGCCATAGCCTCCTCCCTACTTCGACCTTTGATGCCATTCCATTTGCGATTACGTTCGAACCGACCTACTTTACTATTAGCTGCTTATTTATGGTTTCGTATGAGTCTTTGATACAGGGATTTAGTAAGACGATTCTCTGACGAAACCTTTCTGCAAACGACGCGACGTACGCTAAAATGACGTGAGTCAGTCACTTCGGAAATTATATTCCACCATCTCTCTCGCATACTAAAACAGAGTCTTTCAGTCGGGCCACATCCATTAGTTTTCAATTAACGAGATTGGTTACGAACCTAAGCAAGAATTGCCTATAGATGCTTAAACGATTACATAGGAGTCAAGCCATTTTGTGGAGATTGATTTTTGGTGTTTTGTTACACTTTTTATTCAGTGACCATGCCTGACTAATTCAAAAATTTGTTGATATTTTTTCAATTATCTATCTATTTATTAATTACCTACTATTGTGAATGAAATTATGGACCAGTTAAATTGTTTCTGAAACATTGTTTTGAAAACATCGTTTCTAAAATTTTATATAGGTACTTAGAGGGTTTAGTATAAGATATTTGTAGTTGTATAACTTAACGTTCATGTGATAAAGGTGTATACTTAATTATTTGGTGTGTTAAAACCTCGCTAGTGAAGTTTACTTATTACAATTTATTATGAAATATTACCGCTGTAAGAACATAAAATTAACTTATAAGTTCGTTTGTCTACTATATTCCTATAAGTTTTATTTTGCATAGTGGTCATCAGTATTGCTATTATTTATGAAAACAATTTAATTTAGGTATCAGAACGGATATTGTTAATGTTATTCGGTACAAACAATTAACTATTTAATGTAAGGGCTCGATGCAGCATATCCATTGCTCATTGTCGATATGTATTTTAGATGAATAAGTAGTCTGTATATTATGTGTAAAATATTTCTTCATATAAACAAGTACGTACGGACAACACTACGTACTGATTAGTTTTGTATTGTATCATTTGTAAATAACACCGCAAGTCACATTGTTATCTAAGTAATTATTATGTATCGTGAAATTCAATTATTTTAGAGTGAACTGTGGGACCAATTTATTTTTAAATATTACATAATTTAACAAATTCAAATAATATGGAACAGCAGACATCGCCTAACGCAAGAGTATTATAAATAATATTATAAGGTTATCACTGTCTGTTTCCAACACCTTATCACGTTAAAAAAGTCGTTTTATGAAAAGATGTTTAAATATCATGATGAAATTATTGAAAAAAGTATAGAAGCAATAAAATATTTACAAAGATACTCGATTGTCGTATGTTTATTTTAGGTTAAGCTTTTACCCATAACCATTTACTGAAGCTACGCGTTTTTCACTAGGAATCTATGGATTTGCTTCCGTGCGTTCAAGTTACCTACTGTGCTCAATGCATGGAACAATCTAACATAACAGCTTTCAACTAATGAAGTAAATAGGCACTGCTAAACACAAATAGTAGATTATTAACCAAGGGGATAAAGCAGTGTCTTCTGTCGCGGGTGACGATTTAAATCGCGAGCATAACGAAGGACTCGTGGCTTACTCCCGAGCGTAGCGAGGGTGTTAGATACTTAAATCACGAGCGAAGCGAGGGATTTAAGACGAGTCCTGAGTGTAGCGAGGGATTTAAGTTCACCCAAGACTAAGACAGCTTTATCACCGAGGAAAATACTCTACTTTTCGTACCACTTGCGAAAAAATTAACGTTATAATAATATGTATGAGATAAGCATTAATTAAACATTTAAATTTAACAATAACTTATTTAAAAAAATAAATTAAAATAAACTCAAGGTTTATGTATTTGAAGAAAACAAAACGCGGCAAATTCCTAGATTATATTGTATTCTCGGAAAAGCAAAGGCATCAAGATCATACGGCCTCTTCGGTTTTCGTAATGTTATTAAATCATAACTGCATAATAAATGCGTATTCCTTTTTCAAAAAGTTGTATAATGCTTTACATACAAACTCAATGGTGCAAAGACAGACTGATGTAGTTCACTATCGGTAAGAATTCGAAATTCAAATCACATTCTCTCCCTAGAGGATGAATGAAATTCAGTACAACTTTCTTTCCCTAGGGAAAGCTGTTTTTAACAGATTAATAATAACTATTGTTAGGTACGCTTTTTGTGGCATAGAATGTCACTTTTTTGAGCAAGTGGTACGAAAAAGGAACATAATATAGATGCTAGTAAAATACTACAGCTGTAGGTATAGGTGTATAACACTGACAGACAAAAGTTGATTGAAGGACTGCAGTTGACCTGTCAATATTCCTTCAGTATTCTAGGATCAAACAACCCTGATCTGCTAAAGGTACTTTAAGCAACAAAAAGTCCATTGAGAGTAGCTATTTATTATATAAAAATATTTATTTCTTTTAATTCCGTTATGTTTTTATAAGTTTTGAAGATTGTCTTTTTTTATTCAAAAAATAATGCTCTTGACTAGTCTAGCTCAAAGGTGTTATGGTTCCTGGCGTAACCACCTTTGCTATAACAAGTTTAAGATAAGGTTGTATACGTTCCGGAACACAGACGCCAGTATTGAATTCCACTCTTTTGCTGTGCACATCATAAACAAAAACAACAACTGTAAAATATTGTAGTGTCATTGAATGTGCAAAAATACAATCTTTTTCTGTAACTTCATTATTGACTGTAATGTAAGTTTGGCTTCTCCTTAGATCACTATGTTTGTCTATTCATCGCTAACACCCGCGCTTCTGTTTTGTCATCAGTGCTTTTTATATGGATTTAAAAAAAGTAGCGCGACCAGCAACCGTGTTCTCTCCTCCATTTTGTAGCTGTATTTAAAGGGTATTTAAAGAAGTACTTATTGTGATTTGTCCAATCGCATACGTCACAAGGTTCGAGTGGTGGGGGTAGAGTTTTAAAGTACTCTGTCGCTCAGTCGTTGTCGAACATTCAACCCGTAAGCACGTGGTAGTGCGGAGGCGAGGTAAATATACGAATAATATCGTTTTTACTACAGTAGCTTTAAGGCTTATAAAGGAAAGCGAAAGTTATTAAAAGCATAAATGATGACGTGATGATCTTGTTTAGATTAAAAGATGGATTTCATTCAGTGGTAAAAAAGTAAACAGCGGGTTAAACAAAACACACACAAAATTGGAATGAAGAATGTTTTTATTTTTTTCGTCTTTTCCTAATCCACTTTTCTACTCTAATTAAAAATACAGATTCGTGAAGGCATTTTTACTTTCTTAAGTGTAAAATTATACAAGCGTAATAAAGTATATCTGACTAAATATAAAACTATAGGTACCTACATACTCTTACATTGTGCACTTCATGGTATATGTAATTGGATATAACTAATCCTAATGTCATATTGACTTAATCAACATAAAATGTAGTTAAAAACACATTTTATTACATTCTCAATCTTACAATACTCTAAGGCACCTGTTTTGTACATTTTGTTATTTATTTATTTTAATCTCAATTACAATTATATTTTTGTAAGTAGCACCAAAATTTAAATTTCCATTGTTAATTAATAACAGATGCGCCCATTTGCAACTTTTCAGTCTAATGGTTTTCAGTCATAAGATCTCAGAAAACAAAAGTAGGGTAGTTTTACAAAAATTGTACTTTCTTAATCATTAAAATAGTTATAACTTTACGTTGATAGAATAAAATGGTATCACTGTAAATATAACCAATACTTGCGATTACTATAGAACCTACTTACAATTTATTGTGATTAAAATTATGCATCATATTGCTCTAAAAAGTAGAGCTGCGAAAGATAAAAAAAAAATACACAAAACAAAATTAAATACACACTTATTGTGTGTGACTTTTATGTGACAAATGAAACTAAATAAAATAATACTTAAGGATCAGCGTTAAAAAAATTGTGAGATATTCCGAACACATTTCTAACTTAAATAGGCTAAACAGTGCTGCAGATTGCAATATAAACTATGTTATTAATAATTCTACAATAGCAGCCTCTATGATCTCATCATAGCCACAAAAATACTAAAAATATAGGCATTTCAAAACAATATAATTAGGTTAGAACCTAGCATTCAATATCAGCAAAATCGCACAAACAAAACATTTCAAGTAAGTACCAAATGACGAATGTTAAAAATAATCACTTATTCTATGACTAGACCAATACTAAAATATTAAATTTTTGAATAGTTATTTTAATTAAAATGCTGGTTTTAAATGCAAACAAAAACATGCTCAGACAAGCGTGTTTTCTAAGAGGTTGTGTTGGAGAGAGACCCGCTGAGACCGAAATTCCACTATCAGAAAAAAAGCAGAAAGTGTCTTTAAAAATCAAATAAAATATTTTTATTTATGCTCCAGTTTAAAAAAAAAGTTTAGTGTTAGGACCCAATCGTTATTTATCAATTCGTATTATTTATTCGATTCATGTCTTTAAATTTGTTATTATTATTTTGTATTCCTGAATAAAACTGTTAAATTGCTTTTTCTGTCAACTTCTATCATAATAAAACAATATTTATTTAGAAAAATATTTTAGAATAAATTGACATACACAGCATGTTTCTTAAATATGTGGTCATTGTGAAAAGGCATAATAATATGTTCTCCATGGAACCAACTGTACCTTAGGTACAAAACTGTTATAATCTCAATTCAAATGTAGAATAGTCATCAGATGGAGTAAGTTGTATAGTTTAACCATACATTTTTCCTCTAGTTTCGACCTCAGCGGCTTCGACAGTCTACTCCAGGTATCTGCAAAGATTACGTTTCTTTCACAGTTACATATTTTACTACACAGTGATCGTAGTTATAAGTAATATCACTGTCAGGTTACAGTGATCTTTATTCTTGTGACAATAAAGTTGTTGTTGTATTGCAGCTGGCAGATGTAAAGTAACTATGAAAGTGTCAAGTGTATTGTGTTCAGTTAGGGTTGCTTGACATTGTTCTGTGTCGAGAGTCGCGTGTTGTGGCGCTCGTCTGTGCTGATCGTTCGCGACAGGAACGTTGACGACGTGCGCGCAGATGAAGCCCCATTCTTCTGAGCGTCCGGCTTCTCCAGCCCTGTGTTAATTTTAGTATCATATTAGTCACTAATAGTTAGCAAACGTATTTGATGGGCCAAAATACTTCGCACCTTTAAAGTAAAACCGTTACTAAACGAAATTATGCAATTTTACAGGAGAGCCAAAATTAGAAAAAAGTCACCATTTTTTGTCAATAAAATCTGAATGCAGGGTTCTATAAGACGAATAATAAGGTGTTATTATAGATCTCTGCTTATGTTATAACACGTGATTTTAAAAAGTTTTTATTTAAATATATTATTGTATTATTTATTTTAATTAATATTATTATAGTAACATTTTACCATTCATAATTTTGGTCATTAACACAGAAAACTGTGTACAAATTGAAACACTTTTCCTATAAAGAAAAATTAACACCTTCATTCATTTTTGTGAGATTCAGCGCCGTGTTTATCCAAATAATAACAGTTTTACTTTAAACTTCCGATAACAGTCTTCCATGAACACGTTCTTATTGGTATAGACACAATATTGTATTTCGTGAGCCGATCATAATTCGGTTTCATAACGCTTTGATTTACCGCCAAATGGCGTAAAATACAATATTTTGAAAAAATGACAAGTTTATGTTGAAGTTTACGTATATTTTACATAGATGGCATTGATAACTCAATTCACGAAAATTTTCGTTTAGTAACGGTTTTACTTTAAAGGTGCGACTTGTCAAAATATTTTTTTTTTTCAGAACTTAAAATAATTTAGATTTTATTTACAGTGGACGATGTCGGAATCACACGTTACTTGGATCACTTTAGTTTTATTCTTTTTCGATATCTGCGAGAATTTTAAGATATACAATGATGAGACAATATTAAAGATCAGCTTCTGTCTTATTGAAGTTTAGTGACCCACCATAAAAAACATACATAAGTACTTAGGTCATCATCTACATGGAGTTAATAACTAACTATCACAAAATGAAAACCAAACACTTAATTTTTGATTGGTCATAAGTATTTCAAAAAAAATGTTAGCCGTTTTTATAACACCATGTATTTGACGTCCTACGTCAAACGAATTTCTCGTTCGTCCTAAAACAACATTAAGAGTGCATTTAGATAGAACATTCATCAAATATTAGCTAGGATTTAGTAGATAACGGTATCTTAATTAATTTATTAATCGTTTACAAGTCGACAATGCAATTATAGATTAAAGATACCTAATCTAACTTGGAATGTTAGCTTTGTGAGTTAATTAAGCAAATCGTTCATTAAGAGCTCGGCAGACCACGTTAAGAGTGGCATTGCTAGTTATGAGAAAAGTGAAGATTACACGACAGACAAAACAACGTTCAAAAATTAATATATCCACTAATATATACTTGAATCAATCGGTATCCGTGAAAAACCTGAAAACAATAAAATAATCTCTCACACATTGTGAAACAATGACAAAATAAAGTTATCAATTTATAGATTCTGAGTCAGGCTCTTAAGACAAACAGTTCTGTGAATGTAGATAGCAGCTGTTCACAATCACTACATAAACTTAAAATATAATTTATGATAAATATTTATTTGGAGTTCATTGTTCTTGGTATTTTGATTGATTATGAGGGAAAACAAGAAGTATTTGTAAACGATATTTATTGCCCTCTATTTATCAAGATGTAGTTAATCACATGTATGATTTATACTTAATATTTATTTCTTTGTCTTTTAACATATTCTGTTGGGATGGACGTTTGTTCCCACTAGTTCTACTGAAGTTCTACGGTAGAACTAATCGTTTTTTTCTCACTCGTTTTACGCTATTGGATAGAACTAAATAGTAGAACTATTGGGATTCTCTATTCCCACTTGTTCTACTGATCTAAATCTAGTAAAATGCCAAAAAACGTTGACAGACCGAGTCGGGGTGCCCCCAGTCTTTTTTATAACATTTTTTTTCTCAATACCCCGTAGAGCTCTAACTTATTCTACTATTCAGTAGAACAAGTGGGAATAGAGAATCCCAATACCTAGTTCTACTTTTTTTATTCTGCTTAATATCCTAGAACTAGTACGAAAAAAAAACCATTAGAACTAAGTGGGAACAAACCATTTATATCGATCTCTACTTGTTTTCTAACTTAGGTATGTAATTACTGCACTGCGCCTGCAACGAGTCGCAACATTGCGCCTGATAACCAAATAGTAGTTGCTATAAAACGATTGTTTGAAAGTACATAAAATATCAATAACTGTCTTACCTAGCCTCTTCCTGATGAGATAGTAAAGTTTGGGTTTGATAACTAGAATGAGGAAGATGAAGACTCCTTGGAGCTCGTTGATGAGGTCGATGATGGTCCACAGCCACGAGGGTTCCACCACCAAGGTCGACAGCAGCTCGGAGATCCAGCCGGCTCCCATCACCACCCATAGTTTCCCAGTCAACACGTATCTGCGAACACATTGATAGTTGATTTATTAGAGACCAAATTGGCGTAATGGCTGACCGATTCGTCCTGTGCTGCTATGGTATTCTCAATAAGAAATCACATCGCTGACTCTACGATGTACTCTTCGACGTCACGGCTTTGAGATCATCCAATTCAGAGGTGCGAGCGCTCACCGTTCGCGTCGCCACTGTCAATGGATGAGAGATGTACAATCAATAAATCAAGTGTTTTTGTAATGGTGAAAATATTTTTGTTAGTTGTTAAGATCACGATATTTAAAACTATGTTTGGTTTATTATGTGCCTAGGAGGAAGGAACGCTGATACCCAAGATACAGGACATGTCCTACATAGTTTGAGTGTCAGGAGTTTCATGATATGAAGCTACGTAAAGTAAGTACACTGCTTATTGCATAAGGTACTAAGTTAGCTACTTAACATTTTAAAACTGTAAGCTCTTTTCTCTCCTTATGTATTAGGCTTATGAAATAAATTATTATTATTAATATTATCTTAAGCCTGCAATACATATTGGTCGAGCTTAGCCCAAAGCGAGTGATTCATACAAGTTAAGTGCTACTGCAGCCTACACGTTTGGCAAGTGCCTACTCTACCTAATTCCTGATCTAAGTTGCGTCGTCGTAAGTTGTAGTGTACGAAGGGCTTAAGAGTGTTGAATGTACTAAATCCGGAGGTCGTAGTTTCAAATCCTGCTCGCGGTTCAAATTTTTCTTTCTATAAAATACCTACACTCATTATCTAACTGGAGTTTAACCCATAAACTGACTCCATTCATGTTTTCCCTTAGTAATTAATTCAACGCTAACTATTACTCATGCAAATGTTGCGGTTATGAATAATAACATTAGGTATACACCCAACTATTGTTGTTCATGTAGGTCAGGGAAGTTAAAAAAAACAAGCAATAACTTATTATTCCCAAAATCTACACTAATATTATTAAGAGGTTTCTGAGTTACTTTGTTGACAATTATTTCTGAAATTACTGATTTTTTTAATCCTTTCACAAGTCGAAAGCTAAATTACTCTTTCTAAAATTGCATTAATTGTGTGTAGCCAGGGCGGATCACTAGATGTTGAAAAACTACGTTGCTATTATGTATGAGGGTTGGAATAAAAAAAGAAAATGTAACCAATTTTAAACACAAAATAAAAGCTAAATCTATTTCTAATTCGGAATTCGGTGGCTTTGTTTTTTTTTTACTTTTCTTTCGGAAGTTGGTGGCGCAAAAATGTCAATGAAATAAAAAACAAAGCCGACTTCCGAAAGAAAAGTTATGATGTAGGTAATTTTATTCTTTTTTGTTGTGGTTACTTTTGATGTCGGTTACTTTTTTTGAAAAAGTTTTTTACTATGAAACAAACTGTTCAAATTGATTTAAACATGCCTCACCTTTCGACTCACTTACAAGCGTGAAAGATTCTACCATAAGACAATTATTGTTCAGGAAAACCACTTAATTAATACACTAGTCAGTCACCAGTCAATAAGCTGACATCATACTCCTAAAATTGGACCCAATTTTATAGTTCTTTAAGTGGTATTGGTAACAATGTCTAATAACTACTAAATAATTTTTATAGCTTCGAATTTGACCGCACTGCATGTAAATTACGAATTATCAACTTAGCGTGTTATTGTCAATACGTAATGTTATACAGCCAGCAGGTCAAGAGCTGTCAAACTAATACCAATTAACCATTAACTTTCCACCATTATGATAAGGTTGAATATCTATTAATGAGTTTGACAGATTGAGGTAGGTTGATGTGCTGGCGAAGCCAATGAATTGTAGCCCACTGAAATCCCTTCCTTTTCATAATAGCGTGTCATTAAACCTTAATTTGTTTTATTTTTAACTCACATCAAAGAAATAGGCAGATAGAACGCTCAGTTCTTTCTGCCTATTTCTTTGATCTGAGATTTTTAATATTAAAATCATTATCTTCATTTTTTTTCTTTGTAACCGCTGAACATTTAAAGAAATTATCACAGCCTATAATCCTATAAAGCTATTTAACACCGAGGAGATATAATGTGTCCCACGGCTGGGACACGTAACTCCTCGGCGGGAGTGGAAGCTGTTATCCACCAAACGGACCTAGTGCGAATTGATAGATGTCACATGTCTTCGAACTGTTGTTTCTAGAACGCACGTTTCTAAATTAGCACTTTGTGCAAAATTTTTAACTCGACAATATCTCCTGATTTCAGCATTTTGGTTAGGTACTAATTAAAGTTTATTTAACATAATATTATTTTGAAAAACAAGGTATTCGGTAAGTACTGAGATTTTTACAAAAATACATAAAAATCAGATTCACCCGTTATGTGTTTTCACCGCAGTTTCAAAGATTATTCAAATTTTTCGATGACGCTAAGTGTTTTTAAACAGAATATCTAGTTCATTCATTATATACAGGGTAATTTTTAATGTAAGATGTAAACATTTTAAAGATAACATTTATTAAATACGTTTATTTTGGAATAGGAAGTTTATTTTTCACGCGCTTGTGACACTTAATACCTACTTGTTTTATCAAAAGCGTATTTCAAAAAATGTTATAGAATAGGCCGCTCATTGAGGAAGTTAAATTCAAACACGCCTTGATACATAACTAACCGCACACTCCGTCCTGCGGCACACATTCCCTTTCTCTGATTCCCCTGTTTTTATACTATTTCCCTGTACTAAGGAAAAACCGGCATCGTACTTTTAATTAGCAAGACCAAAAACTTAGCAACACAACACCTCATAAAGGAAAAACATCAAACAATATCCGCATCCATTGTTCATATTGAAAGCGTTCATTATAACAACGCGGGTTAATTAATTGCCTTCCGATGTGGTGACGTCACAAAAATAATATGACCGAATTATATAGATAAAATAAATGAAATTATAACCAAGGTTATTTAATAAACAGGGTGTTACAAAAATTGACTAATGGAATGGATATTTGTCTTACTACAAAACTTAAACATCCGTTGAACACTTGTCTAAAACTGTAAATGCAAAACGGCATTTGACGTTGATATAAGGGTCAACACACACCGAGACGCGGCGCTGCAAAATCTAACTGTATTTACTACTTACATTTTTTTTTGATACACCGAAATGCGAGAAAATCTCACTATTTTCACTACACGAAAATATGCACATTTTGTAGTAGCGTCGCGTCGTGTCTCGGTTTGAATTGAACCTTAAATCCGGAATTTCCTAAGTAAAATATTGACAGAAACTTGTAATAAAAGTTGAAAAATCTGGGAAAATATTGGAAAGTCTAAGTCCTGTAACAATTTGACAGCAATTTATTATCGTTATGCAACGCGTCTGCTTGGACAAACGCCCTGTATATTAGATATTCGTTTTATTGCGAACAAAATATTAATATACATGCACAAGCCGTTGTCACATATAGTTAGGTACCTAATATTTTATCTAGTGCGTAACTACGTCCTACATAAATAACTAAAAGGTCAAAATAACAAAAGTTTCGCGATATAATAAAAACTAAGTATCACTTATTCATTAATTACATAGAAGGCTCCTATTTAATTATGAAACGTTCTATAACGATGTCCCCATTTCCCTTGGGTCATTCAAAACTAATTGACAAACCCATGGACATTCATATTTAAGAGATATGATGACACAAAATTACCAATAACGTATTATTTGTGAACGCGGGAAAAAATCAAAATGGCTACCCAAATAGAGGCTACAAAGTGCACTTACAGTGATAATATAATAACTAAAACTAATATTATTAAGTAATCTGTGCTGATAGTTTGTTGTTAATGTGTTTAATGATTCATTAGATTGTGCTTTGATAACATACCATTTAATGTGCGTACTTCCCTTTACGATGAATCAAGAATTCCCGGTACTGCATAGCAGCAGTACCAAAATAGAGGCTAGAGTGACCAAAATAGAGGCACTTCCAGTGATAATAACTAAAACTAATAGTATTATGTAATCTGTACTGATAGTTTGTTGTTAATGTGTTTAATGATTCATCAGATTGTCCTTTGATAACATACCTATAATCTAATGTGCGTAATATCTATTATCTTCCCTTTACGATGAATCAAGAAGTGCTTTGAATTATTGGCCCTATCTACATTTTTTTTCCGGAACCGCGATGCACTACGTAAGATTATTATTATATCCTAAAGTGTCAGGTTTCAGAGTTATTCGCTGAAATACGGGTTCCATTTTAAATTTCGACTTATATTTCTGCGTATAATTTGAAAACCTGACGCTTTAGGATATTATTGTCCATTATATTTTTTATTCATCTAAGTGTCCTCTATCTAAATAATATAACATTTGTTGTGCATCGCGAGGTGAGTGACCGATAAGGCCTCCCTCCACACAAAAATCTTCTATCTCCTTTCCGTTAATTCCCGGTCCACTACTTGCTTAGTCCCTACTGCTGATAAGGTTTCCCGAATCCCAATTTCCTGATAAGACAGTCCTCGCGAGAAACACAGAATATACAACGTGTAACGTTAAATGCGCAAAACCTCTCGTGGGGTAACTCAGACCATGTTACTGAACAATGTTTGTTCTAAGACTTGGACCGACCCGATCAATTTGTCATTTGTGTGAGAAACCAAATCTTTTTTTGGGAATTTCCAAAAGTCTTGGAACAAACATTGTTCAGTAACATGGGCTGAGTTACCCAAATAAGTAATCGCAAATGTAACCCAGTTTGAATTTGGAATAATATTGGAATAACCAACAGATAATAAATATAACAAATTGTGGTGAAAACGGCATTTCCCTTTAGCATGGCCCCGCGATATAGCCAAACTGATATTTTAAAAATATTTAACCAACATGCCACTTTTTTATGGGTTATTCAATGAAAGTAGTATGTATTTCTTACATGTCTTGTTATTCCTTTAGCAATAACTAAAGTAAAAACTATGCTGTGAGTGATGTGCACTTCTATAAGTAACCAGTAACTGTCAGTAATTTCTGTTAGTGTATTTTTCCTGTCAGCAAGTCGCTGAAGTGCCATATCAATAAATAAATAAATGTAAACTATGAATGTGTCAATCATTCCCAAGCAATCCTACTAAGTTACACCAAGTGATTACTCAACGAGGCGGGTAATTGCCCGACGTGATGTCACACAGTCGTCTACTTCATTCATTAACACTGCGGTCATTTATTAAATAGAAACACGACTAAACACATGACATCCTCATTTCAAGTGAACCTGTACTTAACTTAAGTAGTAATAAGTTACAATAGTAGGACATAGTATATTTTAATGTTTGGTCAAAACTGAATTTGCGAAATAAACCTTCATATAAATAGAATACTCACTAGCTTCGGTTTGGCCGATAATTCGGCCAATCGGGTCAATAAATTTGCCGAAACTATAACTGGCCGTATCTAACTGATATAGAAATAAAAACTGTTCGGTCATTAATACTATTTTTATCTACAAAAAGATTTTAATCTCCGGAAGCCTCAATCAAGTATTTATCTTTACTACAACAATATAACAGTAAAGTTATCTATAAAATACATATTCATAATATAAACAACTCACCGGTAGATCCCAAACAAAACAAACATTGAAATTGAGTAATCTTGAAGTTGCTGCAGACGCTGACGAAAAGCATTAATTTTTTCGTTGCTTTGGATTTTATAAACCTGGTGCTTTTTTTTGTAGTCAAAAATTATCTGATAACTATACCAGCTTATCTTTCTATGACATATCAGATGCATCTGTTTCTGATTTATGTCATAGAAAAAGCAAAAAATATCAACCTTCTTGTCCACAGACATTTTATTTTGTTACCGGTAAGCGTAAGCGTCTTGCTTACGCTTACCGGTAACAAAATAAAATCAGAGAAAAAGGTATAGCGTCAATAATGTAAAGAAAATGAACTCACTTTGCTTTGTCAACATGGAAGCGTCGCTTAGCACGGTCGCCGACTGAACCGGCCTGCAAACGATGCACCTCAGCTTTGACCTTCGCACAGTGGCGAGTGGTCAGCACCCACAGTATAAAGTTAGTGCATGTCACCAAGCCCATGGGGATCACGAAGAAAATGTAATGGGGCCAGTCTGCCGCTGAGTTCTGAACTGTAAACAGAAAGAATAAAGGGCTGAAATCTCTGAAGTCAGTAACCTTAGCACAAAGAAGCTAAACACGCAATAAATAATTTCAATTCCATGTTATTATCATCAGCACACAGCAGCACACAGCTGGATATAAGTCGTATATTCTCATAAAGTTCGTTTCTTTGGCAACTGTAATCCAGCTGTTACCAGACCATGAAGAAATCGTTTATTCACGCTTATCCCTCATTTAGACGATGCAAGAAAAATTGAGTGCATTGCGGACTATTCATTGACAACAAACTAATATCGCAATTCAGTCATACTTGCATGCAAGATCTTGTAGCGCGTAAATGGGGTAATCCCGTTTGAGCAACTATTTCCTATAACTAATACTAAGAATGCTTCTATGAAAATAGTTGCTCAGATGGGAATACCCCCAATGGGCCTTTTGGGCCACTTGACAATTCGCGGTCTGAGGAATACATGATCATGTAAGTTCGTCAAATATTTACAAAATTGTGATCACCAATTCTTAGGCTTAAGTTAAATTAACATGAGTTCTTGGTTGAAACTAGCAGGATTCGAAACCTTTTCCGTAACAAATTCAACCATTAAAATTATGACTGGCAAAAACAGTATTGATTGGCTCACTATGAATGATGGCCTATTTTAAAAGCTTCAGAGCATTAAGCACAATTAACATGATAGTTTCAACCATAGTTGTAACCCTGACCTAACCTTTTCAGATTCAGAATATAACCGACACAAAGATATCTCGGAAAGCTTTTAACATAGACCAACGTTCATTGGAATCGCATCTTAAATATTTTTAACTACACTAGGTACACTTCATGTTATATCTGGTAACAAAAACATATTCTATTTATAGACACTTCTAAACGAACATGGTATTAAAGCGTGTTTCCATTACCCAAGTCTTGCATACAAGTAAAGGCGCTCCTTTGACGCACGACTTTGAGCATTACATTACAATACTAGCTCCCTGACTGACGAGCATTCGCAAACATTCATTGTGATGCTCGACTGTCTTCCGTTACTGATCGAAATGTTGGAATCCGTAACGTTACATTACAGGTGAATGCTCTCGGTGAAGGAGCACTTGAATTGGGTAAAGTGTGCAAATTACATGCACGTTTTACTTGCGTAGGTCCCGACTGAAAGGTTGAAAGTGGGACATACGCATACCGCGACTCCGGCACACAAAGGGCGACCGAAGGACACCGTGATTTTAGTCAGTACAAGTCTGACAGCGACAGAAGCCGGGGTGGGAGGACTCATCAGGATCATCAAATGGATTTTGCCACGTAAAAAAAAAATTTACTTGAAACAAGATGTACAAGTTCAAACTACCTACTTGCAACTTGTATACAAGTAACATATTTAAAGGCGCGCGCGTTTCCATTCCATTTCCAAATCTATGCAAGACTTGCATGACGCCTTAATGGAAACGCGCCTTAAAATTTTAAACCAAATCAAATTGAGATTGACATGATAAAGAGCAATTCAAGTTCAGCATAAAAAGTTTGTTCACAAAGACTATGACCGCTCATTTTTTATGAGTTATTGTAGGAAGGAACATTACGTCATTAGAGTCATAGCAAAATAGTTATAGGTTCTTTTTTGAACAATGGATTTGATTGTTTCTAACCACAATGTTTTTTTGGGTGTTCAGAAGTATTCAATAGTGCATGTGTGCATGTTCTGAAAACACAAACACTGAAAACTGGTCTTTACTTACTGGTCATAACGTTTAATTTTTTTATCGGCGGTTCTGCTCTATCAAAATAAAGGCAAAAAATCATGTCTGTTGTCCTGTTGTCTCTCAAAACGTTACCTATGCATGCTGTAATGCGAAATGATGCAACTACTTCACCACTAAAGTGGACAAGACGTAGCGACACATCATTTTGCATTACAGGCTTACAGCATGCATAGACTTTTAAGACTCTATCACTGACTTGCCTGTCTCATAGAATAACCTCCCTTCACCTTATTGCGATAAAATTCGTAAAATGGAATATTCTATTCTATTGCTCAAACAGTTCAAGCAATTAGATATTTTTATCAGATTCAGATTCATTTATTTGTGGAAACGTGAGTACACAACACACACACATGCAAAGCATGCAGGGTATTAATGGTAAACATAAAGATCGTCATATTTGGCCTTATAGGCGTACAAATATTAAAAGAAAATGGATAATCACTAACTATATTTAAAATAATCTAATCAAATAAATAATTAAATGTCTGCCTTTTAATAAGTAACAATTATAATGTCAAATTGCAATAAAAATTAAAATTAATGTCAAATCAGAAATAATGTCAAATTTCAATAAAATAAAAAAAAAATTGTCATCCATCAATTTAAATATAGGTATAAAATAAAACATCACAAATTAAAATTAAACAGAACATTTACAATCAAATCAAAAAGACTTCTCATTCAATTTTATCAAAGAACAATTTTTTAATGAAATTATATTTGTAACATTGCCAAAGTATAATTTTTAGGAACTGAGTTGATAGCCTGCTGTGATCACGGAACTGTCTTATCAGATAACCATGAACCTCGGAAGGGCTTTTGAAGGACACCGTGGATTTGAGTTAGTACAAGTCTGTCAGTCACTCGCGTCCCGCTCTGGGTCGGAGGACTCATTTGATAATTAAACCACGTTAAAAAACTACTCATTTCATCTCTTCTTTTTGGGTATTATTTAAGAGGAAACAGCACGGCCGTTTTTCCATACTAACGTAGTCCCCTGTTTTCTCCCTGGATAATGCCAGTAGAGCAATAAATTTTTTACAAAAAATCTATGACCACTATTGGCTTGTCTCTATGTTTTTCTTTTTTCCATAAATTTGTTATTAAAAGAGATATGAGCATTCAAAATCCAAAAAAAATGGCCAGATTTTCCGCTGTGTTCAAATATCCAGAAAACAAATTTGACGAGATTATATAAAAAAAAATGAAAACATAGGAACACGGTCAATGCCTTCCTTTATTTTTTAAAGAAAAAAGTAGTGAAATCGGTTAAGTTTTGGAGGAGTAATCAGGGGACCACGAATCGTTGATTTTGTGCCATTTAATAAGGTATTTTCGGTCCAAGCTGCTGTTGACTCTTTCGCGCTCTGTAACTCTGTTGTGGGCACTGCGCGACAGCAATAGATTTTACAAATACCTATTTTTCAATTCTCCAGCCCTTGCTGTTTCCTCTTAAACGCTTCAATATTCGTACAAGTGAAATATGAATGACGATGATCAGTGACGTGTTTTCTTATTATCTTTATAGACAATGAATCAGCACCTACGTCCATGTGGACGTTTATATCAATTAGATAGATATGTGTGCCAATTATTACAAGGCGACACACACACACACACACACATTGTCTACTCGCCCCTTTTCTAAGCGTCCAAATATTTGTACATAAGACAATACCTCCGTAATATATTGGACACAGAATATCTTTGTAACACAAAAAGCACGCTAAAGATTTCGTCTATTTATTCATTCATCCCTAATAATCTGATTGCGGTTGGTTTATTGGAAAAGTCGCTAAAATTAAAAAATACTAATCGTGCTCCAAAAAGGTCAATTTTTTTAGCTTGAGCGAGTCGCGATCTATATTTGGTCTCATTTCACTTGAATCAATATCGGCTTAGCCAATAAAAGACAGGATGTTGGTTTATATATTATTTTCAGAAATCAATACTTCAATAGCCTTTTTATATTATTGATGATACGGGGCCCTTTTATGACTAGCTACGCTTGACTGACTAGGGCGTTCAGTTGAACAATGAAGTTTAGGTTATGGCGTTTTTATTTTGTTAACACCGTAAACCAGCACTGTGTGATATTTTTTTAAATCATACTGTACTTCAGAATGATTTATTCCCAATCATTCCAACAAATTTTATATTACATTTTAATTCTTTTCCACATTCCATTTTTATTCCCTTTTCGTTTTTCAGGGTTTTCATTCCATTAAAATTACGAGGTTAATTAGAAGTTTCACACTTATATGCATTTTATTTATTTTTATAAGAACTGCATGCAGCCGACCTACATGTTCAACAAATGCTGGCGTGCTGATGGTCATGGTTAACAATTACCCTAGGTTGTATATTTACACAAAGCTATGTTTCAGGAATCGTAATAACGGATGGGTTGTAGGTGTTCCAGCATAGCTGCTGTATTCATTGATAAGACGAAAATAATCACAGATCTGCCTGGTTTATTGCTCATAATGTTTAGAACTAGAATTTTCAGTGTCTACACATCATCTTGATGTCTGGATATTGAATAAAAAAACGTAATTCATGAGAAACCGTGTAGTTTTGAGAAAAATTACGATAGAGATTTGTTTATTATTGTTATTGTACTCAGAACTTTCCGGGAGTTTACTGTAAAAGCGCGGGCGTTTACTGAAACTATACATTTTTCAGCTAACAGCGAATTAATTGTTCATAATATTTTGTGCTTCGATATTTCTCTATGAATCACTTCTTTCTGAAAGACGAAGCTTTCTAAATATGAACGACTGATATATCTTCAAAGTATTCCTTCTACATGACACATAAAATAAATTCATGTCGACATATCTTTCGTAAATCGTAACCAAATGTTTAACATTGTCTATAACGTGTGTACGTGCGTAGTTATTATAATATTTATACTACGGCTATTTAATGTTTCGATAGTTTCTATTCAAACCGATATTTCGATCATTTATATACAAAATAACAAATTAGAGATAAGCCAAGATTACGGGAAACGAGTGTATGTTACTCAGAAAGATGTGTCGTTGGGAAGTACACTTTTTAGTTTTATGCGGAAAACCCAACCCACGTAAAAGTACGTAGAAAATCAGGTGTCTAGTTTATCTAAATATTATGAACGTCATTACCCAACGTAATCAGTAGGTAGGTAAACTGTTCGGGAACAAAATATATCACTTGTCACTTGTCATCAAGATTTTGATGGTAGATATGAATGAACACATTGACACTCCTGGCTGTGTTATGCTGATGGCTTATCACGCGCCAGTTCACGCCTTCACTTGCATGATTCGGACATACAAAAATCGGACATGACAGCCCGCGCCACGACGGACACTGCTTGTCCGCGCGGATGGTTGGCTTCGGGGGAAACTCGCCTTTGTGCCGCGGCCCAGTTCACACAGAGTAGGAACAGTAGTGGTAAACTCGGACGAATGTGAGCGAGAATACCATGAGAAAAATGTTTAGGCGGAAACTGGTCTCTGCTCACATTTGTCACCACTGGCTTTGCTGTTGCCACCGCTATCGTGCTACATGCTAGACGAGTTTCCTCCTAAGACGATGGGTGGTGTAAATAATCGTGGTATCAACGGACTTCATACAAATCATGCGAGACGTGAGGTCCACTTCACCGGCCGATGTGGGGTTAAGCTGGGTATTGCTTAAAGACCGACACAGTTGAAAAATCATTATCTTCGTTACAGCCAATTTCTACATTATAAGTCTGTGTAAAAATACTTCCCACTTTTTGGAAACAGGCTTTTAAGTAAATGCAAGTAGACACACATTTTTATAAGACCTTTACTGTCACTCTATGTTTAATACTTTTACTGATAACATTAGCTGTTGTTGAAGAAACTGGTTGTTCGTAATTAAAAAGGCATCTTACTTGAACCGAACCAGCATATTCCAAGTCCCATGTCGGCATCCAGGACTTTGGCGACTGGGTACTTGTCCAAGAGGAACATGATCAGAGTCAGTAGGATGGACGAGCCCCACGCGTACAGACAGTACCACAGGAAACGGCGCAGCTCCGTGTTCGCTTTGCGCATCGGTTGCACCGAGCGGACGCTCCTGTTGGACCAAACATGTGATTTTTACATATTAAATCATTATAGCTTTCTAGGTATTATTATAGTTCTAGTAAAAAGACTCATCAATATTCATAATTCTCAACAAAGAAATAACTCTCATTACCTTAGGTTAAATGCGTCTACAAACATACTTAATTTTTTAGCAATATGTCAGAACTCAAGATCTATTAAGATCCTAGCTAACGTTGTATCGTAAACAATGTCAGTGAAAAAAATATGTCTTAAATATTACGAGCATGTTCAATAGATTTCATGGATATTTGAAGATCAGTAAGTAAACTAAACACATTCATTTTATTACAAAAATAATAATGCTTCTAGGCCCATTACTTTTATGACGATTACGGCAAACATGGATGTCGTGGTGGCCGTGACGTGAGCTAATAGCACGTACCTATGGGGTCTTTATTGGTTTTTACTGCTCCCATTAAGTCAGCGGGGTCATGGGGATTGACTAACTAATCACGAGGCTAAAGTACTGTGACAAAATACACGATAACAAGCACCCGGTTTCAGATAAAAATTAAGCCCTAGATAACTAAAGCTCCGAACATAATAAGTTCATAATAGCGCAGATATCCCGGCTGTCTTTCTAATCGTGTAATCATGTACCTATACTTCAACTGAACTCCGAAACTGTAAACAGCACTGTAACGTGTTAACATTTACCATCCGTATGGTTTATGAATGTTATCTTACTCAGACGTATTAAAAATACCTAAAATATGATGAAGAGCGAATTGAACTTGCTCGCTAAAGGTTCTGTAGGTAAGGAAATTAAATTGATATCAATGTAATTGTAAATGATATTCCACGAACCTTTGGTTGCAACAATATTTTTTCTTTTGTAACCCGTAATCATTAACTTTATGTATTAAAAGAACAACAGTTCCATTAATTTTTCCTGCAGATGATATCTATGGGTCAATCAAACCAGTTCAAGATCATTGACAATGAGTTATCCTCAGTCGAGGTAACAATACGGTACCCTAATTATAATAAAAGTACGACCTCATGACCTTCGTAATTCGTTTATAATAAAGTTTGTGTTTTATTCTATATTGTTCGCAGTATTTTGTTGGAGTGGTCGATGACGTGTCTTAATTAGGCCCTACCCACACATTGCCTAAACATAAAGTGCGTTTTCCTATTCTGTCGGTTTTCATTATCGCAACCTAATTGTCAACCGCACGCTCGGCTTTTCCAATTGCACATTAAAACCATCAAATTAAGCTCTAACATCAGCCTACATTAAGTCTAATTAGTGCTCTAATTATTTTGTCTGGAATTTCGGCAAAATCATCGTAGCTTTTGCTAATGTAGCGACAGACAACATTAGCAAAAGCTACGATCATTTTGCCGAAATTCCAGACAGAAATAATTATAAGCAAATATTTTTTTCAAAGAGCTGTGTCATGGTGATGGAACATCTTGGCTTTTAGTCTACGAGAGTCTGACAGTTTCTTCCACACCACCCATGGTGGTAGGACTTACTGGATTGTACCAAGTTAAAAAATGGTGAAAGAAATAGAATTCTCGAAGCTGTGAAAAGTTGCCCTGAAAAGTTGTTTAAAAGTCAGATGTTCCGTGTTCTGTTTTTGCTGGGTTTTTCAATGATGGATGTTGCATTAGCTTATTTTTAACCGAATAACTATATTACATTAACGAATAAGCTAACACGTGCAAAGTGCAGTGTGTTTCAATTTGGTATCTAATGCCGCCGATAAAAACGCCATAATTTATAACCCGGAAACTTTTAATGATCATTTTGTCCAAAAATTTGTTAACTTAATGAAAAAAGAAGATGATATAATGTAAAAATAAGTGGTTAAATAAATATTTTGCTCACAGAACTAAACCCCGGTAGGTACTTAAAGGTAATGCTAGGTGGATTTAAAAGCTCTTCAGAAGTCTATTTTAAACTAGCTTAAATGATTAAATCGAGTGATCGTGATCATGGATTAACCATGATAAATGAGTAAGTAATTAACTGCCTTCTCACAAATAAGCATAATTATTAAAACGCAATCTTTTTCTTAGCGTGTCGATGGCAAATATTGTGTTTGTGTCGTAATGTCATATACATATTATGATTGGCCCAAAATTCAGCTATGCGAACCCCGCTCACTGATGCTGCCATAAGATCGTCCAGTTTACAGATTACAGGACATGCGGCGCAGGAAAAAAGGTGGATCATTGTCTGAGGTGATACGCCATCATAGACACTTCAGGTCCGAACCGTCCGTGAATCCCCATCTGTAGAGTTTATCCTTGCTACGGGTGACTTGGGTTCGCAGTCCATTAAGAGATTTCCAAGTCGGCCACGGCAAGGCGTAACAATTCTTGTACAGCATGCATTATTTTAATGCAACTCAACTGAGCGTTTCTTAAAATAAACTCAGGAAGTGAAGACTTACCTTTGCTTTGCTTTTCACTTAAGTAAGTATTATTTTACGGGTATACAACTTATTAGAGAAGGAATATCTCTTGAAAACAATGAAAACTTCATTATTTATCAGAAAAGAAAATAATATAAACCATGACACATACAAACTTATTATTAAACGAATGTTTACATAAAACAATTGATAAAACGGAAAACTTTTTCAGGAACTATTTTTGTCCTACATTGAAAAATTCTGGTACTGGGAATGTAATGAATAAAAAACACTTGGTTCCGTAAAAACGGTCCCGGAACATTGGATATTATTATTTTCCTTGTCATAAAAGAGGCCCTTGTATATTTTTTCACGTTTTTTGACACAACGTAAACGGGAAATATAACTTTTTTTAAATTTCGTCGTACAATTAAGTAGTGGCACTTTTTCATTTTCTGTAAGTAAAAAACCGAAAATCTTCTGGTAAGGTCTCAGGACTAACCCATTCCCTTTTGTTCACCTATGGGCAATCAGGTTTTCAAAATATAGTTTTTACTTGGGAACTAATAAAATAGATTACTAAAATGCCGCATTTTTAATTTCGGTTTGTAGCGCGACACAAGAATTTTAGGTTCTTTGATCTACGTAGGTATATAAGATTCATCAGCACATTTGTTTGTTGCATAATTATTTTCACGTTTTAAAAATTTTAAGTGTTAGATCGGTCCTAGTTATTTCATATTTTTCCGTTACAATAAAAACGTGTTTTTTAATTCGTTATGGCGAAGATAGAGAGCTTAATGCAACAACAACCATAATCTTTTTACTCCGAATTAAACATGAATATTGTCAGCCCACTAATGTATTTTACGCATCCGCTCGAGATAATAAATTATCACGATCCTAAACCCTACTACGTAAAAAGCAGCACTTATCGAATGAAATGTATTTACGTGTCATAATTACAGTACATAGACAGTATAAAAATAATTTTGCTAAAAAATATCTCTTGTTTAACTTACATTAAATCATTGCGGTATTTGTTATATTTATTTTAAAAGTCTAAACGCGGCCCCGGGGATTCTCGCCATGTGCAAATATCAAAGAGCCGGTGTGTAAACTCATCGATAACTAAGACAAAACAAACATTTACCCACATTGCGACAAACGACTTCGAGCAACAATCCAAGAATTTGTTTAACCTATTATGACATTAAAGTACCAAAAAATAGTTTCTTTGTAAAGAAGAACTTTAAGAGGATCGATCGTCTACCAAGCGCTCGTCCATACTAAAAGAGAAAACGTTTTCCTACCCCTAAATGTTATCCTATCTCAATGATTTTTTAGAATGCTTCTTACACAGTAAAAAACTAGATTTATAGGTTTTCTTTTTTTTCAAAAATTTTAATAGTTTGAAAGTTACAGGCGCCTAAGAGTTACTTTTGTGTGTCAGAAGCATTCTAAAAAATCATTGAGATAGGATAACATTTAGGGGTAGGAAAACGTTTTCTCTTTTAGTATGCACGAGCGCTCGGTAGACGATCCTCTTAAAACATAATATTCGGGATACGAGCGTTTGTACCTTTTCATGAAAAACAAGCTATTAGTCACGTCAGCGCCAGCGCACCGTACTAGACAAACCGGGGCTAGTACAGTAATGTATGATACATTACACATCCGTAAAATCCGGTTGTGTAGGCTGTTGGATTGATTTGTTATCACAACCCAATATTTCATCTTTGTACTCGTATTTTTAAGAACTACTGCTTTACTCGTAAATAATATCAGCATTTGAAACGTTTTTCAAGCATAAACATCTTCATTCACTGAACCACAAATTTTTCAAGAAAAAGCTGTAGCCTTTAATATGAGTTTTCATATAAATTTTCTGACAATAATGAATGAACTCGATTTTGAAACTCTACAGATTATACGAGTAGTTCAACACTGAATGCATCGCAGTGTCTGGCCCATAACACGGCCGAATATTTTCTTGAACGTTATACTGTAAACAATCTCTCGTTTGTAAGCCCGTGATGTGCCCTCAATCCGTAATGAGTTGTGCGGATACACAGGATATTACTTCTAAAGCGTTTACAATTAATTACAATTATAATAACACTTGAGATGCGTGTGATTGAACTAAAAGTGGTGGTAACAGGGCCAACCGCCTGTTAAACTGGGTTGAACGAGCAGTAGATATGCAACATGCATAACTATCGTGCCGAGGAACATGATGGTACATGTAATGTAGGCATCTTAAATTCACACGTCATTTGCATTGTATCCAGTCTAAATGTTTGTGTTGATTCTTAACCAAACTTACCCAAATGTCCACCAGATGTCGAAGCACATGACGTTGAGCCAGGCGAACGCGGCCACGAAGCCGAAGTAGATCCCGTACCCTGTGCAAACAATCATCATGTCATGGATCAACTATGACTGGCAAAGTTCCTACAGAAGTACTCCGCTTCTCAAATTATCTCACTTACGCACTGTTACGTTATAGCCCTGATTAATCACAGCTTGTAGCTACATGGTGAAACTGTACAATAATTCAATCAAAAGTAGCGGCTTTTGAATTTACAGGAATTAAGGTTTAAATTATGATTTAATTAATATCTTGAAAAAATGTTTTCATTGCATTATTCTTGTTAAAGACCCCAACATGTCAAGCTGCTACACTCTATCAAATGTACACAATAGTTTTCTACTTTATCACGAAGCAAAAATATTCATTTTCAATTGGGAAAATTTGTCAGATTGTTGTACTGGCGTCCTTTGTATTATTTTTGTATCCAGACATTGTTGATAAGGCTTACAAAAATAACTGAAGGAGTCAGACCTAACAATACATAAACCTTATGCTTTTAATAAAAACACAGACTGGCTGACTCACCAACTCCATACTTAGGCTCAATTGGGAATGGATGTTTAGGCAATTTATTTCTTCGATGACGTAAACAACACTAAAATAGATTTTCTTGATAACACAGGTATGTTATTATTATATTATAAAGAAGTTATGATTACACCACAATATTTATATTAGGAATACCTAAGCCAGTTTGGTTAAATACGTAAACAAGTAAGGTGAAATTTCGACATTTGTGAATGAGTCAATCAATCAGTTGTGTGATGCTACCATTAGATATTATGTAATGTAAGAACAATTAACTATAAATAACTTAACTGCGCTCCAAGTCGTTAAATTTTATGCTCGCGAAAGGGTAGCGCATACATTGTGAATGAAACGGTATGAATCATTAATCAATCTGTAAGCGTTTACGTCTAAACACCACTAATTTAAAACGGCTTAATAAACTGCTGAAACTTTAGGGAGAAAATTGTTATAGCAAACATGTTTGTGACCGGTAATCATAAAAGGAAGTAATTATTGAAAAATTAACGTCATGCCTTGTTTAACGATAAAAAATACTAAAATAAATATCTGGTTGAACGAGATCCGCTCGGTTTTTAAAATGTCTATATCTTGGGAACCGAACCTTGATAAATCGATTCCTTGAGCCGAAAAACCCCTAATCAGTAACTTTCATGAAAATCCTTGGAGCCGTTTCCGAGATCCTGATTAATATAAATACACAAGAATTGACAACATAAATCCAGTTTTTTTAAGAGCTTACTCTGTCTCACTCCTAGGCAAAGGCCTTCCTCCACCCCTTCCACCTTTCACGAAACTGGACGTCGGTCGTGGCCTTCCACGAACTCGTCTCACTGTTTCAGGGCACCAGTTCTGATTCTGAACTATTTTGGCCCGTAGTTACAGACACAAAAAATCCAGTTAGTGGTGAGAAATAAAAATGGATTCCCTCAGGGTTGCACACTGGTCAAAGAACAAGTGAGCTATGTTCCTAGAAGGTATAACTATATCTATTGGCAATCCATTACTCTGAGAAAACATGAATAATGGAGTATTATGATGTTCTTACTATTCACGATACGGATACACATTAGACTGAAGGAATTGGTGATATAAATACGATGGAATTACCATATTATTAATTTTCACGAAATAAGACTTTTTGCCCTACCTCGTTACTGTAAACCAATTGGGAAAGGAACAATAATTATCGCGATCCTTTCAATAAAACATGACAAGCTAATTATGGTATACTACCTGTTTGGGAATGTGTCAATAAAAATACACATATTATTGTTCTATTCAATGTTAATTATTATAGACAAGTAGCACAATTAGACCAGAATAATTTGTATAATATTTGTGCAGCGTGCCAATCTCAACATTTGGATACTGTGTAATTGCGAGTAAATGTATCGATTTACGTAACTTTCATGCAAAATTATCGGCGTGAATTCAAATATTAGCTATCTTCATGCAAGTGCATTATATATGTGCAGCAAAATGTTTTTTTTTAATATAACGCCTTAAAATATGATTTAGATAAGGTCGCCACTTGTATCTTCGGTTTTTATTACAGCCAGATGTTATCAAGTACTTGTGAGATAAAGCTAATTCAAAATCGACCGAGTTCATATCTATCATTCATCGAAATATAATATTAAGTTATCGTTTCGTTAATTAATTTTCCCTTTTGAGTGTAACAATGAAAACCGTCTCACGGTTATATTAAAGTCTGCGTCGATAGATAGGAATTTCAGGAAGTGAACTCAGTTTTTACTTAGTCTATTATAAAATCCGCTTTGTATGCACACGCCATACATTTTCTTTAGCTCAAGAGGAGTGACTGTTCTGTCACAAAATGGTTTGTAGCCTTTATCTTAACCCAAAAACTATTATTTACTGCCGACAAAATGAATTAAGTTCCAATAACCTCTTTATCGTGACCATAAAACTATTCGTTCATCCACTATTGTTTTTATTTCTGTGATATTGATACTTTCTGTTATCTACTACGATTGATTGTTTGTTTGTATTGAGTTTTTAGATTTTCTTTTATGGAGTGTGAGCGGGAATTAAATTCACTGAGTTCGAAATTAGAAACACGCGCAGACGAAGTCGCGGGCAAAGTGCTAGTTCCCTATATGAAGATAGATTGTATGGTTACAATCTGACAAGGTGGTACATGGATCGAAGATAGAACAATGTACGTGTACATTGTACTATCTTCGATCTATGTACCATCTTAACAAATTTTTGTGTCTGTATTTATTTCCATGATATCTAACGTAGGTAACTTTTCCTTATTGTCTGTTTACATAATTTTTCATAAATTCAACTTCTCACACGATTTCGTGTTTTTAAGGGTTCCGTAGTCAACAAGGAACCCTTATAGTTTCGCCATGTCCGTCCGTCCGTCCGTCTGTCCGCAGCTTAGCTCAGAGACGCCCAGTACTAGAAAGCTGTAATTTGGTGTAAATACACGAATTTCTTGAGCCGAAAAAGTGGTAAAATAAAATCTCGTAAAATATTTTTTTAGGGTAAAGTACACGTAAAGTGGGAATGTTTTTCAATTAGTATAGTTAGTCAGTTAAACAGTATAGGAATCAGTTTAGTTAGTTCGCATAAGTATTTTGATGGGCAACAAGCAACTACGGAACTCTACATTGTGAGTGGCCCGACACGCACTTGGCCGGTTTTTTGAAAATGTAGAAATAGCAATTGAAAATTGTAATAAATGTAAGACTTACCAAGAAAAGTGCAGGTGGTTTGATTGGGCACGTGGCTGTGCTGCACGCGCGCAAGGCAACCGAAGGCGAGCAGCATCATGCTGACATGACAGATGAGCGTGCGGCCATGCAGGTTGCGCAGCTCCGGCAGCACCAGGTACACCACCAACGTCAGCGTCAGGCAGACGCTCGAAATGCAGATCAGCTGCCAAAGAAAGACAAACATCAGTGTGGGATTACTGCTCCGGAAGATTCGACCATACGACTAACACCTAATTTTAAAACTACGTACATAAATTCAGGTAATTTTTCTATGGACATAACAACTGCAGATCTTACTACGAGTCTAACATAGGCACTACTTTCGCTTGGTAACACAAGCATCCCATGCTGCCCTTTCTGAAGAGCCTCGCGAATAAGGTCAGAATGTATGTCTTTTTAGGGCATCCCCGATCGGGCATTGCCACTTAAATCTGCCTTATAAATCCATTATAATCTTTTGCTAGTAAGTCGCCTTTCGCAAATCCTTCAAAAAATATTTAAATAGGAGAACAATAGTTAAATAGGTCCGAATAAGAACAGTATTTTTATATAATTGAAGGTAGAGAAAAGCTTTGCAAAGATAATTTCCTTGAAGCTGCGCGAATATGGATTTGAGGAATCCTTAAACGTCACAATATGAATATTGATGTAGGCACAACGAATCCGAGAAATGCAAGCGTGTTGTTAATTATAATAGAAGATCAACAAACAATATTCGGCTATACATATTTGTTAAGCTAAGTTCAAAATTCCCCCAAAGTACAGGATAAATAATTCTTGGATTTAAACGTCATCACAAATATTAGATTGTAGGCGTAAATCACTTAAACAAATAGACCGTACTTCCACAAAAAATCATTTAAAGACGTACTAGTCAAGTCCTCAACATACCATCTAAAAATACGAAAACACGACGACGCAATCAACAACGTTAGACGCTTACTACCAGGTTACTTTAGCCTTCTAAATACGAACTTAGAAAAACAATGGTGAATGAGACACGTTTTTTTTCCTTAGCCTCTACTGTCCCGTCTGTTCCACTGCTAAAAAGGCCTCCTCCAATTATTTCTATAGTTGAAACAACTATAAACCATTCATGATTATCTAAACAAATAAAGACAGAAGGTAAGGTGAGCGCAGTGGTTGAGCAATTGACTGCTGAGTTGCGAGTCGCGGGTCTTGCTTGAGAACGGAACAAATATAAAGTTTGTAGGATCCTAATATTTGTTTCAGTTCTGGCTCTTTGTCACGAGAGAAATTCTTAGTACTACGACATTGAAATCGAGAAAAATCTGCTACTACGGTCATTTATATTTCATAACATTCAATTAATTTCATATATCATTATCAGCTCCCAAATCTGTCAAATCCTATCATATTACAATGTATGAACAGTGAAATTAACGGAGAGTTATGCTGACGTCACGGCCTGATTCCTCGCATCCTTGTTTATGAGTCTGAATAATGGTTCCCCGATGGCTCACATCCCCAATATTAACATAAAAATGGACTCTTAAACGCTTGGAAAGTCAAGACGTTTACCTTAACCGCAGCGTTACTTGGACGTGATGACAAAAAATCATAATAACTTAGTAAGAACTGTAGGCGTTAACACAAACTTATTCTATTTATACAAATGTAATAGTCGCTTGTTAAATAATTTCCGGAAAGCAGTCTTAGTAACTGATCGTTTGTTTATCAGCAACAAATCAATCCATCCGCGTGATCTATTGACTTTCAGACAAATCTAAGCAAACTTTTAAAAAAATGTATCCCATTCACAAAAATAAATATGTATTTCCGTCACATAATCATAACAGCTTCAGAAATCTTTCATTAATGTTTAGTTTGAAGATTGAATATCAGTAATATGATGAATGAGCACTTACGATGAAGGACATTTTGAAGTTTTTCGCCAATTCTGGCCCCTTTACGAAGCAGGTGGCGGCGGTGACCAAAATATTGCCGTCAGGACAGTCGCGCGCATCAAAAGCTTCGAAACAGTAGGCATCATCGACCCTTATGGGTGAGACGAGTGCACCGTCAGCCCTCAGCCGGTGTCGGTCCAGCGGCACAGACTTGTTCAGCACCACTCGACCCTCAGGGCAGTGCAGCTCAGTGCGAATCCCGAGGACATCTAAAAGTATAATAAAATCTTACTTTCCATTTGGAAAAGAACGACCAAGGAGCAATTACAATTATTGCCTCTTTGCAAAAATGTGAGATGCTGTTAGTGCCTTTTTGTGGTAATAGGTCAAGGCCATCCCTTCGCTTCCTGTATAGCTTTTATGTGCAATGTACTGGCGTATGTTTTGATAAAATAAACCCGTGTTTGTCAAAATATTTTCCACTACATAATAAGGCATGCTTGTTTACTAAGAGCCTTTATCAGAATGCTCAGTATGGTTTCCTCCTACCATCTAATTGCACGTCGGATTTTTTTTTGTTTTGTATGTTAAAACCTTTTTTCATTCCGTTCCCATAAATCTAACATCAATCATCATCATGATACACCAACGCTAATTTCTAGACCTGGGTTTTTTTTCTTCATGGATCTCTTTTAAGTAATAACATATCGTGTATTATGCAATTGACCTTATTTTCAGCAATTTTTATTTGGGTTATTTTTTCTGCAAAGCAATAAAGATAATGAATGATCGATAGACAGACATTATCTGTAATGAGTGGCTCAGTAAACTGGGAGTATCTTGTGTTAGATTCAGTGATTGCCCTCAAAATAGTTTTTCGTTTTGTTGGAAAAGGAGTTGTACGTTCTTGGCCGTACCTCATGACGGCGAATTGACTGATGAACTATAAAGTACGGGCAATACCTAACGTTTTACGTTAAGTATTACCATGTAGTACAAAGTCGGGCACGCCGCAATCACGGCGGTAAGATCCTTCTTTGAAGAGTGGCTGGATAGGCGCCACGGCATTCTAACCTTCCGCCTGACGCAGGTCCTCATCATTGGTGTCACCACAGCGAGGATCGCCCGGAGGACACGGTGGAGCATACTGTGCAGGACTGCCCCGCTTGGGCAGAGCACCGCCATGTCCTCACGATGGCGATAGGTAGAGACCTCTCGCGCCCGGCATTGGTCGAGGCCATGCTGTGGGGAGAGACGGAGTGGGAAGCGGTCGCCTCCTGCGAAGCAATAATGCTTGCGAAGGAGTAAATAAACAAAAAGTTTACCTGCTAAATCTTCGTCTTCACGTAGCAAAGGCTCCAGATAGTCAGATATATTAAAAAAGATGTCGCCAAGGTTCGGAGTACACCTGCTGACGAAGCTGCCACAGCGGCGAGGTTTGTAGTGCTCTCCCACGGCGCAGCACTTCCTCACACCGAAGGCACCATACTGAGAAGTATTCCGGGTGCACACGCGCGCCACCAGCTCATCACTATAGAACTCTCTGTCCAGGCACCACTCTCCAGGCGCTGCGTCTCCACCTCCGTCCCCTTTTTTGCTCAAAGACTTCAGAGTACTTCCATCTACTTCCAATGAAAAGAATTGCTCTTTCAGTTCCACACCGTACTCATCTGCTTTACAATTCAACTCATTATCAACTTCATAAATATCGTCATCATTCATTTTCAAACGCTTTAACAGCCAACTTTCTGAATTGCTCTTGGCAGTATTTCTACACAAATGGAAAGCACTATCGTAACTCTGCCCTGCCGGACAACATTTGCGATAGTGATGTACGACCAATTCGTCTCCTGGTATTTTCAAAGTTTCATTTTTAACACAGCTTAAGCCTACAACTTCAGGAATTATTGGTTTCAGCGTTCCATTCTCAACTTCTAACACGAACCGGTCGAAACAGCTACCTAAAGCATGCAGCCGATTGTCTAGTTCTGACGATTGCACCATTTGTAATTCAGCACAGTCTTCAGGAATACCATCCTGCACTGTTACATTGTCTCCAATAAAAAGGGGAGTAATACTTATGTTATAACTGTCCTGAGCACTATTGCGATCTATACACTGGTACGAAACTTTAAGGTCTTCACCATTTGACACTTTAACTAAACTTTGAGTCTTCGGACAACACTTATGAAACACTTTGCCTTCCTGGGTGGTATCGGCACTCACGGAGACAATTGCACTCACGACAATTAGTAGCCACATTGTTATTAAAAAACCCCGGTGCTCGTAGCGCCGATACTAATATCCACATACAAATTTTCACAACAATTGGTGAATGTCGATCGGCGTGCAGAGCATTGTTTATTTCCACAGGCAGACGTGAAAACCGTGTGTTGTGGCAAACCGTCGGCGGCACAATGATGCGGCTTCGCGGCTCGCCGTGATCAACGCCGGCCGGTGGAGGCTGCTGCGCCCTTGAATTGAGTCTGTCGGCCGGCCGGTGACGCAGCCCCGGAGGTGCCCGAAGCTTTGGTTAAACTTGCGGTTTTCTTTTATTTTTCGACATCCAGTCACTAAAAAGTTGAACACTCACAACACTGAATGAACAGAAACAAATCACTGTAGACCACTGCACTCATACTATATTTATACGGTAATTTAAGAAAAGCAAGGTGCTTGATAGGCTGTAATATTATTGTTAAAAAGTAGTGTGTACTCGTCGGTAATAAAAATCGAGTCGCGCCGCGAATCACGCGTACGAATTGTACAAAGACGTCGACTCAATTTTTTATCAGATATCTGCCGATAAAAACATGAGACGACTGATTGTATACTTAGAATTTAAAGTGTAAACAAATATTCTATTTGTATCATTGATATTATATTGATAGCTGATTTGTTTCACCTGAAAGAAGGGAATGATGAAATGAAAACAACTTGTGATTCATTTGTAGAGCACGTAGGTAAGTATTGAACCTACAAGCGCTACACCTAACAAAAAGCTGTAATAAGTTATTGTAGAGAAAATGAAAAAGGATTGTAATAAAAATACTACATGATGTAGGTATTATAAGTACAGTCCATCACATTGTATCCAGTAATTCCATTCATCGCACGCAAAGTAGCGAACGGTTAATGAATTAATTGAGTGCAAGTTAATACCTACTAAGGATGCCTTGGTCGGTGAGTTTGTTAAACGTAACAACGTTATGTAAAGTTTGCATTCACTGCGTAACAAGCTGTTGCCGAAATAAACAGTGCCATATATTGGAATAAACTAAAACAACTTTAAAGAAGGTTACACTGAATTGTGTATCTTTACATCACCGGTAAGATCTACGAAATTTAATGTTTGTTTTTTTTTAACACTTTTAACCACATCATTTTGTAGATGTCTTTAATACTATTGTAATCTTATTTAATAACCTGGAAAGTGTTTTTCAAATCTAGTTTTGAATTTCTTCTCTCGATAATGATATACAGTGGGACACCAAATCAGATAAAACATTCTCATATTCACAAATGCATATACCTACTGATTTCATCTAATTTCTAACTTTAACAATATGTTTAATTAATCTGTATTTATACAGCTTATAAAATAAATCATGCAAGGTTTTTCTGCAGAATTAAATTTTAATGCAAAACTCCCGGAAAGAGTGATACTGTGCTAAAAGTCAAGATCCACCGAAATATGTCTTCACTGTGATAACTTTTCTTTTAGTAAACTGATTCTTGCCTAAAATAAAATAATTAATAATTATGAGACAAAATATGTATTTTTGTTTCTTGTTGCTGATAATTTTGATTAATCGTGGTAGAGGAATCTAACAGCTAACATAATATTATTTTTCAGTAAGCAGAAGATGATGTTTTTTTTTTTTATTTTAGGGATTCCAATAAATCCTGTGTCATAGGTGTATTTACAAAGCAAACCAGACCCGGAAACATCCTACTTGTAGGCCGTACAAATATTTATTCCGTGCGGTAATCGAACCCAGTGGATGTAGCGAGACTTAATAATATAGGGCAAGACGAATCAGCGAAGTACTTAATGACGTAAATGTGCACTGAGAAGAAAAAAATGGATATTAGGAAATTCGTCCCCAAAGGGTGAGAGATGAGCTGAATAATGAATTTTAATTCCATCAGATTTACTTGAAACTCTTAACGAAGACTTATCAACCAAATAAATAGAACACGTCATGTTGAAACATGTGGCTGAGTATCAAGCTCCAGGTGAGATGCTGGTGTTCTTGAATGATTATAATATAAATGAAACTGCTTCTTGACAATTTGAAAGACTATATTAGGCACTGGTTAGAATCAAGAAAATCCGCTAGTATGCGTGTGCGCGTTAGAGGGGTCCGCGAGTGAGTGGCGCGGCGCTGTCCCACCGCTGTAATTGCGGCTGGAGGGGCATGCAAAGTTATGTCGCCGCTGCGATGTGTGGAGC
Organism: Agrotis segetum; assembly: GCA_036375495.1. Taxonomy (NCBI): domain Eukaryota; kingdom Metazoa; phylum Arthropoda; class Insecta; order Lepidoptera; family Noctuidae; genus Agrotis; species Agrotis segetum. The sequence continues at coordinate 46,656 of JAQSVV010000313.1, read as the reverse complement.
TCGATGTGACGTCAGGAACATATTCCCCCGGATTGAAGGAATACTTCAAGATGATGAAGACTGGGTCTGACGGACGTTCTCGAGTCGCCGACATCCTGACGAAGAAGGGCACCATCACACGTGCATATAATAACATATGCCCTCTTCCTGTCTCTTCATCATCATCATCATCATCATCATCTTGAAGTGAGTGAACACCAGCATCTCACCTGGAGCTTGATACTCAGCCAGTTTAATAAAATCTTTTAAGTGTGGAAAGGAATCTAAATTGTTTTTAAACTCTTCCCACTCCCTACGTGTGATCTTGTCAAGTTTTTCTGACATCATGTGTATAATAAGAGTTTCCCCTAAACCAGCATAGTGAACAACATGTGTTCCATTTATTTTTTAAATTAAGATTTTTGTTTGTCAAACCCAAACGAATACCTATATGAAAATCAAAGTTGTTAACTTAATGAAAAAAGAAGATAAAATAATGTAAGTAAACATAAGTGGTTAATTTAATATTTTGCTCACAGAACTAAACCCCAGGTACTTAAAGTTATTTCTAGGTGGATTTAAAAGCTCTTCAGAAGTCTATTTTAAACTAGCTTAAAAATGATTAGATCGAGTGTGATCATGAATTAATCATGATAAATGAGTAAGTAATTAACTGCCTCCTCATAAATAAGCATAATTATTAAAACGCGATCTTCTTCTTAGCGTGTCATAGCGGAGTGCTAGTCTATACGATTATGTATTATAATCTATTCTAATATTATAAAGCTGAAGAGCTTGTTTGGTTGACCAAGTTAATCTCAGAAATTACTGCTTCGAATTTAAATCTACAAATCTTTTTGGGTTGGATGGTCCATTTAACGTGGAAGGTCATAATTAAATTAGCACTGAGCAGCGGGTAAAATCACGAGAACAACTAGTATATAAATATACTAGCCGTTGCCAGCGGCTTCACCCACTACAACTCGAAAATTATCCCACGGGAACATAAACTATCCTATATTTTAATCCACGTTATAAACTATCTGTGTACAAAGTTTTAGCCAAATCCGTCCAGTGATTTTTGCGCCAAAGAGTAACAAACATACCTACATTCACACATACGTGTAGTAGGATGGGTGAGTCGTAAACTCTTAAGTGGGGTTTGCCAATTTGTAGGTAGGTATAATATGACAGTAGTAAGGTATATAGAGCAGCTCATGACTTTCCTAGGCAGCTGATGGTCTATATTTGTATGGTGAATAGTTAGTTTCTCACGCTACGAAAGCAAGCGTTTTCAATACAACCATTTCATGGTTTTTTTTTTGTATTGTAAATAGCGGAAACTTTGACCATGTTCTAGAGCGTATATAGTTTTAAAAGCTCTGTAAAGTAATTAACAGGGACGGGCACGGCGCAATCGCGGCGTTAAGGCGCTCTTTGAAGATTGGCTGGATAGGCCTCACGGCGTCCTTACTTACCGCGTGACGCAGGTCCTCACCGGACACGGAAGTTTCGGGATGTGCCTGTGTGAGATGGGGAAGGAGGATACGCCTGGGTGCAACCACTGCGACTCACACACTGCACCGCCCGGAGGACACGGTGGAGAATAAGGTGCAGGAGTACCCCGCTTGGTAGAGCCCCGCCATATCCTCACGACGGCGATAGGCGATGATCTCTCGCGCCCGGCATTGGTCGAGGCCATGCTACGGGGCGAGACGGAGTGGGAATCGGTCGCTTCCTTCTAGGAATCAGTCATGCTCGCGAAGGAGGAGGCGGGACGCGTGTGAGGGAGAGGACAGCGTCCTCACTCCAAACCAGCCGCAGTAATAGACGCCAACGGTGACGGCCGCCGCCAGACGATCTCCGGCCACCGGGGTCCCGGGATTTACGAATTACCGTGGCCCCGGAACGTAAAGGGCTATAAGTCAGTTCGAGTCTGAAATTCTGTTTCCAAGCAACAAGAAGGGTTTATTGCTTTGCTTATTAACCCTCTCTGTCTTAAAGATAAAACGGTCTATCTGTCTTTCCTTTAGAAGGTGTGTTACGAAAAAAATTATTAGCGTTGCCAGCCTGTATCGTCTATGTAAGAAATATTCAACTTGCAAAACCTAAAACTATGCTTATGCAGACTTAGAATCATATCCAGTATAAACTTTGGAATGCACTTCGTTTTAGTATAGCTTGATGACAAAATCAAAGAAGTAATGGGGCTTTTTTTTTTAGGTGGTTAAATCATCAAATGAGTCCTCCCGCCCTGGGTGGGGGCGGAAGGGACTGTCAGACTCTTACTGACTAAAATCCACCCGTGTTCCTTCCTACGCCCTTTACGTTCCGGGGCCACGGTATCCTGGGTTAAGAAAAAACCCGCGACCCCAGCAGGCATTTGGCGCAAAACACGACGCGCCACCGACCCAGGCTTGGTCCTTTGCCGGACGGCGAGCTACCCATCACTCACCGTCCGCAAGCCCGCTCCGCCGCTGTGACCTCTGCTAATCAGAGGGACACGCGTTGGAGCGTCCACACGACAGGCTATTCGCATACGGGCAAAGAGACCCCTTCGACACGCAGTGCTTAAGGAAGAGTTTTTGCCCAGGGTGCACCGGCCTGAAAAACTGGTTTTCCCCCGGGACGTATCCGAGAGGGAACTCCAGTCCACGGGCGCACGTGGAGGTTTCCTGTCATAGCACCCCAAGTAATGGGGCTGGATAAGAATTTTTTTTCTTTGGGCTCAATAATTTGTTTGGTAAAATAATTAATGCGATAACATTTTAGTTTCTGCAGCAGTGGTACTCAAGACTACTATAAGAAGATAGGTAATTTCGTGAGGATTACAACGGTATGAAGCGGCACGTAATCCATTGTTATAGAAATAAGAATTTTCATTGCTAACTAGTTGTAAGCTTTTTTTTTTTTTTAGCTTCGTAAAATCATCAAATGAGTCCTCCGACCCCGGGCAGGGCGGAAGGGACTATCAGACTTCTACTGACTAAAATCCACGGTGTCCTTCAATAGCCTTTTATGTTCCGGGGTCACGGTAAGGGAATAATCCCGCGACCCCGGCAGGCTTTGGCCCTCTGAGAAGGGGGCCCCGTCATTACGCTGACGCACTTTGAGGCGCGCGTGAGACACAACGCGCCGTCGACCCGGGCATGGTCCTTGGTCGGGCAGCGAGTTGCCCTTTACTCGCTGCCCGCATGCTCGCGCCTACAGAGCCGGAGATCATCAAGCGACGTCCGTCGCCGTGGGCGTCTACCACTGCGGGTGGGGCGGAGGGAGGACTCTTTCCTCTCTCGCTCGCGGCCCGCGTCCTCCTTCACGAGCATTACTGCCTCGCAGAAGGAGCAGACCGCTTCCCACTCCGTCTCGCAACTAGTTGTAAGCTAGTAAAATTAAACAATAAATTGAACGAGCGGTTTGCACCCTCTTTAAGGTAAAGTTCTGGGGGGCGATAGTAATTCGAAAGCTCTCTCTCTCTCTCCTGAAGACTCAAGCAAACCGCTTCCTGAAAAGTTATGAAGACTTATTAGCTTTTTTATTTACTCAGAGTAAATAAAACATCATAAAAAAATATTTGATAACTTAAAGAGACCAACAAACCGCTTCCTCGATTTGTTGTTCATTTTTACGAGCTTACAACTAGTCAACAATGAAAAGACAAGAAAAAATAATCTAACGGAACAAATTTTATTTTCGGATTTTTTGAGAGCTTTTGAGGCCGAGACTCCACCAAAGCTGTGCGAGTCGAGACTCGTGTTTTGAGCGGCCAATAGAATTACGTTATTGACACAGCTCCACTCCAGCAACGCAATTCTATTGGTTGTTCGAGGCACATCTCGACTCGCACAGCTTTGGTGGAGTCTCGGCCTTACCCCCATGTGCTTGCTTAACATTGATCATGATAGAGCCTTAACACATCCGGAATTTTGGCTTTGCTGACGCTTTTGCGAAGGATGCCTGTTCATCAGTGGTTGCTGATCTTAACCATAACACCCATCAGGGTTATGACCTCTTGAGCCCACCAAAAGTTAGGGTTCAATCTGCGTGTCAACAGCAATGTATGTGTAATATTCCACAACTATCACACAACGCCATCTAGTCCCAAGCTAAGCAGAGCTTGTGTAATGGGTACTAGACAACTGATAAACATACTTATGCATATTTAAAATGTCACTTACGGGATATCTTCCGTGATTACTGAATTGTTTGAGTTCCCGATATTTCCGCCTAGAAGTAACATGACACCGGATGAACGCTCTGCATTACGTGATCTCCGTGCAGATTTGGACATCCTCGTCTTGAAAGCGGACAAAGGTAACGCGACGGTTGTGTTGAATGTTTCTGAGTATGACGAAAAGTTGGGTTCTCTGCTCAGTGACAACAAGACTTACAAACCTATTAATTACAACCCTACGGCTAGGGTCTCACGACGTACTATCCAGTTGATTAAAGAGTGCCATAATGTCTTCCCTGATGTTGTTTTAAACAGGCTCCTTAGGCCCAAGGTAGCGCAACCACCAAAGATTTATGGGTTACCTAAAATTCATAAGAAGGATGTCCCATTGCGCCCTATAGTTAGTCAGATTGACTCTCCATCTTGTGACTTAGCGAGACATGTTTCAGACACGCTACAGAAACTGGTGGGCCACACAACATCTTTTGTTAAAGACTCCCGTCATTTTGTGAGTTTGTTGAAGCAAACCAGGGTCGAGAATGATGAGATCATGGTGAGTTTTGACGTCGAATCCCTTTTCACTAATGTCCCCGTACTGGAATGTATAGAGATTATAAGAAGGAAGCTTCCAGAAAAAGATATCTCCATGGAGTATGCTAAGTTGCTGGAGCACTGTTTGTCCACCAATTTCTTCTTGTACAAAGGCCAGTTTTATCAGCAAATTGATGGGGTTGCCATGGGTAGTCCAGTGGCACCTGTGGTGGCTAACTTGTGGATGGAACACATTGAAGACTTGGCTATTTCTACTTGTCCTGTGCCTATCAAGGTGTGGAAGCGGTATGTGGATGATGTGTTCTGCATCCTCAAAGGTGGAATACCAGAAGTAGAGAGATGTTTGCACCACTTGAATAGCATCCATACGGCCATGCGTTTCACAGTGGAAATGGAAAGGGATCGGTCTTTAGCTTTTCTTGACGTCAAGGTCATTGCAAGAAGTGATGGGACCCTAAGCCATTCAGTTTACAGGAAGCCGACTCACACGGACCGATACTTACACGCCACCTCACATCATCACCCCTATCACCTCAATTCTGTAGTCACCTCACTCACAAGTCGCGCATTCGATCTTTGTGATACTGAACACCTTACTAGTGAATTGACCCATGTGCAGAAAGTGTTACTCATGAATGGCTACAAAACAAATGATGATGCAGTAAGACCAGAAAAGAAGCGAGCCGCCAGGGCTACAGTGGAACGCCAAACAACTTTCTTGCCATATCTGAGAGGAGTAACGGACAAGATAGGTCGTTTATTGAGTAAATACTCGATAAAGACTGTGTTTACTCCTCATAGGAAAATTGCACAAAGTCTGCGTTCACCTAAGGATAAAATCCCATATGAACACCCTGGGGTTTATAAAATCGATTGCAGCTGTGGCAGCTCATACATAGGTCAGACGAAGCGAACCGTCTCATGCCGCATCAAAGAGCACATCAAGGCTGTCAAAAATAACGATGAGCAAAAATCTGCCATAGCTGAACATCTGCTACAGTCAGGGCCCAATCACTGGATTGAATTTCACAAGCCTAGTATTTTGTCCACGGACAAACATTACATACCAAGACTGACAAGAGAAGCAATTGAAATAAGAAAACACAAGAATTTCAATCGAGAGGATGGCTTCAAATTGTCAAGTACGTGGAATCCAGTTGTGAACATGCTCATAAAGGGCAGCCGGCATCGTTATAAAGACTCCAAAAAACTTGTTGATACTGTGAGTGTGTTTTGCCGTGACTTAGTGTCGAGTTCCAGTAGTGCGCGTAACAAGAGACAAAGAAAGAGGGTAGACAGATTTGTCTGCTCCTAACAAATTTTATTTTCATCCACCCGCAATCTCCAGTCAACCCGCGATCATGGCGCTTGCAACAGCGTCGAAATATCGGGAACTCAAACAATTCAGTAATCACGGAAGATATCCCGTAAGTGACATTTTAAATATAAAGACAAACCGTGAAAGCTTAAAACAGTGTTTATACTTATGCATATTTCTTAATACATAAGTGTTATATATAGATAAATTACACCAAGACACAGAACAAATGATCGTTCTTATTACCCAAATATTTGGCCTGTGTGGGAATCGAACCCAAAACCTCCGTCATATAGCAGTCAGGGTCACTTACCACTAGACCAATAGGCCTGTCAAATAAATATCTCTGGAAGACGAAAGGAAAGGTTTTATTATATTTTATATTTTTGACGAAGGCGCCCTGGGGTTGTATTACAACGTCTTAAAGCCAGGCTCATTTCGGCGAGAGAAAGTGATAGAGCTATATGATGGGTTAGGGCGGAAATAAGCCAGGATTATATTGGTAAAATAAGATTTATTATGAACACAGCTAATGCAGTACAATGTTCGACACAAGAGAGCCATAGACTATAATCCGACTAAGGAGGATGAGACACAAGACAACCTACATTGTTTGGTTTATATAATACCTAGTTCTAACACTATACAAGACGTCTAGCGCCATCTCGTTCACTCACTGGAACAAGCCTGGTTTTAAGACGTAATACCCCCCCAGGACCACATTTTATTTGAATGCAGAAACAACCTTCCACCTTTGGATTTATATAGCCGCCTCCCTAAATTCAAGATCCATCTCCCGACTAATTTCTCGACCCAAATCAACAATAAAATAGGTAGGTATTTTTTTATTTTATTTTTCCTTTTTACTGAAATCCGTAAGTGTGAACTAGTTTCTACAAGAGTAGTAGATTCAATTCACGCACACCAGCTGCTCATCGCTGTGTGCGTACGCGCGGACTGCGTAGTCGGGTGATTCTCTTTCATTTGTATTGAATTAAGGGTTTAATTCTGAAATACTGTAAAATTTCAACAACAAAAAAAAAGCAGCCCTTATTAGTTTTGCCCGGCACTGTACTCTTAATTGATTATTTATGACTTTTGTGACAACCACCTGAAGTTTGACGAAAATGCAAAAAAACAGCGTGTATAGCCACCTCCCTAAATTCAAGATCCATCTCCCGACTAATTTCTCCTCCTTACTGATATATTATTCCTCTCCAGAACTACTCTTCTTGCTGATGATCTTCATCCGCCACAACAATATTTAATTGTAATCTGTCACGGCGTACAGTCTATCAGGGTGAATAAGGGCGCAGCTGCAGCAGAGAATCGGGACAAAACTTTGAAAGCGATTTTAACGATAAATTAAAATGCTGTGTTGCCAGCTAGGCCTCAAAATCATTTTTTAGGCCTAGCTGGCAACACAGCATTTTAATTTATTTAACTATACATATATAAAACAGGGGTTTTTCTTTTGACTCGACTATAGCCGAAACCGCTAAACGCAGAAACTTGATTTTTGGACAGCATTTGCAGTCTACTATGTAGATTGGCAATAAGACGGGATTTTGCGAAAATCTTCCTCTAAGGGGGTGAAAAGGGGTGAAACGTTTGTATGAAAAATCTTATTCCTTGAGTTTATACACTTGAAACTTACCACGAATGAGAACACAAGTAAATAAATAAGATTAGCACCATTATTTTTTTTAAACTACCCTCCATTGGTAATCTAGGGGTTGTTAAAGTTTGTATGGAAAAATCATAACGCGTGAGCTGATGAATTTGAAAATCAGTATTTATAAAAAAAAATAAAAATATTTTATTGTCAGGCAACGTGGCCGTGGTGTTAGTAATACATTTTTTTAAAACTATTTTAGTATAGGTAATACACGAAAATCAAAATCAAAAGAATTAAAATCAACATGAACATAATTAGATAATCACAATTAAAAGTCATTAGATCAAATTAAAATAAAGAATAATAATTATTTTTAAAATTAAATCACAATCAATCACGTGACATAGAAATTAACTATTCAAAATCAAAGTTTAAATTAATATCAAAAGAATTAAAATTAAAATCAAAATGAACATTATTAGATAGTTACAATTAAAAGACATAAGATCAAATTCAAATCATAATGTGTTTAAAAATAAAAAAATATATACTAGATAAGAATTAATCAAACACGTGTTTTTGGATTTTTCGGAAATCTCCCCCCAATTTGGTGAAAAGGGGTATTCAAGTTTTAAGCGGAGGATATTAAACCTACTAAACGTAGAAACCTGAATTTTGGATGATGTTGCAGTTTGTAATGTAAGTAAGCATTAAGAAAGGATTTTGCGAAAATCTACCTCTAAGGGGGTGAAAAGGGGTGAAAACATTTGTATGCAAAATCTTATTCTTTTTGTTTATAAACTTGAACGAATGTGAGTATAAGTAAATAAAAAAGATGGACACAATTCTTTTTTCAAAACTACCTTCCATTTTTGGGTTTTTCGAAAATCACCCCCTAAATTTTGAAAAGTATTGATTAAGTTTAAAGGGAAGGATTGACTGCTTGCTTCCATAAATTCTAAACTGAGCATAAATAAGCTCTCAAAGGATACGTATTTAATATTTTTTAGGGTTCCGTAGTCAACAAGGAACCCTTATAGTTTCGCTATGTCCGTCCGTCCGTCCGTCCGTCCGTCCGTCCGTCCGTCCGTCCGTCCGTCCGTCCGTCCGTCCGTCTGTCCGCAGTTTAGCTCAGAGACGCACAGTACTAGAGAGCTGTAATTTGGTGTAAATATACGGATTTGTTGTGCCGAAAAAGTGGTAAAATAAAATCTCGTAAAATATTTTTTTTTAGGGTACCTCCAGTACTTACACATAAAGTGACGACTTTTTTTTTCTCGCGTACCCCCTAGTGTGGGGTATCATTAAATAGGTCTTTAAAAAATAATGTGAGTTTCCACTAACAATTTTTTGATAACAAAATTCGTTTGTGAAATATTAAGCTTTTAAGTGCTAAATTTTGCTCGACTCTAGTGTCCCCCCCCTCTACCAGCTAAACGGTTATGTTTGGGGGTGTGAAAAAATTCACAATAGTAGTATATATAACAAAATTTAAAAGAAAATTATCATGACTAAGTAGGCTTTACAACTTTACGAGTAATAGTCGACCAACTTATAAAATGTACTTGGATATCAATTTTCTTAAACAAAATGTATCGGAGACAACTGCAAATGTAAGTTTGTCAACTTTATTTTTACAGCTTTTATAGGTATGTTTTTTGGGGATAGGTAGGTTTTTATCGTCAACTATTTTTAACTAATTTCAAAAAAAGGAGAAGGTTCTAAATTAGTCGTAATCTTTTTTCTTATGTATTTTCCCCGATTTCTCAAAGACTCCTGGACCGATTTTGAAAATTCTTCTTTTTAAAATTAAATTCAGCGAATCAGATTAGTTAGTTTGCATAAGTATTTTGATGGGCAAGTACGGAACCCTACACTGTGCGTGGACCGACACGTACTTGGCCGGTTTTTTTTTAAATTAACCTCTAGCGTATTTTTGTTTGTTTGTATTGAATAGACCCTGAAACTACTAGAGATTTTCCAAAAGTACCTATCCTAAAAGGAGGGTGAGCTGGAATTAAATTTATTGAGTTTGAAATTAGAAACACGCGCAGACGAAGTCGCGGGCAAAGTGCTAGTATTGTATAATACTACATTTAGTATTATACAATAAATAAAATTGAGTAATTGTTGGTAACCTATCATATTATTTCAATATTAAAATCCCTGTTAATCTTCCCGACTCACCCCTGCGTCCCTATTCACCGCGTTTGACGGTATGTGGTATATGTGTAGTACTAACAAATTATAATGTATATTATTTATTTTTTGTTTTTGCTTTTTGTTTGTTTCAGCCCAGTTCTAACACGATAAGATTTACATTGCGATCGATTATATCAATCGAAGAATCGACTTCTTTTTGATACTTTGACATTAATTATTATTGTATTGTTTTTAGTAGGTAGTGTTTATTTCAATAACAAAGTTCAACTTGTAGATGAAAACTTTGACATTTTAAGATATAACATGCACACTTGTTTTTCCATGTCACTCTTGACACAACTACTACAGAAAAAAAAGTAAAATACACATTTTATTGGATTCCAAATCATACAATAGTAAAAGGCACCTGTTCGACATTTTGTTATTTATTTATTTTAATCTTAATTACAATTCATATTGTTAATTAATAGCAGGAAGAAGAAAAATTGCAAATGGGCACCATTTGCAATTTTTCTTCTAATGGTTTTCAGCATCGGGCACGCCGCAATTGCGGCGGTAAGACCCCTCTTTGAGGAGTGGCTAGAGAGAAGTCATGGCTCCTGACCTACCGCTTGACGCAGTCCTCACCGGACACGGAAGTTTCGGGAGGTACCTTGTCTGATGCGAAAGGAGGAGACGCCTGGGTGCCACCACTGCGAAGATCGCCCGGAGGACACGGTGGAGCATACGGTGCAAGACTGCCCAGCTTGGGCGGAGCACCGACGTGTCCCACGGCTGCGATAGGCGGAGACCTCTCGCGCCCGGCATTGGTTGCGGCCATGCTGCGGGGCGAGACGGAGTGGGAAGCGGTCAGCTCCTTCTGCGAGGCAGTAATGCTCGTCAAGGAGGAGGCAGGCCGCGAGCGAGAGAGGACAGCGTCCTCCCTCCGCCCCAGCCGCAGTGGTAGGCGCCCACGTGCGACGGACATCGCTAGATGATCTCCGGCCACCGTAGGCGCGGGCATGCGGGCAGCGAGTAAAGGGCAACTCGCTGCCCGACCAAGGACCATGCCCGGGTCGACGGCGCGTTGTGTCCCACGCGCGCCTCAAAGAGCGTTTCAATAATGACGGGGCCCCCCTCTCAGAGGGCCAAAGCCTCAAAGCGCGCGGGGGGGTCGCGGGATTATTCCCTAACCGTAACCCCGGAACGTAACAGGTATGAAGGACACCGTGGATTTTAGTCAGTAAAGTCTGACAGTCCCTCCTTCGCCCTGCCCGGGGTTGGAGGACTCATTTGATGATTTTACCACGCTAAAAAAAAAAAAAAAAAAAAAAAAAAAAAAAATTTTCAGCATTGGTTTTCAGTCATAAATTAAGATCCCAGAAAACAAAAGTCGGGTAACTGGATATTTTTACAAAAACTGTACTTTCATAAATCATTAAAAGTATTAATAAAAAAAACTATAAATTGATAAAATAAAGTTGTATAAGTATATTAATTACGAGTATGTTACAGTCGAAGTAACAAAACCAGTTATTATACAGAATAACTAGTCAATTTAGTGAATGTGATATATGACACAGAATTAATCACATTTACTAGTAATTATGTATAATATCTGGGACGACTTAGTTAAAGCTAAAGATAACTGACATAGAAAAAAATTAATCAAATAGTTATTTAATATAATACCTTATAATTCATTGGTTAAAGTAATATTAAAACAAGTAAGGTGAAAACTAAAACTATGTGTACAAAACAATATTGTTTTCATTTTTTATGTGTAATATCTTTACGATAACGATAAGGTTTTGGTGAAATGCAACGGAAACAGTTGGCGGGTAGTGGAGCAGGATTCCACCACCAAAGTTCAGCAACGTCTGTCTTTGGATGGGTCACCAAAGTTAAGCAACTCTTGCCGAGGTCCGTCTTTGAATAGGAGAACAAGCTTAGGCAACGCTTGTCGCGGTATATCGTTGGATTTTTCATCAAAGTTAAGCAACTTTTGCCGAGGTCTGTATTTGGATGGGTAAGCGACGATAAGCAACGCTTTTAAAAGCAAAGGTTAGGGCTAAGGATTTTACACATCATATTATTATTCTGCGACTAACTGTAAGGCGCACTCGCGTTAGAAAAGCTCATAAAATTATGTGCGGATGGTGATTATAACTATCATTTAAAACCCTCAAGAAAAGGTCGGACTATGAAACAATTGTCTCTAAACATGTCTTCAGCATTCCACTTCCCGAAGCAAATAGCCTCTTAGCCAGAAGATGCCCGTATTACTCACATATACATACTTATAACAGAATCAGCAAACGATGCGACATTAAAGAATTGAACAATTACTCGTGCAAGAAAACTTTAACCAAATGGTTTGTCAAACTGTTGTATGAGGAAACAGACGAAATTGTAAGTTAATAGACTCACAAACACAATTAAAGACCAAAAAATATGCAAACACACACGCATGCACACACTCACTGACACTGCCCACTTACACACCACAGACACGTCTCACACTCACACACAACATAAGTACACATACGCAGCCCTTTATGTACTTCCTTACAATTATTATTTTGCTATTTACTTCTCTTTTGTTTAGTATTTATCTGAAATTATTAATTTGTTAACCTTTATTGTTCACAACTGGATAAATTTTATCAAAACGAAACAAATGTCCACGATATAATATATACCTACCGTGACTACCGCAACTCAGGTCCCCAAGATACAGGTGAAACCTAGTTTGGGGACCACCGATCGGACAAACCATTGTTTAGTTATATTAGTTACAGATAAAACAAAATATTTAGATTTAAGGTAATCTCTGTAACAGTTAAATAAATTTATTATTGTTATTATTATTATTTAGCCTGATGTTAGGCGGTAATGATTGTTATTTAATAGTAGTTTATGAAACTGGTACATAATGAGGGGTATTATGCACAGTGTGAGTTTAAAAAAAGAGGGAAACGAGTTTTTTCAAAGTATCACACGAGTGTATGAATACCTAATTATGTGCAGTTTCATACACTACTTTATCTACTCTCATTGAACAACGAACATATCAAATAAAAGATATAAATTAATAAACTCTAATAAATCATCCACCGAAACACAAATTTCCAACATTCCCATTTAGGTCGCGCGTAGCCTCAGATAAAAAATGAAATAGATGTATCTATGATCTGTAATCTGTATCATAATAAAAAAAAAAAATGTTAGAGAAATACTGTTATGATTAAATTTTTTAATTTCATTTCGATACTCTATGGTATAAAATACGTTTTTATAAACTCGTTTTGAGTTTTGTATTTCGAAGTTTACGATATGAGAGTAGATAAACATTATTATAGCAATTGTGTTTATAATTAATTTTTCAGTTTCTTATTTTATTTAAAAAAATAATAATTTCGAGTTAAGCGGGGTCGACGAAGACCCGAGGTCTGCGGGCTTCTACGGTTTCGTTGATTAAACCTGGAATTAAAATAATGTAAGTGATTATGCAGACATTACTTAATTGCCGTCAGCTAGTTGAACCGTATTATTTATTACTTTAACTAACATCGACCAGCTATTATGAAAATAACTAGTCAAAGTTAATAATTTATCGTTTTCGTTAGTCAGTGTAGTGATTATTGTAGATCGGAATAAGTAGAGCATTAAGAACATTACCTTTTACGTATATTGCTCTGCACTTTAAGCAATAGTTTAAACACTTACCGTCTTACCACAAAAAAAAATTAAACACCCCGTTGAAAACTTGTCTTAGATAAAAATTTACAACGTCAAAACGACATTTCTCTTTGATTTATGGGTCGTTTTACAGTTACACTTTTTTTAGACAAGCGTTCAACGGGTTTTTATCTTTTTGTAGTAAGACGGTCATAATTTCTGGTGCAGAGTCTCGCGACACCGGCATAGTAAACGAGTACGGGTAAATTAAAATTCCCGTGGTACTACTAGATCTCTTGGTAGTACCTCGGGTAATTTTTTCCCGGTAGTACAACGGATAGAACCACGGGCAATAAACGGACTCAAAAAGCTAATATTAGATAGTATAGTTTCGACAAAAACCACAGAAAAGGTGTAGGTGTAGGGGTCGTAAAAAATTATTACCAATTTTCGTTGATTTGCTACCTTGTCAAATCAAATCAAAGCGTTTATTTTAATTATGCTATTATAGGCACTTTTGAATTGTTAAAAGACATAAAATAAAACTAGTATGTACAAGAATACCTAGTTATGTAACACTTAAGTAGTAGTTACTGTGGCACCATTTTAGAAAAGTAATAAGGCAAGAAAGTTTCTTCTGTAATTTGTAAACCAAGTGTGATACATTTATTTTGAGAAATATGCTTTGAAAGACATGGGAAGTTTTCAGACAACTTCAAAATAGAAATTTTATGACACTTAAATAAGCTTGTATCCACTAGATTCAGTCTTTCATATTCTATCAGAAAGTATTACTTCTTAGAGGTGACCATCGTTAATTTCTAACAATAAGCACTTAATGAGGGATAGGTGGAAATGTGTGCGGTGGTTTGAACCCCATGTTTTCTGGGTTCAAATTATTGCAAGGAAGGTCTAAATCACCCATTTCAAGGACCGCATCCAATAGGGTAGTTTCCAGGGTCAAATTAATTACATTCTATTTAGTCCGTATTTTAGATTATAAAAAAATATTGGACACGTATTTTTTCTTTTTTCGATTAAACATAAAAGAACAAAGATAATAGCCTATTTAAGTTACCTGTGACGTCACTCTGCGCGAAAAATGCCACGCATCGTGACGTCACACGTAACTTTAATAGGCTATATCTTTGTCATTTTTGGTCTAATTTACAAATAAAAAAATACGTGTTCCTTATTTTTGAATAATCTAAAAGACGGACTAATTACATTTTTTTAGGCAACTAGCCTATTACAGATAACTCGGAGGAAAAATATGATTATGTTGTTGAGTGACACCTAATTATAACTTTTTTTATCTAGTTGATTGTTATATGAATAACTACTATAATATATACTATATATATAGTAGTTATTCATTTTACAATATATACTATATACATATATAATTATATATGAATAAATACTTTTTACGATGACTTTTAGAGGTTTAGATAGTCGAGATCACATTGTAACGGTGTTCAGTTTTTAGTGAAAGCTTGCATTCTTTGTTGTGTGTTGTGTGGTGTGTGTTTCGAATGGGTAAATTACAGATTTAGTTATTCGAGATCACGTTGTTACGGCGTTAAGTTTTTAGTCTTTCGTGGTGAAGTTTTTCGGGGATGTGTTATTCGGCGTTGTTACACTTTTCTAAGTCACGTATCACACTCATTTTCATATAATTTTATAGACTCATTCAAATACTTTTAATTTAATACGAAAACGCAAGCAAAATTCAGGGGTACTTTACGAGCTAGAATAAAAAATATGAAAATATTTGTATTTTTGTGTACATTTTTGTCTTTTCCCATGTTTTTTGGTTCTTTTCACTTATTATTTAGAAAACTTTTGTAAGTTTTTCAGAAGCCGCAATACAATTTGCAATAATAGTAGTTTATGTAACTGGTACATAATGAGGGGTATTATTCACGAGTGTGAGTTTATAAAACGAGCGAAGCGAGTTTTATAATAGTATCACACGAGTGGTATAATACCTAGTTATGTACAGTTTCATACACTACTTTATCTACTCTCATTGAACACGAACATATCAAATAAAAGGTAAGGATGGGTAAATTTCAAATTAATAAACACTAATAATTCCACCATGTCATCCACCGAAACACAAACGTCAAAATCCCAACATTATTAAAAAAATGTATCTATGATCAGTAACTGTATCATAATGAAAAAAAATTAAATTATAACATTGTTTTGTTAGACAAACAGTGTTATAATTTAATTTTTTAATTTCATTACGATACTCTATGGTATAAAGTATGTCATTATAAACTCGTTTTGAGTTTTGTATTTCGAAGTTTACGATATGAGAGTAGATAAAGTCATTTACGTGTATGTCAGTGTCTTGGATTCAATGATTTTTGGATTTTATTGTACAATACTCCAGCTCGACAGATCTAAAAACTGTTGTCTTGGGTAAGGTTTTTTGTAAATAAGCATATTTGTCGACGAAAATAAGTGTATACTTATATCCTCTTGAAGTATCGGTAATCGGAAACCAAACACACTGTATACAGCATGTTTCTAAAAGATGTGGTCATTGTGAACAGGCAAATGCTCTTTACATATGGAATCAACTGAAAAATCAACTGTACCTTATGTACAAAACTTTATATATCTCAATTTAAATGTATATTAATCATCAGATGGAGAAATTGTATAGTTTAACCATCCATTCTCGCTCTAGTTTCGACCTCAGCGACTAACGTATAAAGAAAGAAAGAAAAAACGATTATTTGGGTAACCGCGGCGGTACACACAATATAAACGAATAAATGAAGAAAAAAGAAAAAAAAAGATAGTAAAACATTAGGTACATACAACGAAATATAGCAAAATATAACATTGTGTGTCCCACGGCTACGCCAAATGGGTCCAGTTCAGCAAATAGTCGAGCAGCTTATTATTAATATTATTAACTTAGAAACAAATAAACGTACATATACAATATATATATAACAATATTTTTATAACAATATATTTTCATATACCTACATGTATAACAATAATTATAGGAAAATAAATTAAATATACATAATAAATAAAGCCTACAAGACAATAATAGATAGTAGATTACGCACCAAGGGAATAAAGCAGTGCCTTACGTCACGGGCGTATTGAATCCCGAAGCGACATTAAGGATTCTGGGGGTGAACCTCCGGAGCGCAGCGAGGAGGTTCAAGTGTTAATTCCCGAGTGAAACAGGGAATTAATCTAAGAATCCTTAGTGTAGCGAATTTATTAGCCCAAGACAAAGGCAGCTTTATTCCTGAGGTAGTACTCTGCTTTTCACAACACCTGTGAGGAAATAAATTTTTTGAAATTTGATGTGGTACACAACTTTCGAACATGAGCATGCTTGGTGCCCACCTAGCAAGCGATAGCTGTTGCAGTACTGCCGGGGGGCAGCCGCCGCTGTTCAATTCCTTCGTTCAAAGTTTTCATACAGTGTTTTGTTTGATAAATTCAAATACAATTCCCACGGGAATAATGAAATTCATACATATATTATTCCCTGCTCGAGCGGGAGGGAAAATGCCTACAACAGACAATAAACATACAGCAAAAACATACAAATAAACCTACAAGATAATAAATAAAGTATAGTAAGTAAAAAAAAACTAAAAGCATAATCAAATAAAGGACAGACGCAGGACGATAACATTTTAATGATATAGCCAAAAACCTGTTTGGCACATTGCCAGACTTCTTGTCCTGTAAAGGTAGCTAGGTGGCTAGGTATCTATAAAGATTACGTTTCTTCCACAGTTATTTTACCTTCGACTGTCAACACAGTGATTCTAATTTTTATGTAATGGTAGCCATACACCATCCTGCCTATCGAACGATCGATTTGACGCTTGCAATCGTTTCAAATTAGCAATTCGTCCATATACACCATACTGCCTATTGTACGATTGATTTTACACATCGTCAAATCTGCAGCAGCGATGCTAACTTAGCAACTTTATAACTAGATCTAGCTATTATTCGGTGACCGATAGCTACAAATTTATAAAATTGTAGCTGTCGTCACCGAATAATAACCAAATGCATCACTGCTGCCGATTTGACGTTATGTCAAATCGTTTGATGACCTATCAAATTGGCATGTCATGCCATCAAATTGGCATTTTTAAACAATTGCAATTTGAAACAATTGCAAACGTCAAATCGATCGTCGATAGGCAGGATAGTGTATGGCTACTATAATGTCACTGTCAAATTACAGTGATCTTAATTCTTGTAATAATAAAATTAGTGTTGTTTTGCAGCTGTCAGATGTAAAGTAACTGTGAAAGTATGAAGTGCATTATGTTCAGTTAGGGTTCCTCGATATTGTTCTGTGTCGAGAGCGGCATGTTGTGGCGCTCGTCTGTGCTGGTCATTCGCGACAGGAACATTGACGACGTGCGCGTAGATGAAGCCCAATTCCTGTCCGGCTTCTCCAGCCCTGTGTTAATTTTAGTATCATATTAGTCACTAATAGTTAGCAACGATGTGCCAAAATACTTGCCAAACATAATAGATTGAAAAATATGTTCTCCTGGAACTTTAAATAATATAAGTTTTATTTACAGTGAAAGATATCGAAATTACAAGTTACTTCGATCACTTTAGTTAGAGAAATGTCTTTTATTATTTTTCGATATCTGAGAGAATTCAAAGATATTTAATTATAACACCTCAGATCAAAGAAATAGGCAGATACAGCGCTCAGAACACGCGAGTGTCTCCACCAAAGTTAATACAAAATCAAAATCGAATACAAAATCGCGACAAAAATAAAGAAAACATTATGGAACGTAATTCCATTTGATTTTGTATTAACTTAGGTGGAGACACTCGCGTGTTCTGAGCGTTCTATCTGCCTATTTCTTTGATCTGAGGATAACACAATATTAAAGATCAGCTTCTGTCTTACTGAAGTTTAGTGACCCACCATAAAAACATATACTTAGGTCATAATGACGAGTATGTAGGAGTTAATGACTATCACAGAATGAAATCAGACACTAATTAATTTCTGGTTCACCATACGTTCTTAGAACGTTAGCTAACATAATTATGTTTTTCTATTTATCACCGTGTATTTGACAACCTACGTCAAACGAATTTCTCATAAAACAACATTGAGGGTGCATTTATACAGAACATTATCTAAGATTAATTAGATAAGAGTCAATTAATTAATTAATCATTTACTACAAGTCAACAATGCTTAATAGATACCTTTTTTTTAACGTGGTAAAATCATCAAATGAGTCCTCCCACCCCAGGCAGGGCGGGAGGGACTGTCAGATTTGTACTGACTAAAATCCACGTTGTCCTTCAGTAGAATGTTATTTTCCGGGGTCACGGTAAGGAAATAATCCCGCGACCTCGGCAGGCTTTGGCCCTCTGAGAGGGCGCCCCGTCATTATGCTGAAGCTCTTTGAGGCGCGCGTGGGACACAACGCGCCGTCGACCCGGGCGTGATCCATGGTCGGGGAGCGAGTTGCCCTTTACTCGCTGCCTGCATGCCCGCTCCTACGGTGGCCGGAGATCGTCTTGCGACGTCCTTCGCCGTGGGCGTCCAACACGGTGGATGGGGCGGAGGGAAGACTCTGTCCTCTCTCGCGCGCGGCGCGCCTCCTCCTTCGCGACCGTTACTACTTCGCAGAAGGAGGGCGTCATAGATACCTAGTCTAATACTCAAAGTTAGACTAGGTTTTGCGAATTGATGTATTAAATTGCGAACCTATTATTTTAAAAGAAGTCGCAGTCAGGGATCTATAATCGATTTATTTGGTGACAGATCTACCATTCGGAGCACAAAGCTATTATTTAAGTCTTTATTTTTTATGTGAGATGGGTTTGCTCTTAACCTTAGTCCAGGTCAGGAATGACTAAGACAAGGTCGACGGTCGAAGGTCGGAGCGCGCTTACCCAGAAGAAGCCTGTTCACTCTAACTTTGAAGAGATTAGGGTTGTATGCGTTTGGAAACACAAACACAGGCAGAGATTTCCACTCCTTCGCTGTCAGCATTAAAAAAGTCGTCTGGAAACGCTTAGTACAAATTGGCGGTATAGCAACAAGGTAAGGGTGGTAATTTGCCGTGCGTCTAGATGTTCGATGATAAAAAGGGGCTGGTGAGATAAGATCGTCTCTCTCTGAGATCATCTCTCCGAAGTACAATCTGTAGAAAACCGACAGGCAGGATCGGACTTGTGCGTTGTAAAGAGCTAATAGCTGTCCAGGCGTGAAGTACCACTGCACTCTATTTAAGATGCCCAACTTTTTGGCCGCAAGTTGGGCTTTGAACTCAATGGTGGCGCCAAAGTTGAGACTAGAGGTCAAGTCCATGCCCAGGAGCTCGATTCGGTCATTGACAGATACAGATGCACCCCAAAAAGTAGGAGTTAGGTCCAAATAACTCTTTTTAGCGGTAAAAAGACAAGCCTGTGTTTTGGTGGCGTTAAAAGAGACCAAATTATCGTGACCCGTCACCGCTGGGAGACCAGGTTCAAGTTTAGTTAATATCCATGTAGTTCTTACTACAATTTTGTCTACTATATAAAAATAAGTCGGGTTTTCCTGACGCTATAACTCCAGAACGCACGAACCGATTTCCACGGTTTTGCATTCGTTGGAAAGGTCTCGGGATCCGTGAGGTTTATAGCAAAGAAAAATACGAAGCCATCTGGTGGTGAAAAAGAGTTCGCCGGGTTTGCTACTTGGTAATATTTATCAGCCTATTGCCGTCCCCTGCTGAACGTAAGCCTCCCCCAAAGAGCGCCAACCCTCCCGGTCCTGGCAGTCCGCATCCATCATTTATTCTTCTTCTCTTATTTTTCAGTAACATGAATTTGATAATTCAAATCTGGGTACGCGTTTTGTTTATCTGAGAACGAATATGTATTTCATTGGTGACAAAAAATATAGTAAACAATCCAAATAATATTATAAATGCGAAAGTTCGAGGATGTGTGTATGTGTGTGTGTATGTAGGTATGTTTGTTATTCTTTCACGCAAAAACCACTGAACGGATTCAGCTAAATTTTAGTATACAAATAGTTTATAACCTGATACACATAGGATAGTTTTTATCCCGATTTTATGTTCCCATGGGATAATTTTCGAGTTGTAGCGGGTGAAGCCGCTGGCAACAGCTAGTGACAATAAATAAAGTTATCAATTTATAAAGTCAGGCTCCTAAGACAAACAGTTCTGTGAATGTGGGTAGATAGTAGCTGTTCACAACTACTTATACTTAAAATATAATTTATAATAAATATGTGTTTAATTGGAGTGTATTAATTGTTCTTGGTATTTCCAATTAATTTAATGAGGGAAAACAAGAAGTATTTGTAAACCATCTTTAGGGGCCTCTACTCATCAAGATGTAATTAATAACATGTAAGATGTAATTCATAATTTAATTATTTGCCTTGTTAACAAAAATATTCTGTTGGAATGGATTTGTATCAATCCCCACTTACTTTCTTAATACATTAATACTGCTCCAGTAGTTACGAGTTTTAAAACTTCGTTAAAACTACATAAAATATAAATAACTGCCTTACCTAGCCTCTTCCTGATGAGATGGTAAAGTTTGGGTTTCATAACTAGAATGATTAAGATGTAGAGTCCTTGGAGCCCGTTGATAAAGTCGATGGTGGCCCAGAACCACCAGGGATTCTCCCAAAAGGTCGACAGCAGCTCGGAGATCCAGCCAGCTCCCATCAACACCCATAGCTTCCCACTCAACACGTATCTGCGAACACATTGACGGTTGGTTTACTTGGTATGATGAAAAAAAATGATTATGGGTATCATCCAACTGCATTCCGCACTAAATAATACATTCATACATGGTTAAGTTCCAACATCCACGCGAACGAAGTCGCGGGCACAGCTAGTCTTTAAGAGTGCGCCCAAAACAAAATCTTCAATTTTCGATAATGTAACTTCAATTGTATAATAATATTTGCGGGGGTGGTGCCCCAGGAAAAAAAAGTTTTATTGATTTCATTCTATTTTGGTGCGTCCTACAGCACGCTTAGCATAGCAATTCTATCTTTAGTCTATCAAGAAAAGACAAAATTATTTTATCGTTATATTTATACAAATCAACTGTTTTTTGCACAAGTATGACACGATTCGTACGCGATCAAAAAATATTAAAATATCTCTTCTATATTTTAAACATTGATATGCTTAAATTGATAAAAATCTTTTACGTTCTGTCATTTTGTCTATTCTCGCGTCGACAAAACCCATTTCTACGGCGCCATGCTACGCGTGCTCAACTATAAATTAGATAAATATGAACAGCAATATGCAAGCGAAGGATGCTAGTGGCACTTTTTTGAAATATTGTTTATATTAAAAGTTATCACTACGCATTCGGCGCTATTTTTTTTAGCGTGGTGGTTCTCCCTCCAGGGCAGAGCGGCAGGGATTGTCGGTACTTCCGGGGTCACGGTAATTCGTTAGTCCCGCGACCCCGGTCGGCTATGGCCCTCTATTTAGGGGCCCCGTCATCAAGCGGACACTCTTTAAGACGCGCGTGGAACACAACGCGCCGTCGACCCGAGCATGGTCCATGGTCGGGCAGCGAGTCGCCGATTACTCGCCGCCCGCATGTCCGCGCCTACGGTGGCCGGAGATCGTCTACGGACGTCCGGCGCCGTGGGCGTCTACCACTGCGGCTGGGGTAGAGGGAGGACGCTCGCTGTCTTCTCCTTCACTCGGCCCTCCTCCTCCTTCGCGAGCATTACTGCTTCGCAGAAGGAGGCGACCGCTTCTCACTCCGTCTCGCCCCGCAGCATGGCCTGGACCAATGCCATAAGGTAAGATTACCAAATATTGAGTAATTTTAGTTAATTTTAACACGTTCGGTGCGGTATCGGGCGTTTTTCCATTAGACGGCACGGCACCGGCACGGCACCGGCATGGCCGTGCACCGGCACCGGCGCCGGGGCTTCGTTTTTCCACTGCACCGGTTCCTAACCGGCCCGGCAACGGCACGGCACCGGCGCCGGTCCTCAGCATGGTTTTATTTCTTACTAGGTGCCCGCGACTTCGTTCGCGCGGATGTCGGAATTTAACAATGTATTTTTTAGTGCGAAGCGACTAATTCTCGCCACGTTTTTCAATATATTTGAATAACAATTCAAGAATATTTGATGTGTTTGATCGCCCTCTGTTGTTCAAAGGCAGTACCATTCAATTGCTACTGGATTAAAGTAATGAATGAATAAAAAATATTATGTTGATATAAATAATAAATAAAAATGTTATGTTTCATTTATGTAATTCATTAAATGACGCTGATCATAATAGTAGTTTCCAGGGTCAAAATAATTACAGATATATTTTGGACACGTATTTTTTCTTTTTTCGATTAAACAAAAAAGAACAAAGATAATAGCCTATTTAAGTTACATGTGACGTCACTCTGCGCGAAAAATGCCACGCATCGTGACGTCACACGTTTCTATGTATATGAACGAGACGGTTATAGTAGGCATACACCATCCTGCCTATCGATATTTGAAATTGTTTGCAATTGAATTGCCTCTTTATATATGCCATATTGTACAATTTCTAGCACCTTTTCACTATAGCAATAATAGGGTGCAAGCGATACCTTATCGTATTAAAAATTTAGTTTGTTTTTACAAAAAATATTAAAATCCGGTGTTTGCATCGTTGTCAATAAGGTCCGAACTGAACACATTTAAAATTTAGTTTGTTTTTCTCACATTCATTTTTGCATCGTTGTCAATAAGGTCGAAAATCGCTTGAAGGTCGGAAAACATCAAGTTAAAATAGAGCGTTAATCGGGTCGAAAATAGCATGAACCTTTTTTTACTTGCTTTCGTGGTCCCTTGACACCTCTCAAGTTTTTAATCGTATTTTGGAAAATAAAATGAATAACTCTTTTTTTTACGAGTGTACATGCGATCCATAAAAGCCTCAGTTTTCCTGGTATGGCCACGTTCACATGGCGATTATTTTCCCGAGCTTTAGAAATGAAAAAGAAACGGGCATACGGGACGGCCGTGCAAAGCGAAAAATCTCGTGCGGTATCGTTTGATGAGTCGGAAAAGTTGCCACGCACCGCCACACAACTATCTATGAAGGCTAAGATGGCATCACTGCTGCCGATTTGACGTTGCAAAAAAAAATGTCGCAAAATCCAAAGTTTTATGGAATTCATAGGCAGTATGGTGTATGGCTACAACTTCGACATTTTATTAAAGTGTCCGCCCCGCGTCCCTACACGCCTACGCAACACACGCATACATGTATTACTCTAGTAAAATATTTTATATATTCTTGCTTCCCCGGCACCGGCGCCGGTGCCGGCGCCGGCTAATTGAAATACGCCAGGCCAGCACCGACCAGGAAGCTTATTACCCCGTCGAAACATTTACCATAAACAAAATGATAGATCCGGTTAGATCTTGTATTCTCGATGTGGATTAATATTTTGCCAACCGCTGGTGAAGAATATTTTTATCATTGAACGACAGTCTTAAATTTATTTTATAACATTTTGATGTCAAAAAATAGAACCGAACTGAGATTACGAACAAAACTAAAGCGATTTTGGAAAAGTTGCCAGAAAATTAATTTTATAATTTTCATAAAGTGCATTACCTTACGAAAGTGACAATAATGATAATTGGCAATTATCGTTAAGCCCCAAACACACGCGCGCACGGGTATGGGCGTGTGCGTTGTGTTCCACGCGCGCCGGAAAATGTGACAGCACAATAACGGGGCTCCCCCTTAGAGGGTCTACCTGGGTCGCGGACAAACGAATACAATACCGTGACCCCAGAACGTAAAAGGCTATTGAAATAAATCGTAGATTTTAGTAAGTATTCCGAGTCTGACAGTCCCTCCCGCCCTGCTCTGGGTAGGAGGACTCATTCGATTATTTTAACACTCTAAATAAAGCCCCAAACACACGCTCCTTTTACTATCATGCGTTCACAAAGCTGGTTGCGTGATATCTTTATATGTTCGAGAGTGGAAAGCTAAGGATGCTTGACGCCCTGTCCTCCACCATCTGGTGTTTGTATTAATTTTTGATGCATTTCGATGTAATGACAGACACAAGCGCCGCGTAAAATGGACATTAGTCGAGCAGCGGCGTGGATTTAGTAGTTTTTTACTCATATGAGGTACAGGTATAGTAGAACAGTTTAATGTCAGAACCTCTTTATAAATAAATCTTCATTCTATAATATCTTATCCACAGTATTTTTTGGGACAAGGTTTTAATATCACTTTTCTGATAAATGAAACCTTTAGAGATATTATCTATCGACTCCAAAAGCATGAGCCCAGTACTGATCTTTTATACTCCAAAGCAATCAATAGAGCGAGAAGCAACTTGTACCGAACACGCGGTGAGACAGCAATGACCACCGATTTTTCATCATAGTCGTAGCATTATACTATAGGCGATATTTAAATCATGCAATGTGGACCATTTGGAATTGGTTCAAAAAACCGGTTTTAAACGCCCAAATGGTCGGTTCAACATTGCGCCTCAGGGTGGTGGGTGCTATGCCTTATTTGTAGTTGACAAGTAATTTTGAAGTATTCAAAATGACAACAGCAGTTTTCATTTAATTTATTTTATTCCTGTTTCTTCGAAATTGTTAAAATCTGTGACGAAACTAAATAAATAATAATAAAAGTGAAGTGCTTCTTATCCTATATCGCAGTTTGATACGATTAGAAGTTGTTTTCAGTTACATACTATCTCAAATTGTTGACTGCAAATCAGTGAATTTATCATTAGTTCATGTGAAATTGTATTTAGATGCATAAATATTAGATGGGAGGGGGATGGACACAGAGGAACCATCCGACAACAATAGTACGATATCACGATAGCATTGATATAGTATCACTGTGAGTAATTTATTATATTGATAGGAACAATTCGTAATGTATAGAATCATACGTATTCTAACATTTCCCTTGTTTGCTCTGTAAGGGTCGTCAGGAATTTCCTGCGATGATTTTCAGTAAGTTTGGTTTATTTTATTCTTGATTTATTAATGAAAATAATTTGTTATTGAAAAAAGAAAGTTTACGTGACTTATTTACAGTCATGTCCGTTTACAATCACGTTCACGTCCCATTGAACACATCGAAACATAGTTTTGAATAATCTATAAGCCTACGTATCATTCGTTTGTATTTTCTCGATCTTTTTATCCATTACCAATTTTATTATTACGAAAATCTGACAGCCGCGATCTGAAAAAAAGTGTCACAGGTCTAGCCTGTAAGAGCCACGCTGGCTGACTGATTCGTCAAGGAACGAAAGTGATGACACTACTTGTAAAAGGCAAAAGATGAGAGGACGATAGTGAATGTGTGCTCAGAATAAAACGGCGTATGTGCCCAAACATATTGACGTCTTTTTATGAATTAAAATTGTTATTAATTGAAAAACTGTCTTTACAGAATTTAGATGGTGGTATTCTCTACAATTTAAAGTAACATCTTTTCCATAACTCATAGTAGTTATGCCATAAAGTCCAAAAAAGAAAAAATATAGACCTAACTTTGCATTTTTTCTGTATCGAGAAAATTTCAATGAATCGTGTTTTCAACTTTGTGAGAATTTATATCATATAGTCAATTACTATATTCCAAGTTTTAAGATCTGTAGTCCATATACGTACGAAGAAAAGTAAAAAATAAAAAGCGTATTTTTATTGACCCATCACCTTAACATGAAGAGATGAATTCAGGATTTAGTTCGAAAAATCGAGTGCATACTTAAAATATTTTTAACCGGCGAAGCTGACAACAATGTTTAAAATAATAAATTAAATAATAAACGTGAGATCGATATTTAGTTAGACTTTTAGATAAAAATGAAACCGACTTCTAAAAACACAAGCAAGTGTAAAATAACTTTTAATGAAAAGTTATTCTTTTTTTACCATTTGACCTCTCTACCGATGTCATTCCACGCGGTCGCGCGTTTGTATCGATACAATCGCGATGCAGTAGCGCGTTGCAAATGCGACTAACTCGCGTTAGAAGCGATGCTGTAGCGCGTTTGCTAAACGCGCTACAGCATCGCTGCAAAAAGTCGCCGTGGGCGAGGGGCCCTAGTGCCGTCAACCCTCGTGAATATTTAATTCTTTCTAATGATAAGGTATATATTTTTTTTTTACATGTAAAAGGTAAAATCTCAAAAATACATTTTGCATTTTATCACTACCGATGTTTTTTTTTATCATTCCCAACACTAAACTTTTTATATTCCCTTTTTAGTTTAGATGATATTCTACAAAAATCTTCATATTTTTTTATTTGAAAATCTAACAAACAATAATATAACAATGAAGTTATCTGTAAAATACATAAATTATAATAATATAAACAGCTCACCGGCAGAAACCCAAACAAACATTTAAATTAGGCTTATTTGTGGATATATTGAATTGAAAATATTTCAAGGTTGCTGCAGACGCAGACAAATAGCATAAAACTGTTCGATCCTGGTAAAATAAACCTAGCGCTTTTTTTGTTACATTTGGTAGTAAACAATTATGTGTCCTAGACACGCGGTAGCTAGCTAGCGTGTCAAGCCAAGTTCTGGCGAGCAGCACCGTGTGTAATATTACACGAACCATTTGGAGCCACTTTTGAGCCCTTCAGTCCCCTCATGACATAAAAACTATTTTTCATTCGCGGCGGTAAGACTTTAAGGGGTGGCTGGATAGGCGTCACGGCGTCCTGACCTACCGCATGACGCAGGTCCTCACCGGACACGGGAAGTCTCTGTGTCTGATAGGGAAGGAACGCCAGGGTGTCACCACTACGAGGATCGCCCGGAGGACACGGTGGAGCATAAGGTGCAGGACTGCCCAGCTTAGGCAGAGCAGCACCGTGTCCTCAGGGAGGTGATAGGCGGAGACCTCTCGCGCTCGGCATTGGTCGAGGCAATGCTGCGGGGCGAGACGGAATGGGAAGCGGTCCGCGAGAGACAGAGGACAGCGTCCCCCTTCGCCCCAGCCGCAGTGGTATACGCCCTCGGCAACGGACGTCGGCAAACGATCTCAGACCACCGTAGGCGCAGGCATGCGAACGGCGAATAATGGGCGACTCGCTGTCCGAACATGGACCATGCCCGGGTCGATGGCGCGTTGTGTTCCACGCGCGCCTAAAAAAGTGTCAGCATAGTGACGGGCCCCCCTTTAGAGGTCCAAAGCCTGCCGGGGTCACAGGACTTACTGTGACCCTGAACCTTTACACTTTCAACTCTTTTTTTATTGAGTACAATTTTAACCACTTCCCTGTCCGATGAATCACATGTGATTCACGACTCATCATCATCATCATCAACAGCCGGAGGACGTCCACTGCTGAACATAGGCCTCCCCCTTAGACCGCCACGCCGAACGACAATTCGCCACTTGCATCCATCGGCTGCCCGCGACCCTCACGATGTCGTCGGTCCACCTAGTGGGAGGCCTGCCTACGCTGCGTTTTCCGGTCCGTGGTCGCCACTCGAGAACTTTTCTTCCCCATCGGTTGTCAGTTCTACGAGCGATGTGGCCTGCCCATTGCCACTTCAACTTGCAAATTTTATGAGCTATGTCGGTGACTTTGGTTCTTCGCCGAATATCCATGTTCCGGATTTTATCCCGCAAAGAAACTCCGAGCATAGCTCTCTCCATTGCTCGTTGAGTGACTCTTAGTCTCTCTAAGAGGCCAGCAGTCAAGGACCACGTTTCGGAGCCATATATCATCACTGGCAACACACACTGGTCAAAATGACCCTTGTCTTGAGACACTGTGGGATTCTCGATGAGAAGATATCACGTAGCTTCCCAAACGCTGCCCATCCGAGTTGGATTCTTCGGGCAACCTCTTTCTCGAAGTTGGACCTACCTAACTGAACAATCTGTCCAAGGTAAGTATAATGGTCTACAACTTCGAGAGTATCGCTCCCAACAACAACCGGTACGGGTGCCACATGGACATTCGACATGACTTTCGTCTTGTCCATGTTCATTTTAAGGCCGACCCGTTGGGAAACGATACTGAGGTCGCTGAGCATAGCATTGAGGTGCTCCAACGATTCTGCCATGATGACTATATCATCGGCAAAACGAAGGTGAGTGATGTATTCGCCATTGATGTTGATGCCGAATCCGTTCATATTCTAAGAGTTTGAAAATCTAACAAACAATAATATAACAATGAAGTTATCCGTAAAATACATAAATTATAATAAAATAAACAGCTCACCGGCAGAAACCCAAACAAACATTTAAATTAGGCTTATTTGTGGATAGTGAAAATATTTTTTCAAGGTTGCTGCAGACGCAGACAAATAGCATAAAATTGTTCGATCCTGGTAAAATAAACCTAGCGCTTTTTTTGTTACATTTGGTAGTAAAAAAATATGTGTCCTAGACACGCGGTAGCTAGCTAGCCTGTCAAGCCAAGTTCTGGCGAGCAGTACCGTGGGTAATATTACACGAACCATTTCGAGCCACTTTTGAGCCCCTCAATCCCCTCATGACACAAAAACTATTATTCATTCGCGGCGGGAAGACCCCTCTTTAAGGGGTGGCTGGATAGGCGTCACGGCGTCCTGACCTACCGCATGACGCAGGTCCTCACCGGACACGGGAAGTCTCTGTGTCTGATAGGGAAGGAACGCCTGTGTGTCACCACTACGAGGATCGCCCGGAGGACACGGTGGAGCATAAGGTGCAGGACTGCCCAGCTTGGGCAGAGCAGCACCGTGTCCTCAGGGAGGTGATAGGCGGAGACCTCTCGCGCTCGGCATTGGTCGAGGCAATGCTGCGGGGCGAGACGGAGTGGGAAGCGGTCCGCGAGAGACAGAGGACAGCGTCCCCCTTCGCCCCAGCCGCAGTGATATACGCCCTCGGCAACGGACGTCGGCAAACGATCTCAGACCACCGTAGGCGCAGGCATGCGAACGGCGAATAATGAGCGACTCGCTGTCCGAACATGGACCATGCCCGGGTCGATGGCGCGTTGTGTTCCACGCGCGCCTAAAAAAGTGTCAGCATAGTGACGGGCCCCCCTTTAGAGGTCCAAAGCCTGTCGGGGTCACAGGACTTGAGTACAATTTTAAGGAGGCTTGCAGTGCACCTATTTTTACCTGCAATATGATTTAATTAATTGTTA
This sequence comes from Agrotis segetum, assembly GCA_036375495.1. Lineage (NCBI taxonomy): Eukaryota > Metazoa > Arthropoda > Insecta > Lepidoptera > Noctuidae > Agrotis > Agrotis segetum. Next base: position 16,978 of record JAQSVV010000313.1, on the reverse strand, counting down.
AAAGCAAACTCAGTTATTTTGTGCTTCTTTCAACTGTAATGAAGTTTTAAAGAATATTCTAATTGGGATATTGTCTCTAGGTTCGTAATGTACTAGTCAGTTGGTCATCTTAGGGGTACTTCCTTAGATTTTCAATGGTTACCTCTACAGGTCCTCAGAATCATTTTATGTTATGTTATTTCTCATTGTTCATAGGATCCTACATCCTACCTACCATTCAACCTGTACTGAACATTGTAGTGGCTACTTATTTATTGTCCCATTACTCTCCTACTCTTGCCTGGTTATTTATTGCGACAGCGGCCTTAGGGACGGGACGACTGCTACAGTTCTTACCGCTTATACCCGCATACGCTTACTGGTTTAGCAAAATAAAATTGTAATAAACGGTTTGGCGTCAATATAGTAAAGAAAATTTACTTACTTTGCTTTGTCAACACGAAAGTGACGCTTGGCGCGGTCGTTGACTGTACCGGCCTGCAGACGACGCACCTTGGCTTTGACCTTCGCACAGTGGCGAGAGGTCAGCACCCACAGTACAAAGTTAGTGCCTGTCACCAAGCCCATGGGAATCACGAAGTAAATGTAATGAGGCCAGTCTCCCGCTGAATTCTGTTCTGCAAACACATATAATAACCTTAAGAGGACTGAAATCTCCGAAGCCAGGTAACTTTAGCACAAAGAAGCTAAAAACGGAATCAATTTAAATTCCATGTCATTATCAACACACATCAGCCATAGTTTTTTTTTTTTGACCTGGTTAAATCATCAAATGAGTCCTCCCTCCCACCCCGGGCAGGGCGTTAGGGACTGTCAGACTTGTACTGACTAAAATCCACTGTGTCCTTCAGTAGCCCTTTATGTTACGGGGTCACGGTAAGGGAATAAGTCCCTCGACCCCGTCAGGCTTTGGCCCTCTGAGAGTCATGTTGCTGACGCTCTTTGAGGCGCGCGTGGAACACGACGCGCCGGACGACCCGGGCATGTTCCATGGTCGGACTGCGAGTTGCCCTTTACTCGTTGTCCGCATGCCTGCACCTACGGGGGCCAGAGATCGTCTGCCGACGTCCGACGCCGGGGGCATCTGCCACTGTGGTTGGGGTGGAGGGAGTACGCTGTCCTCTCCCTCTTTTGGCCCGCCTCCTCCTTCACGAGCATTACTGCTTCGCAGAAGGAGGCGACCGCTTCCCACTCCGTCTCGCCCCGCACATTCAAAATGATTCAGCTCAACCTCAAAGTTGTTTGACTATTTATCTTGTAACAAGATCTCTTGTTGGTTCAACCTGCCATTATTATTAATTCAGATTTAAAACTATTGTCAATCTGTCAAAGCCATCATTGTATTTTTTTTTTCTCCTCTAAATAACTATTAGTCCAAGAGCTACTGAATCCTGCGACTAACGGTCTTCCTGTAAGGTTAGTTTGTACACGTAATATTTATAGCATCCTAAGAGCAATAGCGACGACCTGGCAGGCGGCAGCCGTGCACATCATTAGACAAATTAATTTGAAAAGTGTAAAAAAAAATTGAAAAAAAAAGCATGTTCCTGTAAGCTTAAAAATTTAACAGGATGTAGTTTATTTATTGTAAATCTTGGGAAAAAAATGACAGGCGATTACAAGGTGCACAAGTATGTGACAGGCGTTGTTATTACCGGTGTTACGGATTTCAAAATTCTAGTGCTCAACTGCTCATGTAAGAAAATGATGTACTCGTATTTGACATGAATTGTGGTTGAATATTAATTTAAACTAAAGAGAGTAAAGTAAAAACTTTAAACTAAATATAACCGTGTTCAGAAACAACCACAAAAAAGGGTAAAATAACCTTCAAAACTTTTCTTTCGTAAGTCGATGGCAAGAAAGACAATGATAATTTCATTGTCTTTCTTGCCATCGTAAAAAAAAGCCACAGACTTCCGAAAGAAAAGTTTTGAAGGTTATGTTACCCTTTTTGTGGTTTTTTTGAAGGCGGTTACATTTTTTTTTTTTGAAAAAGTTTTATTCATGTTCTGTTTATATAATTATGATTAATACTTATATCCTATAGCTTTTGATGAAGAAACTGGTTGTTCGTATTTAAAAACGCATTTTACCTGCACCAAACCAGCATCTTCCAACTCCCATGTTGGCATCCAGGACTTTGGCGACAGGGTACTTGTCCAAGAGGAACATGATCAGCGTCAGCAGGATGGTCGAGCCCCACGCGTACAGGCAGTACCACAGGAACCGGCGCAACTCCGTGTTCGTTTTGCGCATCGGTCGCACCGAACGGATGCTCCTGATGGACCAAACATGTAATTTTTACTTATTAAATCATAGCATTATGATGGTTCTACTAAATAGATTCATTCGGGCACGCCGCAATCGCGGCGGTGAGACCCCTCTTTGAGGAGTGGCTGGATAGGCGTCCTGTCCTACCGGTGCCGTGACGCAGGTCCTCACCGGACACAGAAGCTTCTAGAGGTTCCTGTGTCTGATAAGGAGAGAAAAAACGCCTGGGTGTCACCCCTGCGAGGATCGCCTGGAGGACTGCCCAACTTGGGCTGAGCACCGCGGAGTGGAAAGCGGTCGCCTCCTTCTGGGAAGTAGTTATATTCGCGAAGGAGGAGGCGGGCCGTGAGAGGGTGAGGACAGCGTCGTCGCCCTAACCGCAGTGGTAGACGCCCACGCCGTGGGACATCGGCAGGCGATCTTCGGCCACCGTAGGCGTGGGCATGCGGACAGCGAGTAAAGGGCAACTCGCTGTCCATGTCCATGGACCATGCCCGGGTCGACGGCGTGACGTGTTTCACGCGCGCCTCAAAGAGCGTCAGCAAAAATGACGGGGCTCCCTCTCAGAGGGCCAAAGCCTGCCTTGGTCGCGGGACTTATTCCCTTACCGTGACACCAGAACATATAGGGCTAATGAAGGACACCGTGGATTTTAGTCAGTACAAGTCTGACAGTAGGGGTGGGAGGACTCATTTGATGATATTACCACGCTGAAAAAAAAAAAAAGGTTGCACTCCAGGAGTGCCGGTAGAAGTGAAAACTTTTTTGTTACTATGTTTTATTTTTAATTTGAATGACGTCTTACTCATTTTCGATCAGGGTCACGTGACCCTGACGCGAGTTTTAAATTTTTTACCCATTACAGAAAAAGTGTACAACGCCGCTAAAGAAGTTTTCACTTCAAAAATTGATTTGTCGGCGCGCCTCATTGCTTTCACCTTCTTAACGAACTCCGAGCACTGGTGAGATGGCCATTAGCTTGACGTCAGTTTTTGACAATGAAGTAAGTTGAACAAGACACCAATACCACGAACACAGAGTACTTTTATTAATACCACGAACTCGGCGGACGTTATCTTCCAAAAGTGATAGTTACAGGAGAAATCCTATTAGGGCTCATGTACACGACGCCGCCGCCGCGCCGCCGCCGCGCCGCTACCGCGCCTCTAGGCTGTGTACACGGTCGCTACCGCGCCGCCGCCGCGCCGCCGCCGCGCTGGCACCGCGAATCCAATTCGATAGTGTTTTATTTATCTGAAAAAGGAGGTTTCTCATTTCGGCCATAATGTTTTTTTTAATGTTTATTCGCGGATTACTTCTTTGTTCATAAACCGATTTTGATGATTCCTTTTTTGTTGGAAAGCAGATATTTCTTACTATTTAGCTCCACTCCATTTCTCTGGTCTTCCATCATCAAACCCTAATCTCCATATCATGGAACCGCCTTTGAAATACCTTCTTTCCAACAAAAAAAGAATCATCAAAACCGATTCATAAACGAAGAAGTTATCCTTGAATTATCTAAAAAAAAAACATTATATGGCCGCAATGAGACATTTCCTTTGTTAGATAAATAAAACACTAGCGAATGGCATCGCGGCGGCGCGGCGGCGCGGTAGCGACCGTGTACACAGCCTAGAGGCGCGGTAGCGGCGCGGCGGCGGCGCGGCGGCGGCGCGGCGGCGGCGTCGTGTACATGAGCGCTTATAGTATCCCTTAATAAATAATAATAAAATATTTTTATTGACATTAAAATACAATGATACAATGTGTGTTGTAACCCTGACTACTGAGCTAGGCGAAGCCTGTGTTACAGAAGTCAGTGTCTTCTCCCATTTATGTCATCAATGTGCAACAAAAACATCAAAATCAAGATCGAAAAATGAAAATAAGGAAAACATAAACATAGAAAACACAATAAAACACAAATGCTGTATGTGTGTATTTTATATGTGTGTATTTTGTATGTGTGTATGAGTGTGGTGTGTGAGGTATATGTGAGTGGGTGTTTGTATGTGTGGGTGTGAGAGTGGGTATTTGTAGGTGTGGGTGTGAAGTTGTGTGGTGTGGTGTGTTGTGTTATTTAATTATTTCTTCAGTGTCGATATAGCTGAGCGTCTGAAGCCAGATTTTAACTTTGTATTTTAAATCGTTCAGTGTAAGAGGGTTTATGTTCAGTAATCTGTTTGCCTTATTACATATGTGTGCTGCTAAATACACGTGCTGTCGCCTTGCCGATGCAGAGTATGTTTTTACATGGAGACAGATGTTGGGGATGGTACGTTTGCGTATACTGTTTGGATTGAAAGGTGTGATAAGATGCTTCCTTATGATAATATTTTGTAAAAATAACTGTCTTACCGATAACACCACGCAAATTTCATACAAAGTGGCGGTCGGGAACCGGTATGGTTTGAATGTCATGACTTTGAGCAGTGATCTTTGAGCTCTTTCCAGGTTTATCATGAATGTTTTACATGCCCCACCCCATACCGTAATGCAGTAACCCAACACTGACTGCGCCAATGCGTGATAGGCTGAACGTAACTGTTTGGTATCTGCCACATACCTAAGCCTCCGGAATGCCCATATCAGCTTCCTCGTACGATTGGTTATTTGCTCAATGTGAAGTTTCCAACTCAGTTTACTGTCTAAGAGTACTCCTAGATATTTTGTGGATGTTACATTTTTGAGTGACAAGCATGAGCAATTTGGACTATTCTTGGGGAAGTTACAAGAGTGTACTTTAATTATGAGTTCTGGTTGCCTGCTCTTGGCAAACGTGAAAAGCATGAAAGTGGTTTTAGTTAGATTTAAAGTCAATAAATTTGCTTCTAGCCAATATTTTATTCGATGTAGTCCCAATTCTGCATTTGTGTGTGCTTCCTCCCAAGTCGCTCCATGGAATATTAACGCTGTGTCGTCGGCATATGAAAATATTTTGCCATTTCTTAGTAAAAGTGTACACAAGTCGTTAATATATATTAGGAAAAGAGTCGGGGCAAGCACACTACCTTGGGGGACGCCGAAAATAACCTGCGCTTCGGTACTTGTGTATTCGCTTATTTTCACTCTTTGTGTACGATTTGTTAAGTAGTCCTTAAAAATTTTCAGCGCGACCCCTCGAACTCCTGCACGTTCTAACTTGCGCACAAGGGTTGGAATACAGACAGTGTCGAACGCTTTGGCGAGGTCGAGGAAGACGCCCAAGCACTTTTCTTTTGAGTCAATTTTAGCTGTCACATAGTCTACCAGTTGGGTCACAGCATCCTCTGTGCTCTTTCCTGACCTGAATCCAAATTGTGCGTCTGAAAGAATTTTATTTTTTTCCAGAAAAGATTTGAGTCGGTTGTTTAGAAGTTTTTCTAAGATCTTGGATATAGCCGATAGGACTGAAATTGGTCTATAGTTCTTGTAATCTGTCTGACTCCCGCCCTTGTGAACCGGTGTTACAAGGGACCGTTTAAATTCCATTGGAAATACTCCTTGCTGGAAGCATTTTACCGCAAGTTCTGTTAGTGGTGAAACTATCGATTCTTTACCCATTTTCAAAAACTTTGCGGGGATATTATCCCATCCGGTGGCACAGTCATTTTTTAAACCCATGATCAGTGATTCAATTTCAGCTTCATCTGGAGGAAGTAAGCCAAAAGAGTCTGGGGTTGTCGGTATGTTGAATTGATATGGTGGTGATTTGTGGTTGTCTATGGAGAGCGATATGGCGTCAGCTAGGTTTTTTCCGACGTTACTAAAATAAGTGTTTATTTCGTCAATGCTTTTTTCAGCATTCTCTGATCTATTTATTAAGAGATCAGCTGTTGTTTTTTGATTTTTTTGGTTTATTATAGTTTTTATTGCGTTCCATGTATCCTTATGCCTGCTACACACCTTACGATAAATCGTTACGATTAGTCGGTACAGATAAACTGCAACGATAAATCGAAAAGTGTGTATGAGAAAAACTGTACAGTTTGTCCGATTTTATAAGACTGTACAGTTGAACGGAACAGTTTGAAATTTTGGAAAGATAAATCGGAATCGGATGAAACTGTATCGATAAATCGTAACGTGTGTGGCCACTTGTTCAGTTTTTGCCTTATAAACCAACAACTGCCACCGAATCGTCCGTCGAAGCCATGGCTCAAATAATGAATAATCGTACAGTTTTCTAGTATCTTGTCTGAAAGTGTGTGGGCACTACCGAAACTGTGCAGTTAATCTGTACCGTTCAATCGGTAACGATTTATCGTAAGGTGTGTAGCAGCCATTAGTGTTTTTTGAAGAGTCCAGTAGTGTTCTTTCATAACTAATTTTCAACTTCCTCAGTAATGCGTTACAAAAATTACGGTAACGCTTGTATGATGTCAGAACAATGGCATTATCTGGTTCCCTTAACGTTTTTTTATGCATCCTATCTCTGTGACGTATGCATCGCAGCAAACCGGGTGTTATCCATGGTTTTACTATTTGTTTTCTGTTTGTGACCTGGGTAGTTATGGAATGGTTAGCTATAATTGTAGATAAGGTACAAATGAATCGTGATGATAAGACGTTTGCGTCCGATTCAGAAAAAAACAAAGGAAAAGTCTATATTTTTTAGATGTTCGAGAGCGGCGGGATAATCCAGCCTAGTCACAGACTTAGCTTTGTGTAAGCGTTGGTGTGTGTGGGAAAGGCTTAGAAATATTAAAGCATGATCAGTCACTGTGGAGTCAATCACTAGAATCGTTATCGGACGGGAAGCATTAATCATCACGTGATCTAGGCAGTTGTGAACTCTTGTTGGAAAGGTATGACCAGGCAAAAGACCCAGCTCTGCAGCAAGATTTAAATATATGGTGCTATTCCTATCGGTGTTATTTGGCTTGATATCTATATTAATATCCCCAGCTAGAATCATGTTGGAAGTCTTTAAGGGTCTCAATATATTTTCTAGCGAGGACAGGAATGTATCTATACGCTGTATTGAGGGAGATCTATAGACAGCCAGCACAATTATGTCTGGGTTTATTTTTAGTAGCATAAAATTAGCCCCGCTAGGCTCTGGTTCTTCCACTGTACATTGTATGTGTTTCTTTACGTAAACCACTATGCCATCATTCTGGTTCAGACATTTTTTAGAGTAGTAAGCTGTGTATTCTTCCATAGAAGGTATTGGTTTGTGATCACTGAGCCAGCATTCAGTAAGGATGACTACGTCTATATCACATGGAAAAGTAGCTAGTTGGGCAAGAAAGCCGTCTAAGTTTTTGTAAATACTGCGTATGTTCTGCACTACTATCTTTAGTGATCTCTTTGACTTATCTACTAATGGGACAAATGAGTCCGTGTCACAGTGGTAGGCAGATCCTACTGCGAGATTGTCTATATTTACTGATATGTCAGTGTTAGCCATTATAGTACGTAACGCTTTTTGGAGCAGTACTCATAGGTGTTACCAAGTTGTGAGGTAGAGTTATTTGAACTGGAATCTGGCATTTTTCATTATTTAACGGGGTTGACTTAGAGAGGTATGTATGTTTATTTTGAGAATGAGTATGTGATTGTGATGTGTAATATATGAGAATGATAAAGTGTTGTGTTTGTGATGTGAAAGCATGTCGGATAAAGTTGGAATATAGTGATATGAAAAACCAAAAATTAAACAATAAAATTAAAAATAGCAAAGGTACACAAAATTGACAATAATTTAACAATACTAGCAAAACTGACTTAAGGTGGATTATACTACGAAACTTAATATCCAGTCATTTTTTCTACCTTCAGTTGGCTAAGATCCGCCTCATTTTTGATGAGTATGTGGTTTTTTCCCAGTGCTTGTCGAAGAAAAACTCTTCCCAAAGAGGTCCAGCAGAATTTAAAGTCATTTTCTGAGGCAAATTTCCTCGCCAAATAGAAAAGTCGTTGTGATTTTAAGGTCAGACACTCAGACACGTATATCGGTTTGGCTACACCTTTAAGTTTTAAATGCTCTGTGTTTAGTTTGTTGTGACTATTCTTCTGGTTGAAATTGCGTAGGTTTTGAAGGATTTTATCCCTAACAGCGACACTGACAAAGTCGACAATAATTGGGGAGGCGCCGTTCTTCTTGTGCATTCGGTAGACATCTTTGATTTCTTGATGTTGTACTTGGACTTCTAGGACACCGGCTGTTTTCGTTACTATGTCACAGAGATCCTTCTTGCTTTCGCCCTCCGCTTTTGGTACATTTCTCACCTCAATCCTGGTTAAAGACAACAAACGCTCCATATTTTCAACCTTGTCTTCAAGCTGGCTTATGTATGTGCGGTCAGCCTTACGTTCAGATTGTAATTGGTTCATTTTTACCATCATTTCATCGTACTGGACCGTGGTAAACTCTAAGTTTCTATATAGAGATCAGTTAGTTAACTGTGCTACGCTAGAGGCGACTGCCCTCCAGCGCAAGCCTAAGTATAATAATAAAAGCAAAGTAGCAAGTGAATTTCAAATTCACCTATACTCATCAAGCCCTTTTATTTGATACCCATGTCGATTCCAATTTTTTTTTTCGGTTACGGCTTTTTATCCCCTAGAGGGCGCCTTATTGTATTTGGTGACAAGGCCCCCGCCCTATAACCAGCGGACAATTGAGACGCTTCTAACACCTCATTTATCATGTAATCATAAGTATAAGTAGTTTAGAAGTTCTGAGGGAACAAAAAACTAGTGACCGACCGAAATTTCGGTTTTCGGTATCGGTTTCGGCCAAAAAATCTAGTTTCGGCCTTAGTTTCGGTTTCGGCTAAAACATAGCCGAAACTTTGCCGAAACCGAAACCTGACGTAACTCAAGTGTTCGTGGGTCGTTCGGTAATATTCGTTTCCAATACGTGCTTGCTCGACGGCGGGGCCCGGCGCTATTCGCCACCGTTCATTTAATCGTGAGTTCAGGTATGTTTTCGAGTTTACTGCCAAGAGCAAGTCTGGTTTATTCATGTAATAATAAAATATATTTAAACTTATCAATCGTCAAGGCAGAAAATATAGATTATGGCTCAGTAGAAGTTAACATAGAAAAATAGCAATTTCTTAAAAACCTATTTTTTCCATAAGTTTGCCGTATAAAATTAGTTTCCAGATTTTGATCCTTATTAGCAACACTATCGAATGGTGTAATAATGTGTGGTTTTTTCCGAAAATCTGTGGTTTAGATTCCCGACCAGGACTATTGATTTTTCTAAAATCCAATGATGCAGTTTTCGTTTTCGTCAAAATCAGTATTCAGTCATCTTGTAATTCCTGTATAATTATACACATTTTCTTAAGTGTTAACAAATGTAAAAAAAACATGAAATTTTAGAAAATAATCGAAATTTTAAATGTTTTCATAAGTTTCGGTTTCGGCCGAAACTGAGAGCTAGGCCGAAAGTTCGGTTTCGGTTTCGGCTGAAAAATCAGTTTCGGTCGGACACTAAAAAAAAACATACAAACATACATACCGGTCAAAATCATAACCCTCCGGCTTTGCTGTAGTCGGGTAAAAAATAAGCGATACGTAACTAAAGCTCCGAACTTAGCAAGTTACCCCGGCCCCGGCTGTGCTTCTAATCGTGTAATCATGTATGCTTCAACTGAACTCCGAAATTGTAAACAGCACTGTAACGTGTTTACACTTATCATACGTATGGTTTATGAATTTTATCTTACTCAGACGTTTTAAAAATAAACTATGATGGAGCGCGAGTTGAACTTGCTCGCTAAAGGTTCTGTATGTAAGGGATTTAAATTCAATTAATATTGTGAACGACATTCTACCAACTTGACTGAACAAGATTTATGTATCCTATAAAAACTAACTACGCTAAAATCACAAGAGTTTATTTAATTTTCCTGTACATGATAAAATATCTACGGTCATTCAATTATAATCAATTTGACATGGCCTGTTGGTCTAGTGCAGGGTTTTTCAACCTTTTTCATGGCACGACCCCCTTAGTATGAAGAAATATTTCGCGACCTCCTACCCGTTGCTTTTTTCAAGCACTCAATTTTGACGGCCTGGTTAGCAAAGTGGATGAGCGACAGCACTGCTGCGCTGCGTGTTGCGGGTTCGATTCTTGCAAATATTTTTATGATCTACAAGCAGTGGCGTAATTTAAAATTTTCAGCGCCCTGGGCCTGTACAGCTTGCCGCCACAAAATTTGAATTAAAAAAAAACTGTCTAGTACTCTAGTGCGAGTAACTGTGCACCGACATTTCCACACCGCCTTCTAGGAGAAAAAAAAGCAGGAGTATGCACTAATTTTGTACTGCAAATATAAGTTTTTAATGGTTCATAAACGGTAAGAGTAGAAGAGCGAGCGCAGCGAGCTCGAAAATTTATAGATTTCTGGACTATGAAAAGCCAAATCTACAAAAAAGAATGAAAGCAGAGAACTCTAAAAGTTAAACGTTTCCGCAGTACGACAAAACAAGTTCGAGATAAAAAAATTAAAGACTTGAAGAGCAAGCGCGGCGTGTAACAGTAAATCTACTATTTCTACACCAACATAAGACAAGTTTTCATTGAAAAGTGACCTAAAAAAGTCGACCCTTCATTAATGGGCGAGCGTAGCGAGCCGGAATTATTTTAGCACATTAAATTGAAATAGAGCTTGATTAATATAAGGTTCTCAACTTTTAACAACTCCTCTAGAGAAGCTTTGCGACCCCCCTGAAGAGGCTTCGCGACCCCCCCTTCCCTGGGGGTCGCGACCCACAGGTTGAAAAACCCTGGTCTAGTGGTTAGTGATCCTGACTGCTATGCCGGAGGTCGTGGGTGCGATTCCCATCCAGTACAAATGTTTGTTCGATGAGCACGAACATTTGTTCTGTGTCTGGGTGTAATTTATCTATAATATGAATGTATTTAGAAATATATATATATTTATACATGTTTATCAGTTGTCTAGTACCCATAACAAAAGCTCTGCTTAGCTTGGGACCAGATGGCGTTGTGTGATAGTTGTGGATTAAAAAAAAACAGTGCAAGATCATTGACAACAGATTTAATAATATGGATTTGATCCTCAGGCGAGATTACAATACGGTACCCTAATTTTAATAGAAGTACGACCTCACGACCTTCGTAATTCGTTTATAATAAAGTTTATGTTTTATTCTTAAAATTTTTAAATTCTATTCTATATTTTTATTCGCAGTATTGTGTTAGGCCCTGCCCACACACTGCCCGAACATAAAGTGAGTTTTCCTATTCTGTAGGTTTTCCTTAATGCAGCCCATATGTCAACCGGGCAGCAGCCGCCCTCAGGTGATTCCTGCCCAATCTCAGCGGGCCAAACGCCTCCTACCGGAAACTCCCACCGATGTCGTGCGGTCCATGGCCCTCTACGGGGCTCCAGTGTGGGCCCTGAGCATCTGGACGCGACCACTAAAGTTGGTCGCATGCCAGAGGGTCATGGCTATCCGGATGATCCGAGGATACCGCATGATCGCCGGCGAATCGGCCAACCTCCTTGCCGGATTGCTGCCCTGGGTACTGGAGTCGACTGCTGCACTCCACCGCGTTTATAAGTGGCGTGTGGAGGTGCAGCGCCGGGGTGTATCCCCGCAGCCTCGAGAAGTCTTGCTTGTGTCTGATGAAGAAGGAAGAAACGCCTGGGTGTCACCACTGCGAGGATCGCCCGGAGAACACGGTGGAGCATACTGTGCAAATCTGCCCCGCTTGGGCACCGCCGTGTCCTCAAGGCGGCGATAGGCGGAGACCTCTCGCACCCGGCATTGGTACTGCGGCGCGAGACGGAGTGGGAAGCGGACACCTCCTTCTGCAAGGCATTCACGCTCTTGAAGGAGGAGGTGTGCCGCTTGAGGGAGAGGATAGCGTCCTCCCTCCACCCCAGCCGCAGTGGTAGCGTTGGACGTCAGCAGACGATCTACGGCCACCGGAGGCGCGGGCATGCGGCGGCGAGCAAATGAGGATGCCCGGGTCGACGGCGCGTTGTGTCAGCATGATGACGGGGCCCCCCTCTAGAGGGCCAAAGCCTGCTGGGGTCGCGGGACTTAGTTATCTCATTACTGTGACCCCGGAACATAAAGGGCTATTGAAGGACACGGTGGATTTTAGTCAGTATGAGTCTGACAGTCCCTCCCGCTCTGCCCTGAGTGGGAGGACTCATTTGATGATTTTACCACGTAAAAAAAAAACAAAAGTGTGAACCGCACGCTCGGCTTCGCCAATCGCATATTAAAACCATCAAATTAAGCTCTAACATCACCCTGTATTTAGTCCAATTAGTTCTCTAATTGATTCTGTCTTCGGCAAAATGATCGTAGCTTTTGCCGATTTTGTCTGTCGCGAACTGAACCTACAATTTTAATAATATTATAAAAATTTAATAATTTTGTCAAAGATCTACGAGTATGTCATGGTGAGGAAACAGTTAGTATAAATAGTTTTAGTCAGTACAAGTCTGACAGTTCTTTTTACTCCCCCAGGTTGGTAGAATGCATAGGATTTCACCATGTAAAACAATCGTGAAAGAAATAGAATTCTCGAAATTTTGAAAAGTTTTGCTGAAAGTCAGATGTTTCATGTTCTATTATTGTTCGGTTTTTCAATGATGGCTGTTGCATTGTATTTCTAACCGAATATCCTATCTTCTACTTTATAAAAATAAGTCGGGTTTTCCTTCCTGATGCTATAACTCCAGAACGCACGAACTTATTTCCATGGTTTTGCATTCGTTTTAAAGGTCTCGGGCTCCGTGAGGTTTATAGCAGAAAAGCGTGGCGAAACGGAGTTCACCGGGTTTGCTAGTATGTGTATATTAAGCTCACGTACGTGCAAAGTGCAGTGTGATTGAATTTGGTTTCCAATGCCGAATAATGATTTTATTTAAAGTCTTGTTAACTTGGCCCCATCCCTCTCAGAGGGCCAAAGCCTGCCGGGGCCGCGGGACTTATTCCATCAACGTTACCCCAGAACATAAAGGGATATTGAAGGACACCGTGGATTTTAGTGTGCGTCAGTACAAGTCTGATAGTCCCTCCCGCCCTGCCCGGGGTGCGAGGACTAACTTGATGATTTCACCTCTAGAAAACTAAAAACTAGGTTTATGGGATTTCTTTTTTCAAAATTTATGATACTTTGAAAGTTACAAGCGCCTAAGAGTTACTTTTGAAAGAAAGAAAACCTATAAACCTAGTTTCTTACTGTGTCAGAAGCATTCTAAAAAATCATTGAGATTGGATAACATTTAGGGGCAGCAAAACGTTTTTTCTTTTAGTATGGATGAGCGCTCGGTAGACGATTATCTTAAAGTAAATGCTAAGTGGAGTATTATATTATTATTATTATTAAAATTCTAGTAAAGGTTTCTTTCCCAATTTCACTGCGCGGATCCCTGTATCAGCTACAGAAATATACTCCGACAATTATGCATTACTTTAATGCAACTCTACAAAGCGTTTCTTAAAATAAACTCAGGAAGTGAGTGTTTTAAATTAATAATAATTTATCAGAAAGAAAAATAATATAAAAACCATGACACATGCAAATACCTATATTATTAAACATATATCTTGATAAAAGAATAGATAAATGAGAAAATGATTTGAGGAACTATTTTTTACATTCTACATTAAAAAAAAAATATTTTTTAATGAATGAAGAGCACTTTGGTTCCGTGAACAACGGTCCCTGAACATTGGGTAATATATATTATTATTATTTTCCTTGTCATTTCGAAATTGTCCCATTTTTTATTTATCATGGTAAAATCATCAAGTGAGTCCTTCCAACATTTAATATTTTTAAGACCTACTGTTTTACTGTTTTTTTTTTCCTAGCATTTAATATCTTCATTCATTGAACCACTAAATCTTCATTACTACTATCTTTATTATATTTTTTTAACTGTAATACTGACAATAGTGAATCAACTCGATTTTGAAACTCTACAGAATCAGAATCCAGTTCAAGACTGAATGAATAGCAGTGTCTGGCGCATTACACGTCCGAATATTTTTCTGTACGTTATAATATAAACAAATCTCGTTTGTGAGCACGGGATGTGCACACAATCTGAAATTAGGTGCGGTGGTTTTGATCACAAGATATTATCTATATATATAAAAGAACAGGGGTTTTTCTTTTGACACGACTACAGCCGAAACCGCTTAACGCAGAAACTTGAATTTTGGACAACATTTGCAGTCTACCATGTAGATTGGCAATAAGACGGGATTTGCGCTCTCAAAATCCTCCTCTAAGGGGACGGTGAAAAGGGGTGAAAGGACTTTCATGTATGAAAAATTTGTGCGATTCCTTGGGTTTATAAATGCTGAAACTTACCACGAATAAGAACACCAGTAAATAAATAAGATTAGCACCATAATTTTTTTTAAACTACCCTCCATTGGTAATCTAGACGATGTTAAAGTTTGTATGGGAAAATCATAACGCGTGAGCCAATGAATTTGAAAATCAGTATTTATATACTAAATAAGAATTAATGAAACACGTATTTTTGGATTTTTCGAAAATCACCCCCCAAGTTGGTGAAAAGGGAAAAAAAACCACTAAACGTAGAACTCTGGATTTTTGATGGTAGTTGCAATTTATTATGGAGGTGAGCATTAAGGAAGGATTTTGCGAAAATCTACCTCTAAGGGGGTGAAAAGGGGTGAAAACCTTTGTATGTAAAATCTTATTCCTTGTGTTGATAAACTTGAAACTTGGTACGAATATGAGTATAAGCTCAAATAAAAAAAATTGGCATTATTATTTTTTTATAACTAGGTACCTACCCTCCATTTTAGAGTTTTTCGAAAATCACCCCCTATAGTGGTAAAAGTTAAGTTAAGTTTTAAGGGAAGCATAAGGAGGGTGAGCGAGAATTAAATTCACTGAGTTCGAAGTTAGAAACACGCGCAGACGAAGTTGCGGGCAAAGTGCTAGTTTCTTTAAACAATAAATTAACACTCCAAGAGCGTGTAATTGAACTAAAAGTGATGGTAACGGGGCTAAATGCCTGTTCAACCGGGTTGAATGAGCAGTAGATATGCAACATGCATAAATATCGTGCCAATGGTAACATACAATGTAGGTATCTTCAATTCACACGTCATTTGCATTGTAGCCAGTCTACACTTTTACTTATGTTGTTTCTTAACCAAACTTACCCAAATGTCAACCAGATGTCGAAGCACATGACGTTGAGCCAGGCGAACGTGGCCATGAAGCCGAAGTAGGCCCCGTACCCTGTGCAAACAATGAGCGATCATGTCATGGATCAACTATGACTGGTAAAGTTCCTAGAGAACTACTCCCCAAGCTTGGCACCCGATTAGGGATCGCAATATGGTCACCGAAAGTGTACAAAGGACGCTGCTGCCCGACTTTCGGTGGCTGGACCTAGTTTAAGGACGTTTCATAAATTCAACTTTTTACATGTTTCGTTTTGTGTGAAATAGCTAGAAATGTTAAACTTACCAAGAACAGTGCACATGGTTTTATTACGCACTTTGCCGTAGTGCACGCGCGCGAAGCAGCTGTAACCGATTAGCATCATGCTGACATAGCAGATGAGCGTGCGGCCGTGCAGGTTGTGCAGCTCCGGCAGCATCAGGTACACCAACAGCGTCAGCGTCAGGCAGACGATCGAGATGCAGAACAGCTGCCAAGGAAACACAAACAGCCACTGTCACCCAAATTGCGTACATAATATAATGTTGTATACTCAAGTATTTTCCTTTAGGACATGACAACCTGTAGAATCTACTACGATTCTAACATAGGCAATCCTTTCGCCTGGTCAAGAACCCGATGCGTATTGCGTCCAGGTACTACGCACCTATATACCCTTTCTGAAGAACTTCACCAATAATCGATTATTTATTCATTTTAAATTGAAAGAAGAGTAAGAAAAACTTTTATTGGCACACGCCACAAGTGCGCACAGTATCATAGAGAAAAATAAAAACCGGCCAAGTGCGTGTCGGGCCACGCACAGTGTAGGGTTCCGTAGTTGCCCATCAAAATACTTATGCGAACTAACTAAACTGATTCGCTGAATTTAATTTTAAAAAGAAGGATTTTCAAAATCGGTCCAGGAGTCTTAGAGAAATCGGGGAAAATACATAAATAAAAAGATTACGACGAATTTAGAACCTCCTCCTGTTTTGAAGTTAGTTAAAAATAGTTGACGATAAAAACCTACATATCCCCAAAAAACATACCGTAAAAACATTCCTATTAAAACTGTAAAAATAAAGTTGACAAACTTACATTTGCAGTTGATTTATTGTTTCTCCAATACACTTTGTTTAAGAAAAATTTTATCCAAGTACAATTTATAAGTTGGTCGGCTATTACTCGTAAAGTTGTAAAGCCTACTTAGTCATGATAATTTTCTTTTAAAATTCGTTATATATACTACTGTTGTGAATTTTTTCACACCCCCAAGCACAACCGTTTAGCTGGTAGAGGGGGGGGACACTCGAGTCGAGCAAAATTTAGCACTTTAAAGCTTATTAATTCACAAACTAATTTTTTTACAAAAAAAATGTTAATGGAAACTCACATTATTTTTTAAAGAGCTATTTAATGATACCCCACACTAAGGGGTACGCGAGAAAAAAAAATCCTCACTTTACGTGTAAGTACTGGAGGTACCCTAAAAAAAATATTTTTCGAGATTTTATTTTACCACTTTCTTGGCACAACAAATCCGCATATTTACAC